>CM019073.1:85884841-86357836 GCA_009667805.1 Leptobrachium leishanense | reverse complement strand
GGGTTTCTCTCGGTGTGGGGGAGGGGTCGGGTTTCTCTCGGGGTGGGGGAGGGGTCGGGTTTCTCTCGGGGTGGGGAGGGGTCGGGTTTCTCTCGTGTGGGGGAGGGGTCGGGTTTCTCTCGGTGTGGGGGAGGGGTCGGGTTTCTCTCGGGGTGGGGGAGGGGTCGGGTTTCTCTCGGTGTGGGGAGGGTCGGGTTTCTCCTCGGGTGGGGAGGGTCGGGTTTCTCTCAGTTGTGGGGAGGGGTCGGGTTTCTCTTCAGGGGCCGGGTGGGGAAGGGGGAGGGTTTCTCTCGGTGTGGGGGAGGGGGTCGGGTTTCTTCTCGTCGGGGTGGGGGGAGGGGTCGGGTTTCTTCTCGGGGGTGGGGGAGGGGTCGGGTTTCTCTCGGTGTGGGGGAGGGGGTCGGATTTCTCGGGTGGGGGAGGGGTCGGGTTTCTCTCAGGGTGGGGTTGGGGGGGTCGGGTTTCTCTCGGTGTGGGGGAGGGGTCGGGTTTTCTCTCGGTGGGGGAGGGGGTCGGGATTTCTCTCGGTGTGGGGGAGGGGTCGGGTTTCTCTCGTGTGGGGGAGGGTCGGGTTTCTCTCGGTGTGGGGGAGGGGTGGGTTTCTCTCGGGTGTGGGAGGGGGTCGGGTTTTCTCTCGTGTGGGGGAGGGGTCGGGTTTCTCTCGGTGTGGGGGAGGGGTCGGGTTTCTCATCGTGTGGGGGAGGGGTCGGGTTTCTCTCGGTGTGGGGAGGGTCGGGTTTCTCTCGGGGTGGGGGAGGGGTCGGGTTTCTCTCGGGTGGGGGAGGGGTCGGTTTCTCTCGGGGTGGGGAGGGGTCGGGTTTCTCTCGGTGTGGGGGAGGGGTCGGGTTTCTCTCGGTGTGGGGGAGGGGGTCGGTTTCTTCGGGGTGGGGAGGGGTCGGGTTTCTCTCGGTGTGGGGGAGGGGTCGGGTTTCTCTCGGTGTGGGGGAGGGGTCGGGTTTCTCTCGGTGTGGCTCTGGTTAAACTATTCATAAAATGTATCCAGGCCCTGCAGGAAACGCTTTTATTAAGGCGGATATTGGAGAGATTACATCGCGGCGTTTGACGGTGATTTCCGTCGGATTCTCATTACACGGGAGAGATTTCTTTCCTTCCAGACTTTTCTGTCTCGTCAATGTTCACAAACAGATAAAGTCAGAATATTCGATGCATTAATAAAGCTCGGATTTAACCGGTCTCTGTGTTTGTTTCTGGGCTCGTCCCGTTTTTGGCAACCTCAGCATGGCATGTTTTTGGAACTACATGTCCCATGATGCCCTTCCAGATTAATATAGGACAGGGCATTATGGGAAATGTAACCTCTGCTTCATCGCTGTCCTGGGTCAAAACAAGGATTTTGAAATGATCGTGGGCTGCGGCTGAAGCCGGGCTCTTCATATTTTCGGTGGGTCTCGGGTCGGTGGTCCTTATTGTCTTCCCTTCTTCTCTAGGTCCTGAGTAACGGAAACACGCTGATCCTGAACAAGGTCACTCGTGAAGACGCCGGAACCTACGTGTGCAAAGCGATTGTCCCCCGGATTGGCACCATGGAGCGGGAAGTGACCCTCACCGTACGGGGTAAGGAAAGACGATATCTTTATTCCTCTCATAAAAAGCGGCGACTGGAACGATGGAAAGTCGTGTTTGAAGCTTCGAGGATTCATTCTGTTCATTAATTCCTCATTTCTCCAGGTCCACCTGTGATCACAAGCGAATCTCACTTTGAGAGCACTCTGGGAGGAAAGGCGCGACTCGAGTGTCTCGTTGAGACGATGCCGATCCCCGAGAGAATCGTGAGTTTCATACTTTCGTGCTGTATCTTTATAGGAAAGATTTCATGGTGCTTTTTGTGTCTCCTCGTCTCCCTCTGTCGCTATGTCTCCCCTTCTCCTCTATGTCTCCTCTATGTCTCTCCTTCTCTGTCTCTCCTTCTCCTCTATGTCTCCCCTTCTCCTCTATGTCTCTCCTTCTCCTCTATGTCTCTCCTTCTCCTCTATGTCTCCCCTTCTCCTCTATGTCTCCCCTTCTCCCTCTATGTCTCCCCTTCTCCTCTATGTCTCTCCTTCTCCTCTATGTCTCCCCTTCTCCCTCTATGTCTCCTTCTCCTCTATGTCTCCCCTTCTCCTCTATGTCTCCCCTTCTCCTTCTATGTCTCTCCTTCTCCTCTATGTCTCCTCTGTCTCCTCTATGTCTCTCCTTCTCCTCTATGTCTCTCCTTCTCCTCTATGTCTCCCCATTATTATTATTATTCTTTATTTATAAAGCGCCAGCATATTCCCGTTCTCCTCTATGTCTCCCCTTCTCCTCTATGTCTCCCCTTCTCCTCTATGTCTCCCCTTCTTCTCTGTCTTCCCTTCTCCTCTATGTCTCCCCTTCTCCTCTATGTCTCCCCTTCTCCTCTATGTCTCCCATTCTCCTTCTATGTCTCTGTCTCCCCTTCTCCTCTATGTCTCCCATTCTCCTTCTATGTCTCTGTCTCCCCTTCTCCTCTATGTCTCCCATTCTCCTTCTATGTCTCTGTCTCCCCTTCTCCTCTATGTCTCCCATTCTCCTTCTATGTCTCTGTCTCCCCTTCTCCCTCTGTCTTCCCTTCTCCCTCTATGTCTCCCCTTCTCCTTCTCCCTCTATGTCTCCCCTTCTCCTTCTCCCTCTGTCTCCCCTTCTCCCTGTATTTCTCCCCTTCTCCTCTATGTCTCTCCTTCTCCTCTGTTTTGCCTTCTCCTATGTCTCTGTCTCCCCCTCTTCCTCTGACTCCCCTTCTCCTTCTATGTCTCTGTCTCCCCTTCTCCCTCTGTCTTCTTCTCCTCTATGTCTCCTCTTCTCCCTCTATGTCTCCCCTTCTCCCTCTGTCTTCTTCTCCTCTATGTCTCCCCTTCTCCCTCTATGTCTCTCCTTCTCCTCTATATCTGTCTCCCCTTCTCCCTCTGTGTCTCTGTCTCCTGGTCTCCTATGTGCCTATGTTTCCTCTTCTCTCTTTATCGCTGTCCTTCCTTCTTACTCTCGTTCTATAGATCTCTTCGCTTGTCTCTATATATCTCACATTTTCTCTCCCTCTGTGTCTGTTTATTAGCTCAGTATCCCTTTCAGTAGATAAATATAAATATATGCCCTCTTTCAATGTATATTGATGCCTTTATCTCCCCATCTTCCCGGTCTTCACTGTCCCAAACCCTGCCATGTCTTTGACCTCCATGTTGGTTTGTCTCTTTCTCAAACTGCGTTCATCGTGTTTGCGTAGATCTGGACGTGGGATAAGCACACCCTGGAGGATGGGTCATGGGAGCGTTTTTCAGTAGAGACACGAGTGAGTGAGGAGGGGGCCCTCTCGTTCTTGGTCATTGACGGGACAGAGCCGTCCGATTACCTGTCAGAATATAACTGCAGCGCGCTGAATGAATTCGGGCAGGATTCGCTCATCATCTCACTCAGGCAGCAAGGTGAGCCCTCACCCATGTCCACCTGCACCAGCTCTCGCCAGGTTACCAGCGCCACAACGTAGATATGCAATGGGACCTAGATTTAGGGAAGCCATCCCCTTCCTGCTCAAATCATCCTCAGTGATTTTACCCAACGTCAACCACCAACCTTTGAGTTTTACCTCAAAACCCATCATGTGTCTGGCCTCAACCTCTAAAAAAAAGGAAATTATGGCTCCAAAAAAAAAAAAATGTTGGTGAAAAGCAGTTATTTTATCTCCACTAGCCAGTCATTAATATCTGGTCCATCTTCTTGCAGCCGCTCTTCCTGTAACCCTCCTGGTGATTGCCCTGGGATCAGGATTGCTCTTCCTCTTCGTTCTGGTCACAATCTCCATCCTGTGCTGCCGCAGACCTCGGAAAAGTGAGTATATCTGCTCACGTCTCTGATAACCCCCGGCTCGTCCGTCTGTTATCTCGGTCCATTCACTGTCCATCATCTTCCTTCAGTCTAGCAGAAAGTATAAATACCCAGCAGGCCTTTAACCATCAATGAACAATGTAGCTAGAAGAAGAGTGACACTCGAGCGTCTCCCCAGACGTTTGCTACCCGGTGGCCATAGCGCATCATTGGGCCATTTCTAGTCTACATTGCTGGAATAATGATAAATAAGATAAGTGTGAGAGCCTCTAACGTGGTTTCTAGTCTTCTTCTGTTGCCCTCTTTCCATCTAGTGCACATCCGCAGAATTTGTGATGATCTTGCTCTTTACCATGCCTTTGTCTAGAGCAGCATCCAATGTGCCGTAAACTGACCAGATGAGGTCACCAGGGCAGGCCAGCGGCTTAATTACTGTTTTCTTTAGCTAGACAGTGGGATCAGCACATTGTTTCCATAGGTTCTTGTTAAAACACGTCTGTCCATCATTGGGAAGGGTCCTCTATCAAACCCAACGAGTGCCTCTACCGCCCCCTAGTGGTTTCCATGGCTTTCTCGTCAAACTGTCTCTGTGACAACAGTGTCTTTTCTCTCTGTAGATGTGAAGGACTCGCAGATTCTGGCCGTGGAGGTGTCAGGGAGCGAACCCAGTGAAAAGCACCCAAGCGACTCTGAAGAAGATCTGAAGGAGCCCCTGGTAAGAGAACATTGCACGGTGAGGGATGAACTATGGAAGATGATTGGAGTCAATGGACAGGGGAAAAGACAGACAAATCGAAAACGTATAGGGATGGACTAAACTGTGACGGGAAAACACTTGACTTCTCTGCAAGACGTCTTTAGGTAGTGTTTTGGGTGCCGGCACGTCAGGCCTAGGCCGGGCTATACACATGTTTCTGATGCCAGGACCAGTTCCAGTAGCCATGACTCTTGAGTTTGCATGTAGCTCTGTACGGACTGGCAGAGCTGGTGGGACGTAAGTTTAGACGGTGTCTGTGTCGCGTCCTTAGTAGATCGCACCAACGTTTAATCCCTCTGCTCTTATTGCAGCACACAGACACGGAGTCCCGAGGAACATCACATACTGAGCACAGCGATATCCCTGATGATCCCCAGGTACGTCCAATTTCATCCGTCAGTCTGTCTGTGTGTCCTCCTATCAATGTGTCTGTCTTTCCCCAAGCCCTGTTGGTCTCTTGGAGGGTCTCTTTAACTCTCATGATCTTCACAGGATCCGACTAATGGCTACTACAAAGTACGAGCTCAAGACGACTCTCGTCCCACAACAGTCTCTTACCCAGAATTCTCGTCTCCTCCGCGCCCTCTCTACTCGACGCCAGCTAGTATGACTCCACTCTGTCCTGCACCCTCGCTGCAAGGACCTGCCAAGGTGTACGACTACGCCCACAGATACGCCACCACCCCCCGGCATTCCAGCGAGCGCATCCACATGCCGCAAGGACCCTCTCACATGCCACTGGGACCCACTCACCACCAAGCTCCTTATGCCAGAGCCTTCTGTAGCTACGTCCGGCCTGAGCGCTACGACACGCTGGAAGCGGGCCCCACTCTCTCGCGGCTTTCCTACGCTTCCATCTCCACATCCTGCGACTACGGGAGGCCAACACAGAGGATGCAGACGCACGTGTGACCTAACGCGCCCCATCCTTTCTCAAACCAAGAGACTCAAGCGTAAAGACTACGGTTTGGAAGGAGACAAAAGACAGATCAGACGAGAGGTCATCTTGTGTACGGAACAAGTTCAAAATGGCCGCCTCAAGTCTTCCTGTTGACATGTTGACACTGCACTAAACAATCTTTGTACGGCCATGTGTTTCGAGACAAACTGGAGGCCAAAGGACTCGCATGGAACAAAAATGATAACAATATGTTAAATTCCTTCAAACAGCGAGAAATATCCATTTATCAGCGACGCTCGATGTGTGTGAAACGCCGACACTCGATTCTCCGGAATCTCTAGCTTATAAGGATACATAGTATTATAGTAGCTCATTTCTGAGCGTTATGGGTGCGGCCATGCGGGGTTTGCTACGTTTAATGCCTTTAATATATTGGAATGAAAGCCTGCGACACTGTATATACTGCGACGGGGGCGGAGCTTCAGGAACTTTCATTTTTTTTATTGTACAATCAGACGTAAATGATCCTTAGGCTACGGATACAATGTTTAACCCTAGGTGCGCCAGTGCAGCTTCCGGCACCGCGGGAGCCATTTTTTTTGTGATAATTTGGAGAGATTTTACTCCACAAAAAAAACCCTCTAATAATCTCTGTGGAACCAAAACGCCGAGGTTTGTAACGTGGCTCTGCTTTTAGGAGTAATACGGGACAGTGAGGGCTCACCTTGGGTTCTGGATGTGGACTGCATCTCCCATGATGCTCAGCCAGCCAAGGGCAGCCGTCACTGCTGCAGGGTTCCCCTCCCCCGCCATGGAGTGACATGTCAGTAAATCTCTCTCGGAGGTTTCTTTGCATTTTCTGTGAAAGCGGCATTTTTTGTGGTTTTTCTTGGTGCACAGAGCGGCGTTTAGACGATTCTTTCTGCTCGTTCACATTGATTTACGGAACGTTTGTTTGTTTTCTTTCCCTTTGCTCACCGAGCGGCCTGATCGTTATTTATTGAAAGGATCTCCCTGATCTCGCTGAGTGGGCGCTCACCGCCAGGCTGCGGGTACAGAGCGAGAAAAGACCAGCCGCGCCGACCACCTGCTATAATCACTAATGCTCATTACTATGTATGATCACACGCTAATGTCATGCGTGACGACCAACGATACCACCACGCGGCACCAGATTACACACAGCTCTTATACTACTGAGGTGTACACACATTACCCGCACGGCCCCCGTGCCACACACACATTACCCGCACGGCCCCTTTCCACACACACTACCCGCACGGCACCCGTGCCACACACATTACCCGCACGGCACCCGTGCCACATACTCTACCTACACGACACCTGTGCCACATACACTACCTGCATGGCACACGTGCCACATACACCACTCCATGGCATCCATGCCACATACACTACCTACACGACACCCGTGCCACATACACTACCCGCACGCCACCCTTGCCACATACACCACCCCCCACAACAACCCATGCCACATACACCTTCCACCTGGCAACCGTGTCATACTGTAACTAGTGCCACAAGGTACATGTCACATACACCACCACATGACATCTGCTTCATACTGTACCCACCTGACATCCTTCTCACATTCATTACCAGCCTGGCACCCGTGTATCATAGTACCAACATGCCACCTGTGTTACATGTAGGATTCACTTTGCACCTGTGACATATTGTACCCATACGGCCTCCATTTCACAAGCGCTGCCCACACAGCTTGTGCTTCATACTGTACCATCATGGCACCTGCTTCATACTGTACCCACACAGCTTGTGCTTCATACTGTACCCACATGGCACCTGCTTCATACTGTACCACATGGCACCTTGCTTATACTGTACATCATGGCACCTGCTTCATACTGTACCCTGGCACCTGCTTCATACTGTACCAATGGCACCTGCTTCATACTGTACCATCATGGCACCTGCTTCATACTGTACCCACATGGCACCTGCTTCATACTGTACCATCATGGCACCTGCTTCATACTGTACCATCATGGCACCTGCTTCATACTGTACCATCATGGCACCTGCTTCATACTGTACCCACATGGCACCTACTTCATACTGTACCCACATGGCACCTGCTTCATACTGTACCATCATGGCACCTGCTTCATACTGTACCATCATGGCACCTGCTTCATACTGTACCCACATGGCACCTTTGTCACAGTGTATCCACCAGGCACCGTCTCACATACAGGCCCACGTGGTCGCTCTGTTACAAAGTATCTCCACATAATGATGTTTGATGCAATACGCACATGGCACGTGTGTCACACGATCTATCTACATAAAGCTGATGTCACAGAGTCCACGTGGCTCTCATCGCGCCTTCTTTTCATGGGTTAAAACGCGTGTGATGTGGAAAGTTCTCCGGCTGTTCTGGTTCTGCTTTTTCGGCTCCTCTGACTCTTCCTGCTCTTCCCTTTTCCTGCCTTAAATATTTTGGTTTGGTCGCGCGTCCAGGAGGTCCTCCCTGCTGTAACCATTGGATGATACGTGGAATTCTCTCAGATTCTCTGCCCCTCCCCCACACACTCTTATTTTTCTTATTTGTGTATTTTAAGAAGATTCTTTTTTTATCTGTAAAGTTATGAAAGATATTTATATTTAATTAAAAAATTTCAATATTACATTAAGATTTCCTTCTTCCTGTGTCAAGCTCAGCGCCGCGCGTTGTGTGAGGTCATCAAGCGCTTTGTTTTATGGCTCAGCGCCGCGCGTTGTGTGAGGTCATCAAGCGCTTTGTTTTATGGCTCAGCGCCGCGCGTTGTGTGAGGTCATCAAGCGCTTTGTTTTATGGCTCAGCGCCGCGCGTTGTGTGAGGTCATCAAGCGCTTTGTTTTATGGCTCAGCGTCGCGCGTTGTGTGAGGTCATCAAGCGCTTTGTTTTATGGCTCAGCGCCGCGCGTTGTGGTGAGGTCATCAAGCGCTTTGTTTTATGGCTCAGCGCCGCGCGTTGTGTGAGGTCATCAAGCGCTTTGTTTTATGGCTCAGCGCCGCGCGTTGTGTGAGGTCATCAAGCGCTTTGTTTTATGGCTCAGCGCCGCGGCGTTGTGTGAGGTCATCAAGCGCTTTGTTTTATGGCTCAGCGCCGCGTTGTGTGAGGTCATCAAGCGCTTTGTTTTATGGCTCAGCGCGCGCGTTGTGTGAGGTCATCAAGCGCTTTGTTTTATGGCTCAGCGCCGCGCGTTGTGTGAGGTCATCAAGCGCTTTGTTTTATGGCTCAGCGCCGCGCGTTGTGTGAGGTCATCAGCGCTTTGTTTTATGGCTCAGCGCCGCGCGTTGTGTGAGGTCATCAAGCGCTTTGTTTTATGGCTCAGCGCCGCGCGTTGTGTGAGGTCATCAAGCGCTTTGTTTTATGGCTCAGCGCCTCGCGTTGTGTGAGGTCATCAAGCGCTTTGTTTTATGGCTCAGCGCCGCGCGTTGTGTGAGGTCATCAAGCGCTTTGTTTTATGGCTCAGCGCCACGCGTTGTGTGAGGTCATCAAGCGCTTTGTTTTATGGTTCAGCGCCGCGCGCTGTGTGGAGGTCATCAGCGCTTTGTTTTATGGCTCAGCCGCGCGCGTTGTGTGAGGTCATCAAGCGCTTTGTTTTATGGCTCAGCGCCACACGTTGTGTGAGGTCATCAAGCGCTTTGTTTTATGGCGCCCAGAAATGTCGAGTGCTGCTCTGTTACTGACAGACACATAGTGACACGGAAATGTTTATCATTTAGAGAAACCCGCATGCCACCTCGTCCCGCCGTAGGAGCTGCGCGTCCCTAAAATCGGAATTATTTATATTTAGTGATTCCAGGAAGCAACGCGAAAAGTAATGTGTTTCACACCTAACACTAAATCACAGACTCATAAAGAGATCACAGCACTGGAGCCGAGAGACAGAACGTGGAACATGACGGGCGGCGGGATACAAGCGCTGGAGAATGAAATGCACGTCCATTTAATTCAGCAATCTCCCATAGGAATGCATGATCTTCTATCCACCCAACTGGAAAACCATCAGGGGAGTTGTACGTTTACCTTTTTGCCACCCCTTCTATTAGAGACCCTGAGGAGTCCCTGATCCGTGACGTTCACCTTGTGTCCCAATCAATCGTCCTCTGTCTCAATTTACCGACTTCTGTCCCGATTGATCGTCCTCTGTCCCAATCAAACGACTTCTGTCCCGATTGACCATCTTCTGTTAATTTATTTATAAAGGATTTTACCAGGAAGGATACATTGAGATTTCTCTCGTTTTCAAGTATGTCCTGGGTTCAAGAATATTGAAGTGTTACAGAAATACAAAATAGTAAAATGCAAGATATTAACACAAAACCAAATATACAGATTATTTCCTACATATTTATTTTTCTGTTAAAGTCATTATGTTACATGTTTACAGGTGCATTCTGTATATAGTCACTATGTTACATGTTTACAGGTGCATTCTGTATATAGTCACTGTGTTACATGTTTACAGGTGCATTCTGTATATAGTCACTATGTTACATGTTTACAGGTGCATTCTGCATATAGTCACTGTTATATGTTTACAGGTGCATTCTGTATATAGTCACTATGTACATTGTTTACAGGTGCATTCTGTATATAGTCACTATTTACATGTTTACCAGGTGCATTTCTTATATAGTCACTTGTTTACATGTTTACAGGTGCATTCTGTATATAGTCACTATGTTACATGTTTAAGGTGCATTCTGCATATTAGTCACTGTTATATGTTTACAGGTGCATTCTGTATATAGTCACTGTTACATGTTACAGGTGCATCTGTATTAGTCACTGTTATATGTTACAGGTGCATTCTGTATATAGTCACTTATGTTACATGTTTACAGGTGCATTCTGTATATAGTCACTATGTTACATGTTTACAGGTGCATTCTGTATATAGTCACTATGTTACATGTTTACAGGTGCATTCTGCATATAGTCACTGTTATATGTTTACAGGTGCATTCTGTATATAGTCACTGTTACATGTTTACAGGTGCATTCTGTATATAGTCACTGTGTTACATGTTTACAGGCGCATTCTGTATATAGTCACTGTGTTACATGTTTACAGGTGCATTCTGTATATAGTCACTATGTTACATGTTTACAGGTGCATTCTGTATATAGTCACTATGTTACATGTTTACAGGTGCATTCTGTATATAGTCACTGTTATATGTTTACAGGTGCATTCTGTATATAGTCACTGTTACATGTTTACAGGTGCATTCTGTATATAGTCACTGTGTTACATGTTTACAGGTGCATTCTGTATATAGTCACTGTGTTACATGTTTACAGGTGCATTCTGTATATAGTCACTGTGTTACATGTTTACAGGTGCATTCTGTATATAGTCACTGTGTTACATGTTTACAGGTGCATTCTGTATATAGTCATTATGTTACATGTTTACAGGTGCATTCTGTATATAGTCACTGTTACATGTTTAAAGGTGCATTCTGTATATAGTCACTGTGTTACATGTTTACAGGTGCATTCTGTATATAGTCACTGATACATGTTTACAGGTGCATTCTGTATATAGTCACTATGTTACATGTTTACAGGTGCATTCTGTATATTGTCACTATTTTACATGTTTACAGGTGCATTCTGTATATAGTCACTGTGTTACATGTTTACAGGCGCATTCTGTATATAGTCACTGTGTTACATGTTTACAGGCGCATTCTGTATATAGTCACTGTGTTACATGTTTACAGGCGCATTCTGTATATAGTCACTATGTTACATGTTTACAGGTGCATTCTGTATATAGTCACTATGTTACATGTTTACAGGCGCATTCTGTATATAGTCACTGTGTTACATGTTTACAGGTGCATTCTGTATATACAGTTGTGTTCAAAATTATTCAACCCCCAATGCTGTAAAGGGTTTTAGGGAATTTAGTGACATTTGTAATTGTATTCAGAATGAAATCCTACAAGGACTTTTTAAAGAACCATATGCAACTAAAATGACATCAATTGGTTTTGTAATACAGTAATAAATGTTTCTTTTGTGAATTCTTCATTGACACAATTATTCAACCCCTTAAAGACTACCACTCTGAAGAACAGAGGTTCATTCAAGTGTTTTCAATCAGGTATTGAAAACACCTGTGGATGTCACGGAGCAGCAATAAAGCATAATAAGCACCAATTAGGCAGCTTTAAAATGACTGTGATACTCAGCTCCTTCTAGACATTTACTGGTGTGGTTACAAACATGGTGAAGTCAAGAGAATGGTCCAGGAAGACAAGAGAAGAGGTGATTACTCTTCACAGGAAGGGCAATGGCTATAAGAAGATTGCAAAGATGTTAAACATACCAAGAGACACCATAGGAAGCATCATTCGCAAATTCAAGGCAAAGGGCACTGTTGAAACGCTACCTGGTCGTGGCAGAAAGAAGATGCTGACTTCGACTGCTGTGCGCTACCTGAAGCGTAGAGTGGAGAAAAGGTCCCCGTGTGACTGCTGAGGAACTGAGAAAGATTTGTCAGATGTGGGTACTGAAGTTTCAGCTCAGACAATACGGCGCACACTGCGTAATGAAGGCCTCCATGCCAGAACTCCCAGGCGCACCCCCTTGCTGTCTCCAAAGAATAAGAAGAGTCGACTGCAGTATGCCAAAAGTCATGTGGACAAACCACAGAAGTTTGGATAGTGTTCTGTGGACTGATGAAACAAAATTAGAACTGTTTGGCCCATGGATCAACGCTATGTTTGGAGGAGGAAGAACAAGGCCTATGAAGAAAAGAACACCTTGCCTACTGTGAAGCATGGCGGGGGGTCAATCATGCTTTGGGGCTGTTTTGCTTCTGCAGGTACAGGGAAGCTTCAGCGTGTGCAAGGTACCATGAATTCTCTTCAGTACCAGGAGATATTGGATGACAATGTGATGCAGTCCGTCACAAACCTGAGGCTTGGGAGACGTTGGACCTTTCAACAGGACAATGATCCCAAGCAAACCTCCAAGTCCACTAGAGCATGGTTGCAGATTAAAGGCTGGAACATTTTGGAGTGGCCATCGCAGTCACCTGACTTAAATCCCATTGAGAACCTCTGGTGGGACTTAAAGAAAGCAGTTGCAGTGCGCAAGCCTAAGAATGTGACTGAACTGTAGGCTTTTGCCCATGACGAATGGGCGAAGATACCCGTAGATCGCTGCAAGACACTTGTGTCAAGCTATGCTTCACGTTTAAAAGCTGTTATAACTGTAAAAGGATGTTGTACTAAGTACTAAGATTGAATGTCACTTGGGGGTTGAATAAAACTGATAATGATGTGAGCACAGAAAAGACATTTGTGCTTATTTCATTATAAATGTTATGTTATATTTGTCTGACCTACACGTGCCTCTTTGATTTAATTGTAAGCAAGATGACTGAATGATCAAAATCAATGTCAAACTGGCCAAAACACTCAATTTCAGTGGGGGTTGAATAATTTTGAACACAACTGTAGTCACTGTGTTACATGTTACAGGTGCATTCTGTATATAGTCACTGTTACATGTTTACAGGTGCATTCTGTATATAGTCACTATGTTACATGTTTACAGGTGCATTCTGTATATAGTCATTATGTTACATGTTTACAGGTGCATTCTGTATATAGTCATTATGTTACATGTTTACAGGCGCATTCCGTATTGAGGTATGTTAATAGGGAACTCTTAAGTGACTTTAGACTGGGGGAAGATTTGATGGCGTCTGGGAGGTTATTCCATAATTGCGGTGCTCTGTAGGAAAATGAGGATCGAGCCACTTTCTTTTTGTATTGTGGTATTGCAAGTAAGGTGCTGGTCCTGGATCGGAGGTTATAGGATGAGGGAACTGCTGGGGCAATCAGCCTATTCAGGTAGGGTGTCAGCTTCCCAGAAAAGCTCTTAAACACCAGGTTGGAAAGGTGAAGGGTGCGTCTAGATTCCAGCGATGGCCAGTTTAGTTCTTTTAACATGTCACAATGGTGGGTCATGTAGTTACATTGTATCACAAAGCGGCAGAATGAGTTATACAATGTAGTAAGTTTCTGGAGGTGTGTTTGCAGGGCGGCTGCATACACTACATCTCCGTATTCAATGGCTGGCATAAGCATTTGTTGTACAATCTGCTTTCTTACCGCGGGACTCAGGCAGGATTTGTTTCTGTACAGGGCACCTAGTTTGGGGTGAAGTTTAGATGAGAGTTTTTTCGATGTGGGGCCAAAAGATAGATTTGGGTCTAACCACATAGCTAGATATTTGAGAGAAGTGACTGTGGTCAGCGTGCCATTTAATTTTGTCCTGACACATATATGGGGTGTTTGCAATTTGTGTAGTTTAGGTTTTGTTCCAAAGAGCATCGTTACAGTTTTGTCAGTATTTAGAAAAAGTTTGTTATCTTTGATCCACTTTTCTACCTCTGTGAATTGTTCTTGCAGCACGGCCTCCAGCTGCGGGAGATTTGTTGGCTGGTATAGATTACAGTGTCGTCTGCGTACATGTGTACAGTTGAGGCTTTGCAGACATTGGGCAGATCATTTATGAATATTGTGAATAGTAGGGGGCCGAGTATCGAGCCTTGGGGTACACCGCACGTGACTGGGAAGGGAAGTGCTGTCAGAAATGGACACATATTGCGACTCATCAGACACATATGATTGGAACCAGGTAAACCTGCGATCACCAATACCAGAGTTTTTAAGTTTTTGTAATAGGATGCCATGGTCTACTGTGTCAAAGGCCTTGGCAAAATCAAGGAAGATGCTCCAGTTAGGTTTCCTTGTTCCATGCCCGCTTGGATATCATTACAAACTTTTAAAAGGGCGGTTGTAGTTGAGTGTTTTGGACTAATCAACCGTCTACTGTCCCGTTGGACTGTCCTCTGTCCTGATCAACCAAGTTCTGTCCCGATCGATTGTCCTCTGTCCCAATCAACCGACTTCTGTCCCGATTGATTGTCCTCTGTCCCAATCAACCAACTTCTGTCCTGATGGACTGTCCTCTGTCCTGATTGATCGTCCTCTGTCCCAATTTACCGACTTCTGTTCCAATTGATCGTCCTCTGTCCCAATCAACTGACTTTTGTCGAGATTGATTGTCCTCTGTCCCAATCAAATGACTTCTGTCCCGATTGATCGCCCTCTGTCCCAATCAACCGACTTCTGTCCCAATGGGCTGTCCCCTGTCCCAATTGACCATCTTCTGTCCTAATCAACGGTCTTCTGTCCCGTTGGACTGTCCTCTGTCCTCATCAACCAAGTTCTGTCCCGATCGATTGTCCTCTGTCCCGATGGACTGTCCTGTCATGATTGTACACCCTCTGTCTCAATCGATTGTCCTCTGTCCCAATTGACCATCTTCTGTCTCGATCAACCAACTTCTGTCCCGATGGACTGTCCTTTGTCCCGATTGATTGTCCTCTGTCCCAATCAACCGACATCTGTCCCGATTGTCCTCTGTCCCAATCAACCGACTTCTGTCCCAATTGATCGTCCTCAGTCCCAATTTACCGACTTCTGTCCCAATTGATCGTCCTCTGTCCCAATCAACCGACTTCTGTCGAGATTGATTGTCCTCTGTCCCAATCAAATGACTTCTGTCCCGATTGATCGCCCTCTGTCCCAATCAACCGACTTCTGTCCCAATTGATCGTCCTCTGTCCCAATTTACCGACTTCTGTCCCAATTGATCGTCCCTGTCCCAATCAACCGACTTCTGTCTAGATTGATTGTCCTCTGTCCCAATCAAATGACTTCTGTCCCGATTGATCGTCCTCTGTCCTAATCAAACGACTTCTGTCCCGATTGATTGTCCTCTGTCCCAATTGACCATCTTCTGTCCTAATCAACCGTCTTCTGTCCCGTTGGACTGTCCTCTGTCCTGATTGTCCTCTGTCCCGATGGACGGTCCTGTCCCGATTGTACACCCTCTGTCCCGATCGATTGTCCTCTGTCCCAATTGACCATCTTCTGTCCTAATCAACCGTCTACTGTCCCGTTGGACTGTCCTCTGTCCTGATCAACCAAGTTCTGTCCCGATCGATTGTCCTCTGTCCTGATTGAACACCCTCTGTGCTGATCGATTGTCCTCTGTCCCAATTGACCATCTTCTGTTCCAATCAACCAACTTCTGCCCCGATGGACTGACTTCTGTCCTGATTGATTGTCCTCTGTCCCAAATCAACCGACTTCTGTCCTGATTGATCGTCCTCTGTTCTAATCAAGCGTCTTCTGTCCCGTTGGACTGTCCTCTGTCCTGATCAACCAAGTTCTGTCCCGATCAATTGTCCTCTGTCCCGATAGGCTGTCCTGATTGTACACCCTCTGTCCTAATCGATTGTCCTCTGTCCCAATTGACCATCTTCTGTCTCGATCAACCAACTTCTGTCCCGATGGGCTGTCCTCTGTCCCGATTGATTGTCCTCTGTCCCAATCAACCGACATCTGTCCCAATCGATCGTCCTCTGTCCCAATCAACCGACTTCTGTCCCAATCGATAGTCCTCTGTCCCAATCAACCGACTTCTGTCCCGATGGACTGTCCTCTGTCCGATTGATCGTCCTCTGTCCCAATCAACCGACTTCTGTCCTGATTGATTGTTCTCTGTCCCAAACAACCGACTTCTGTCCTGATTGATTGTTCTCTGTCCCAAACAACCGACTTCTGTCCCGATTTATTGTCCTCTGTCTCAATCAACCGACTTCTGTCCCGATGGACTGTCTTCTGTCCCGAATGATCGTCCTCTGTCTCAATCAACCGACTTCTGTCCTGATTGATTGTCCTCTGTCCCAAACAACCGACTTCTGTCCCGATTTATTGTCCTCTGTCTCAATCAACCGACTTCTGTCCCGATGGACTGTCCTCTGTCCCGATTGATTGTCCTTTGTCCCAATCAACCAACTTCTGTACCGATTGACTGTCCTCTGTCCCGATTGACCATCTTCTGTCCTAATCAACCGTCTTCTGTCCTGTTGAACTGTCCTCTGTCCTGATCAACCAAGTTCTGTCTCGATCGATTGTCCTCTGTCCCGATGGACTGTCCTATGTCCCGATTGAACACCCTCTGTCCTGATCGATTGTCCTCTGTCCCGAGGGACTGTCCTATGTCCTGATTGAACACCCTCTGTCCTGATCGATTGCCTTCTGTCCTAATTGACCATCTTCTGTCCCGATCAACCAACTTCTGTCCTGATGAACTGCCCTCTGCCCCAATTGACAATCCTCTGCCCCTATCGAACGTCCTCTACCCTGATAGAACTTTCTCCATACACAGTTGAAATAGTTCGGTTGGGAGAGTGTTAGACTGAAGATCTAAAGGTCCCGGGTTTCGGCCGAGCTTTTGCGAATGTACAACGGGTTCAATGAGAAACTCAAAGTTCCATAGAAAGTTATGAGGGGGTCCTCATTTGTATGAATTCATGGAGTGTTTGTTACCCCCCTCCATCTCTTCTCATTGACACATACTTGCAAACCTTCAAACAGGAGAAGCCTTGGGGGAGCGTCAGTCTGAAGATCAAAATGTTCCTGGATTTCAACAAATTAATTTTTTTTGCAAAGGTACAGCATCGTTAAATCAGGTTAATGGGACAAGCTTGGAACATCATGGAGAGCTACAGGAGACACTTCCCAGTGTGTGTGGATTGTGGAACTCACTTTATTCACTTCATCCCAAAGGCCGACATGACGCCATGATGCCCTGACCTCAATTATTCAATCAAATAGGCTGTGTCACGTCTCAGCAGTGGATCCATAATCCCAAGTAAAAGGAGGGGCCCCTAAAATGACACCTACACACCCCGGATATATGGAGGAACCCCTAAAACGACACCTACACACCCTGAATATATGGAGGAGCCCCTAAAAAGACACCCGCTCACTCTGAATATATGGAGGAACCCCTAAAAAGACACCCACACACCCTGAATATATGGAGGAACCCCTAAAAAGACACCCACACACCCTGAATATATGGAGGAACCCCTAAAAAGACACCCGCACACCCTGAATATATGGAGGAGCCCCTAAAAACACACCCGCACACCCTGAATATATGGAGGAGCCCCTAAAAACACACCCACACACCCTGAATATATGGAGGAGCCCCTAAAACACACCCACACACCCTGACTATATGGAGGAACCCCTAAAAAGACACCCACACACCCTGAATATATGGAGGAGCCCCTAAAAATACACCCACACACCCTGAATATATGGAGGAACCCCTAAAAAGACACCCGCACACCCTGAATATATGGAGGAGCCCCTAAAAAGACACCTACACACCCTGAATATATGGAGGAGCCACTAAAAACACACCCACACACCCTGAATATATGGAGGAGCACTAAAAAGACACCCACACACCTGAATATATGGAGGAGCCCCTAAAAACACACCCGCACACCCTGAATATATGGAGGAGCCCCTAAAAACACACCCACACACCCTGAATATATGGAGGAGCCCCTAAAAAACACACCCCACACCCACTGAATATATGGAGGAAACCCTAAAAACACACCCGCACACCCTGAATATATGGAGGAACCCCTAAAAACACACCCACACACCCTGAATATATGGAGGAGCCCCTAAAAACACACCCGCACACCCTGAATATATGGAGGAGCCCCTAAAAAGACACCCGCACACCCTGAATATATGGAGGAGCCCCTAAAAAGACACCCACACACCCTGAATATATGGAGAAGCCACTAAAAAGACACCCACACACCTGAATATATGGAGGAGCCACTAAAAAGACACCCGCACACCCTGAATATATGGAGGAACCCCTAAAAATACACCCACACACCCTGAATATATGGAGGAGCCCCTAAAAAGACACCCACACACCCTGAATATATGGAGGAGCCACTAAAAAGACACCCGCACACCCTGAATATATGGAGGAACCCCTAAAAAGACACCCGCACACCCTGAATATATGGAGGAACCCCTAAAAACACACCCACACACCCTGAATATATGGAGGAGCCCCTAAAAACACACCCCGCACACCCTGAATATATGGAGGAGCCCCTAAAAAGACACCCGCACACCCTGAATATATGGAGGAGACCCTAAATAGACACCCGCACACCCTGAATATATGGAGGAGCCCCTAAAAACAACCCGCACACCTGAATATATGGAGGAGCCCCTAAAAAGACACCCGCACACCCTGAATATATGGAGGAGCCCCTAAAAATACACCCGCACACCCTGAATATATGGAGGAACCCCTAAAAAGACACCCTGAATATATGGAGGAACCCCTAAGGCTAGGGTCAGACTAGCGCAGTTTTAACGTGCGTTTAGCCGCACGAAATCACGGCCGTACTAGCAGCAAATGACGTCCAATGCCGGGGAACATACGAAGTACGGCCGCACGAAAATTCGTCCGCGCAACGCAAGTGGCAAACGAACGCATTTTTCGAGAACGTCAAACCGCTACTACTGACGTACAGAGTGCGCTGCGGCTACATAGCGGCGTGTTTGCGTGATTGGGAGACGTCAGACGCTGCACACGTCCGGCCAACATAACGTGCACAGACCAAACACTTCCTGTCTTGTCTGGGGGTAGCTGCAAGTTGCGTTGGACAATGGCTGGGACTGACATCGACGTGGAGAGGCTGATCAATGCAGTGGCAGATCATCCCGAGCTGTGGGACACGGCCTGCGACAGCTACAAAGACCGGCAGAAGAAGGCCAGTGCATGGGTCACAGTGTCCAGGGTGGTGTACCCAGAGTATAAGCATTTACCCTTATTTCTCCTCCACCATAACCTTTCTCTTAAGTTACCTTTCCTTCCCTTCAAAAACCCCCAAACCATCCCCCCCCACCCCTCTCCCCGTAAATAAACACATGACAAAAGTATTGGCGTTTGAAAAGGTCACGTCTTTTATTTATAATCAAGGCCAAAAAACCATTGCCTTTGTGGCAGAATAATCAGCGATCCTCGCTTCCTTGGACTAGGTAACACCAGATAACACTGGTACCATAGATCCAGCCAGATAACACTGGCAACCGCAATGAACCACCAGCATTGCCCAGAAATAGCGGCCGCCCCACGTGGCTAAGCTAGCGCGACCACACGCTGCTCTCTTTATAGCAGATAGCAGGCCCGGGAGGATCTTCAAACCAGGAGGCTACCTGTGTTTTGGCCGCACAAACCACCACACAGACCCCCAGATCCTCCCCCTCTATCGCCTCTCCACGTGCCAGGGCCGCATATTTCACCGTCTGAGGTAACTGTCCATGTAATCTCCTCAGCTTTGGCCGCGCAAACCATCAGCTGGCTTCATGTAACATGGTGAAATGGTCTGACTGC
The DNA here is from genome assembly GCA_009667805.1 of Leptobrachium leishanense. Taxonomy (NCBI): domain Eukaryota; kingdom Metazoa; phylum Chordata; class Amphibia; order Anura; family Megophryidae; genus Leptobrachium; species Leptobrachium leishanense. The sequence goes on along the minus strand of CM019073.1, from coordinate 86,337,976 downwards.
ACCTCAACTAACCATGTCTTTACTCAAAAAACAATCCTCCGGCTTTGGCCGTAGAAAAACCACTAGCTGAAGTAACTGTCAATACAATCCCCCAGCTCGGGCCGCACAAACCACCAGCTGGCTTCATGTAACATGGTGAAATTACCTGACTGCACCTTGACTAACCATGCCCATATCTAAAGCAATCCACCGGCTTCGGTCGCACAAACCACCAACCGGCTTCCTGCTACATGGTATGACTCCGTATGGGAACCCACAGGCGGTCTTGAAATGACTGGCGGAATCACCACTTCATTAGCCCCTATCCGTGGTCAATCCTGCTGTCTGACGACGTGACCTTTTCGACTCGGTAAACAGGCAGTAACCTAAAAACAGGGTGGGTAGGGTGGGAAAAAACAAAGGTTAGACTGCCTTCATCTGTCCTTTGCTCACCCTTTTCTATTACCCCTGCCCCTCCCCTTTCTGTTATCTGCCCCCGAGACCCAATCCCAGCGATCCCCTGAAACAAAAGGGGAACCATTGTAACTCCTCCCAACTTTCAACTCTTTTCTTTAAACAGGGAAATTGCTTAAACCTGTTTCGTTCCCAGTCAGTCACTCATCAGTACTAAGCATTTACCCTTATTTCTCCTCCACCATAACCTTTCTCTTAAGTTACCTTTCCTTCCCTTCAAAAACCCCCAAACCATCCCCCCCCACCCCTCTCCCCGTAAATAAACACATGACAAAAGTATTGGCGGTTTGAAAAGGTCACGTCTTTTATTTATAATCAAGGCCAAAAAACCATTGCCTTTGTGGCAGAATAATCAGCGATCCTCGCTTCCTTGGACTAGGTAACACCAGATAACACTGGTACCATAGATCCAGCCAGATAACACTGGCAACCGCAATGAACCACCAGCATTGCCCAGAAATAGCGGCCGGCCCCACGTGGCTAAGCTAGCGCGACCACACGCTGCTCTCTTTATAGCAGATAGCAGGCCCGGGAGGATCTTCAAACCAGGAGGCTACCTGTGTTTTGGCCGCACAAACCACCACACAGACCCCCAGATCCTCCCCCTCTATCGCCTCTCCACGTGCCAGGGCCGCATATTTCACCGCCACCAAAAATGAGGACCCTCTTTTTCCGCCACCAATAAAAGACCGTGACCTTTTCACTTACCTTACACAAGGGTCTTTATCAGGCCTTCGATGTTGCCAACGAAAAGGTTGTTCCCTGCTTCAGACAAATGGACGCCGTCATCCCTAAACAATTCCTCCTGCCTTGTCACTATGTTCTGATGCTCCAGAACCTTCCCTCCCATCTCCAGCATAATCTTTTTTGCTGCCTGGTTCATCTTCTTTCTCCCGATGTATCCTGCACCCTGCAGTTCCTCCACACTAATATAGCAATTACGTTAGACCACACTTTCTGAACATCCGGCCATTCCTTCCTGAACCACCTAAGTGTTTCCCGGACCCTATTCTGCGAATCTATCGTTGTCATAGCCCCTATGTCGTTACCCCCTAAATGCACTATCATTATATCTGGCTTCCCCCACCTTCTCCTAGATTCCTGTGCTACCCCTAAAAAACTGCGCCCACCCCATACCCCTCCTTCCTATCCCCTAATGCCCGCTTTTAGTGAGGCTGAACCCTAGGTTCACTTCCATCGTTGTGCCCACAGCGTGAACAGCCGCCCAGTGCACATAGGAGTGTCCCAGGATCCATACTCTCTTCGCCCGCTCTGAAAGAAAAAACCCAAAAAACAGAATATTAATGTTCAAACACATACCAACTTTTTATCGCGACTGTAAATTGAATCAGGGTTATATACATACCCCCGCTTATTCACAACCCTCTCCTCTCTTACTTAGTAAATTATGAAATACCAGCTAACCTGCGAAGACCGGTGCCCTTTAAACAAATTCCCTTTCCCCATCGCTGTTTAATCCTAACTGCTCGCGATCTGCCAGAGAAATGAAGGTTTATTAATTTTATTTTTTCCCCAAAAACAGAATATCCCCTATGTCGTTAATGTAATAGAGCAGCAGGAAATGCTGGCAGAATGCTTGGTTGTGTAGGGAGAGGTATTAGCAGTAGGAAAAGGGAAGTGCTCATGCCACTGTACGGAGCACTGGTGAGACCTCACTTGGAGTACTGTGTGCAGTACTGGAGACCGTATCTCCAGAAGGATATAGACATCTTAGAGAGAGTTCAGAGAAGGGCTACTAAAATGGTGTACGGCTTGAAGGAGAAAAGTTACCAGGAAAGGCTTAATGATCTTAACATGTACAGCTTGGAAAAAAGACGAGACAGAGGAGATATGATAGAAACATTTAAATACGTAAAGGGTATCCACAAGGTAGAGGAAGGGAGCATATTTAAAAGGAAACAAAATAGCAAAACAAGAGGACATAGTCTTAGATTAGAGGGGCAAAGGTTTAAAAGTAACATCAGGAAGCATTATTTTACTGAGAGGGTGGTGGATACATGGAACAGTCTTCCAGTAGAAGTGGTAGAGGACAAAACAGTAATTGAATTTAAGCAAGCATGGGATAGGCATAAGACTATCCTTTACAAAAGATAAATCCAGGTAAAGTATCCATGTAATTGGGCAGACTAGATGGGCCGAAAAGGTTCTTATCTGCCGACATTTTCTATGTTTCTTTCCATCCCAGCAACGTTACAGCCTTTTCCACAGCCGCTATGAATTGCAACCTGGACAAAATTGGTTCCATCCTCATGCCTCAAAAAAATACAAAAAACCTCTTACATAACACCGGGCATACCTCCACTTAACCTCTGTATTACGCTCCAGTCTATGTGTAATATACCCTCCCCCCTCTAAGTAATGGATTCCCTTTGTCTTCACATGCCTCTGTCAGCCCCTCGCCCCCCCAGCAACCAAGGTCGCCCAGCTCATGGTTATCTGATGCATGTTATCTGTTCCTAGCTGGATGTGATTACATTGTCTCTGCACCTTTCCTCTCTGTGTGTGTGTCTCTTGCACAATGTAAATCAATGTAGTCTCCATTTTGAGTTGGGCCATAAGCAGTACTTCTGCGGAATACTGACTTCAAGGGGAGCAGTCTGCCCGTGGACAGGAACCCCTACCTTACAGCCTCGTTCCTCGAATGCCCTCTGGGTTAAGCTAAATGGGGACTTCTCTAAAGGACCAGCCATTCTACCTAACAGCACCTCCTTCCCCCACTTTTCTCTCAATATTTCTGGCAGTTCATGTGCTGATTTCAACTGCTTTACTTTCCTACCCCCCCCCCTTCGCTTCACCCTTAATCAGTATCTTGAAGCCTTCCATAAAAAACCCTTACTCCATTCTCCTTATCCTCCATCTTAAGGCTCGCCAGCCCTGGAATCCTTTACCAAATCTTTAACCCACGTCTACCAATGAACCGGTTTCTTGCTTAGTATATTAATCTATCGGCCCGAAGTTAAGTCAACCTACCCAAAATAGTGAAACCGCATTTGCTAACATACAAAATCACTGTTTAGTTGATAAGCCTCTTCAGAAATTATAACAGACACATTTAGATGTGTATTTGGTTAGTAATGGTTATATTCATAAGTCTGGCAGAAACCATCTGGATTAATTTAGTTGCGCAAATGTAAGTTTAAACAGATTATACAGTTGCTGCTGCAGCACTTCCTCATTGACAGCAGACCATGTGACTTTTTGAGGTTTAAGATGTCTGCCAGCCATGCGGTCACTGATTACCTATGTTTATAAGATCATACAGACTATACAAATAATAAGGTTTGATCAAGTATTACAAAGTGAAGCAAATATCAACGAGCATATTCTAGCTAACAATGCAAATCACTACAACGGGTAAATTAGCGCGTATTTAACCAAATAGATTACACACGCACACATACAGTATAATGTCAAAATAGTGACAAATTCACAGAATTAATACACTTAATACTTATCCACTCCCAGGCTTTCTTATGATGATGGTACGAGTGGGAAAGATGAGGGAGTTGTTGCTCATGTTTCCTCCATTTTGGAGATAAGTCTCTCCTCTCCCTCATTAAAGACAAAGTTAGCGTTCTGAAATAATTATTTACTCACACTGTAGCAAGTGCGCAAAAAAGATGGACATTACTGCTGTGTCACTTCAAAAATTGCCTCAATTAGTATATTGAACTTAAATACAGTATACAAATGAGTTTATTCATCAATTTATTGCTTAGCTCTTGGAGTTACTTTATTTATTTCACATACACCCAGGAGAGACAACCCCCCTCCCTTCCAGAATACATTACAGATAACAACAGGCTCCAGGCAGCCACTATACAATAGATAAAGCTCCAATCACTGGACAATAGAAAAGCTAACATTGGGATTGTTTACCCTTGCTTCTCTAAACAGTGTGCTTAGGGAAACCCAGGATGTTAGAGTGCAAGCTCTTGAGCAAGGGGCCTCTCCTACTGTTTAATGAGTGCAAAATATAACAACTTATAACTGTAACATACAGATACACACTTTGACAACAGCATAGCACATCACACACACTCTACACTATATACAGAGACAATAAACTGTAAAGCAAAATACTTGCAAATAAACATTGGGGCGGCTGTTTTATCACAGATTGCTTTGTATGCTTCCGGCCTGTTCAGTACAAAAATGACTGCAGCTTATTAAAATGTATTGATTTTGGAGTGCTATTTGGTGCTAAAACACCCACTATTCATGTGTGTGATTCTTAAAATTGACCGTCAGTCATTTACTAGAGTGAGCACTTTAACTATAAGGCACAGAATCCTCAGACAGACTCAGGAAAAATTACTGAACCAAATGCACCAATCACATACAAAACAACAAATCACTGAATTCTGGCCGAGTTATACCAGAACAATTAACCTATTCATAATTACTAACACGCAGATACTACACAAAATTAACAAGGGGATACAGTATTGCAAAGTGTAACGAATATCAAAAGCATCTACTAAGGCTAGGGACAGATGAGCGCATTTTCTGCGGCCACCGTCAAAATGTACGTCGATGTGTGCGCACGCATTTTTTCACGGAATACGCTTAAGTGGTCAGACGATGCGCAATTCTGGACGTATTTCATGACGATGGGGTGAAAAGTTTGAACGTTATGTTGGCCGCACACTAGCAGCGTCTGACATCTCCTAATCACGCACACACGCTGCTATGCGGCCGCAGCGCACTCTGTACGTCAGTACCAGCGGTTTAACGTTCTCGAAAAAATGCGTTCATTTTCCACTTGCGTTGTGCAGCCGGACTTTTGTGCGACCGTACTTCGTATATTGGCTGTCATTGCCCGTCATCTGCTGCTAGTGCGGCCGTGATTATGTGCGCCAGAACGCGCGTTCGCACTGCCTCAGTCTGACCCTAGCCTTAATAAAACCTACAAATCAATACAATGGAAAAACCTGCCCCTATTTATCCAAGTAATAATAGAACTAGGAATATATATATATTTAGCAGACTATAATAATAGGGAATATATAAAAGATTGATACAGCCAGTAATACTTATCCAGTCTTTGGTTTTCATATGCTGATGGTGATGGTAAAATGGAGTTGGCTGTCCCAAAAAAACAAAGGTTAGACTGCCTTCATCTGTCCTTTGCTCACCCTTTTCTATTACCCCTGCCCCTCCCCTTTCTGTTATCTGCCCCCGAGACCCAATCCCAGCGATCCCCTGAAACAAAAGGGGAACCATTGTAACTCCTCCCAACTTTCAACTCTTTTCTTTAAACAGGGAAATTGCTTAAACCTGTTTCGTTCCCAGTCAGTCACTCATCAGTACCGAGACGTGGTCTGATAAAGAGCAGAAGCTTCAGAGTGAGTAAATGATCATTTTATTGCATAGAATTCAATTGCATTGAACTTGAATGTAATATCAAACAAAATGGCATAACGAATTTTCGTTGTCAATTAAATTATTCGGAATTTAAACGACATTTCGGAATTTAAACGACATTTTCACGATTCGTGTTTTCTGATGCGGGTGATTCCCAGATAATTTTCCGATCCGAAAATGTCAGATCCGAAATGTTTCCGAGCCGAAACAAAATATTGTACGAATATGCTATTGGACTTGAATTGTGTCAAATCGAAATGTATTGTTTTGAAACGAGAACAGACGTTGCGAAAAACGAGAAATGTACGAAATCACGAAAAGTAGATCCAACAAACGAGCAAAGTGACCAAAAAAAACGAAAAATGGTCCATATTCCGATTACATATCCCCGAAAACAAGTCGAACCGAATCCAATCAAAACAGGGTTCGTTCGAAATGAGCCGAATCGAAAACTTTAAACATCCGAAAATTCGAACAGAAAAAATAATCGGTGCTCAAGCCTAGGTGTCACATGTCAAATGATGTCCATCTGCCATGGCACCTGCCCTGCATTGCTAGTGAAATAATTAGACAGAGCATCGCGAAACCTGTTGGTGTGTCTATTCACAGGTATTATGTCATCGTTAGCATACTCATCCAGACCCGTTACTGTGAGGGTATCCTCGAAATTAACCCCATCCCTTGCACGAACATAGTTATGTAGGATGCAACAGCATTTCACTATATCCACACAGAAATCCACATTTACATCAAGTGGGCGATGGAAAATCCTCCACTTGTTGCTCAGTATGCCAAAGCTACACTCGACATACCGTCTCGCCCGCGACAGCCTGTAATTAAACACCCGCTTCTTCACAGTCAGGTGTGTCCCCGAGTATGGCCGCAGGAGATGTGTGGATAGGCCGAATGCTTCATCACCCACAAAGGCATAGGGGACTGACACGTCGCTGCCAGGCAAAGGTGCGGGTCTGGGGATGTTCAGGTTCCCACCCTCTATCTCATTCCACAGTGTTGAGTTCCGAAACAGTGTTGAGTCCGAGTCCTTGCCGTATGATCCGACATCCACATACACAAAATTATAGTTGGCATCTGCCACCGCCAGTAGGCCAATTGAAAAATAATGTTTATAATTTTGATACAGTGAGCCACTGTGCAGTGGCTTCACAATGCGGACATGTTTGCCGTCCACCGCTCCCAGGCAGTTGGGATAGTTCGCTCTCTCCCAGAATCCTGCTGCAATTGCCAGCCATGTCTCGCCTGTGGGTGTTGGCAAACATTGGTCCTTCATGGTTTCCCATATTGTTTGGCAGACCTTGCGGACGATCTCACCAGCTGTCGATCTGCCAATGCGGAAGTTGTAATGCAGATCCTTCAAACTGCATCCACTAGCAAGATACCTAGAACATGAAAGAAGCTGTGTTATGATCACATCATATGAACCTAACCTTATGTCACTCTCATCATGTTTTGCAGCACATGAAGCAATCAATAAATGGCGCACGGTGAGGGACAATCACACCCGGGTCCTGAAAAAGGAGGCTGAAGCTGCTCGCTCTGGAGCTGGTGCAAAGAAGAGGCGCAGCTATTTGTATGCTGACCAACTGTCCTTCCTGAGGAAGAGCCAGGAGCCGCGCAAGACTGTGAGCAGTATTGACCGGCCATCCACCTCTAGCTCACAAGGGCAAGAGCTGCAGCCCGCAGGATCTGGCAGCTGCCAGGTGGAGGTCGAGCAGGGTGGTGCGGAGTCCCAGGTGGAGGATGTGGAGTCCCAGCAGGTGCCGGGTACAGCACCCACAGACAGCACCAGTACGGCTCCCAGGAGGAAGAAGCCACCATCAGCTGATGTCGAGCAGGCCATGGTCGCATTCATGGACGCGCACCATACACATCCACGCTGCATGGTCGCTGATTCCGAGGACATGTCCTTTTTTAATTCATGTCTCTCTTGGCTCAACATGATGACCCCAGCGCAGAAGCTGGATTATCGCCGCCGAAGCCTGGACCTGATACATGAGATACTGTCCCATCCACAACAGGCACCTGTATATCACGGTGTCGTGCCACAATACCCCCATGGTTATTCCCACCACTGCCAGGCGTTGCCTGCCCGCCCACCCATGTCCCCTGTTGCTGGGCCACCCCGGAGCCAGAGTACCACCGCAGCCATATGCACGGTCCTCATGACCCAGATGCTCCTCGGTATCATAGCATGTGAGGTGTATCGTCTGTTCGTTTATGTTTGTCACAGTTTATTCATGTTGTTATAATATTTTTTTTTATTACCTTCATTGGACATGCAATAATATATGTGTTTAATATGTTATTGTTATCTTCTGTCATATTATTTTGGGACTAAATATTTTATTTGTTTCACATCGTTGTCAGTGTCATTACTCTTTCGTTACGTGTTGTGCAAGGTGATGCATGCGTGTGTGTGTGGGCATATAACTACTGACCTACAATAGAGCCTCTGCACACCGAGCACATGTCTGATGACTGGCAGCGATGTCATGAATGCACGTGTTTGATAGTACTTACCGCAAAGTGAGGACCAGCATCTCCTCCGGTGGTATGGCAGCCCTCATGTTGGTGTCCCTCTTGGTCAGCGGCTCACGCACCTTCATCAACAGTTCATCAAAGGTGTGGATGGACATCCGCAGGTAGTTGAAGAACTTCACGGGGTCCCTCTCTCGCAGTGGCCTGTACAGTGTCACAAAGTGGCCATGCGTGGGTCTGGCAGTGTTGAGTGGATGGACCCATGTTCGCCGTTGTCTTTTCTTCTTCAGGTACAGGTATCCCAGTGCAGCAAAAAGAAACACTTGGACTGCATCCATCTTGGAAAATGCCACCATTCCCAAAATGCCTTTTTATACCCCTTCCCTTTTATTTGATTCATTCTGCAATTGATTTGGTTGATCATATCTCTCTTCTTGCAGCTCCGTGAAACAAAACGTACGAAAATGCGCATCGTATGACCGCTTTCGCGCATTCCGTTTAAAAATACGTTCGTTCGTTCGACCGCACTTTTCCACGTTCGCGGAGAAAAATGCGTTCGTCTGACCCTAGCCTAAAAAGACACCCGCACACCCTGAATATATGGAAGCATGAATAAATAAAGACAATAGGAGCGAAAAGAGGGGGCAGTAGTATATGGGGCTGAAATCGCCTCTTACCACGTTTTTAGGGCATTCTATTGATGCTTTTTCTGTGCTGCTGGAAAGGGACCGGCTTGAATGACCAGTTTATTTAAGTCGTCATGGTTACAGCAGCGCGTTCCAGTATCTAGAGGCCAAAGGCAAAAGAGAAGGAGATTTCCAGAAACTGACCGGTAAGTTTTTGGGGAGATTTTTGCCTTTTTTAGGAGGGGTTACAGGGTGTAATAAGAAAGGTGAGATTTTTCCCATTGGAGTTTCCCTTTAAAGCTGTTTATTTTTGTGAATGAGGCCATAACCCGGCAGCCGCAGTTAATCCGTCGTCTCTATTGATCAAAATACAGTTTTACATCAGCCCGAGCTGCACTTAAAAGTCAAATAATAAAAATTATTTTATAGTGATTTTACTCCCCGTGGGACTCTTGAACTCCAAGCTGTTTACAAGTGTGCGCGAGCGGGGGCCGGGGGGCTCGTAAAACCAGAGGATGGAGACTTAAAGGGATAGGCTGGCCTGCAATTAGGGTCTCAGGTCGGCCATGTTTCCCTGGACACATATAATTTATTCAGGCTGATGGGCAGTGCATGAAAAATGCCACCCCGCAGCATGTATAATCCATACCCTGCAGGTAAGGAATCCCAGGTAACCTGCCCTGATTTCCTTCCTGCAGCATATGAGTTATACATGTTGCAGGGCAGCACTTTTACCTTCCCGCAGGAAATAGTAACATGTGTCCAGGAAAACATGGCCGACCTGGCGACCCTGGAGATAATAACCTGAACATTCAGATGTGCCAGAAAACGACGCGAGACCAGTCTGACATGGAGAAACCCGAGGGGGTTACATGCCGCAGTGGGAGGAGCTAATCCTTTCCATTGTTACATTGTGCAAGAAGTTCCTGTGAAGAACGCAGCGAAAAGGTGCCGCCGATATTCTGCCGTGAAATCAGTAACCTGTGGATATTCTCCATTAGCCGCGCGCGTCCACCATGTCTGTAACATTATACCCATTGGTGATTTATAAAGGGGCGATTTCCAATGAACTCCCATAAAAACTATGGTTAAAACAAGGGTGGTAAAGTGAAACACGTGATGGGAGGAACCCCAGAGCACTATGTACAAAGCACAATGACACTATGTGAAGACACCCCAGGGTAATAGTAATGTCCATCACGTTAAACCTGTCACACATTCTTTTTGGATAATTTTCCAGATGTGTCGTAAAGGGAAACAAAACCCCTTGTTGATTCGTGATGATGATTCGGATTCTCTCTTTGGATAGAGGTTAGGGTTAGAAATTAGGGTTCAGGTTGGAGATTAGGGTTAGAGGTTAGGATTAGAGATTAGGGTTAGGTTTCCAATAGAGTTTATTTAAGGGTTAGGGTTAGACATTAGGGTTAGGGTCATTGGTTAGGGTTAGAGTTTAGGATTTGAGATTAGGGTTAGGTTTCCATTTGAGTTTATTTAAGGGTTAGGGTTAGATTTTAGGGATTAGGGTTAGATTTTAGGGATTAGGGTTAGAGATTAGGGTTAGGGATTAGTTTTAGAGATTAGGGTTAGGTTTCCATTTGAGTTTAAGGGTTAGGGTTAGATTTTAGGGATTAGGGTTAGAGATTAGGGTTAGGGATTAGTTTTAGAGATTAGGATTAGAGATTAGGGTTAGGTTTCCATTTGAGTTTATTTAAGCGTTAGGGTTAGAGATTAGGGTTAGGGATAAGGATTAGAGATTAGGGTTAGGGATTAGGTTTAGAGATTAGGGTTAGAGGTTAGAGATTAGGGTTAGAGATTAGGTTAGAGGTTAGGGTGAAGGTTAGAGATTAGAGTTAGAGGTTAGGGATTAGGGTTAGAGATTAGGGTTAAAGTTAGAGATTAGGGTTAGATTTCCATTTGAGTTTATTTAAGGGTTAGGGTTAGATTTAACCCTAACATTCTGTTCCACTTTTTCGTTTTTAGACAACAGATTCTGTCCCTTCTCTTGACTCGCGCTGCGCTTGCTTGAAAAGAAGAGGCAGAATCTGTTTCCTAAAATGAAGCAAAAGTGGAGCAGAATGTTAGATCTAACTCTAAGGATTATTCAGGAAGCAGCGAGATTTCAGCGAGATTTCAGCGAGATTTCAGGATTCGGTGAATTGTCAGTTTACTGAATAGAGAAACTGCCATGAAATTCACCGTTCGGTGCTTTTTGAATAAGCCTTTAAATTTAACCTTAAAATAAGCCGAAACCGTGACCTGACCATATTCTCCCTTAATTCTAAACCTAAACCCGGAGAACGAATTTGGCCGCAGCCGAACCGTGTCCGAATTGGAAATGCACAGCTTCTTTTTTTTAACGATGCGTCTTTTTTTTAACGACGCGTCACAGATTCCCCGCGTCATTTCTACGGTAACGCTTCAGGATGGAGTCCGACCATCACTTCATAAAGAGGGAAAATGATATCAAGCCGTGCCGCCCTCTGTGTGGAGACGTCGGCCTGGTTTGGTGCACCGCACAGGACGAGCCAGCAGGGGGAACTGTTTCACCACATACAGAGAGATGTGATGACTCTTTCTGGACGCGTTAGGGGCCCCCAAGTGGGAGATTAGGGGTCCCTGTGTGTGATTTGGGGGCGGTTTCGTTGCCCCGAGACCCTCTCAGAGATATTATTAATTTTATTACATTTTAATCCATATTAATTATTGATTCCCCGGTGTCCCCCCCCCTTGCGCGCGCCGTAACGTGGATTCAGAGTCGTGTCAGGGGACGTTCGACGCGTTAAGGGTTTTTATTTTACAAGACGTTTATTGCATTTCTCGCCGCGTTTCAGCTTCGCTCGCTTTGTTCTTTTTCCATTTACTACCCCTGACATTTAATAGACTTTGCGGGTTTATAAAAACGAGCCTGTCCTGATGAGCGAGATGAACCGCCGTCTGGTCAGGCCTGCCGGGCGGGGAGCATGGCGTAATGGCTGGCAGTAAGCGATCCTCTGCAAATCTCTGCCCTTATGTTTAATGCAGGCGCTGCTGATCCATAATTCATGCTCCATACCTTGTAAGTGAGTCTGGGCTGATTCGCCTCCCGGGCGTTTAGCGCTTTCAGCCGAGGATCGAGTAACAAGAGAGTAAAAAATGCCCATCTTGCCAAAATTTATACAAATGGAGGGCGGGGGGGGGGGTAAAAAACATATCAACTTACACGAGGACTTAGAAATGGAGGAATCGCTTATGGCGACAGAGAGATGGCGTTCAGAAGAGAGCGCATTGAGGTGCGCAGGTACAATGCTTCCCCCCGGTGTCTCATACAGTGACCCCCCCAGGTGCGCATGTACAATGCTTAACCCCGGTGTCTCATACAGTGACCCCCCCAGGTGCGCAGGTACAACGCTTCCCCCGGTGTCTCATACCGTGACCCCCCCAGATGCGCAGGTACAATGCCTAACCCCGGTGTCTCATACAGTGACCCCCCAGGTGCGCAGGTACAATGCTTCCCCCCGGTGTCTCATACCGTGACCCCCCAGATGCGCAGGTACAATGCCTAACCCCGGTGTCTCATACAGTGACCCCCCAGGTGCGCAGGTACAATGCTTCCCCCCGGTGTCTCATACCGTGACCCCCCAGATGCGCAGGTACAATGCTTCCCCCGGTGTCTCATACAGTGACCCCCCAGGTGCGCAGGTACAATGCTTCCCCGGTGTCTCATACAGTGACCCCCCAGATGCGCAGGTACAATGCCTAACCCCGGTGTCTCATACAGTGACCCCCAGGTGCGCAGGTACAATGCTTCCCCCCGGTGTCTCATACGTGACCCCCCAGATGCGCAGGTACAATGCTTCCCCCGGTGTCTCATACAGTGACCCCCCAGGTGCGCAGGTACAATGCTTCCCCCGGTGTCTCATACCGTGACCCCCCAGATGCACAGGTACAATGCCTAACCCCGGTGTCTCATACAGTGACCCCCCAGGTGCGCAGGTACAATGCTTCCCCCCGGTGTCTCATACCGTGACCCCCCAGGTGCGCAGGTACAATGCTTCCCCGGTGTCTCATACAGTGACCCCCCAGGTGCGCAGGTACAATGCTTCCCCCGGTGTCTCATACAGTGACCCCCCAGGTGCGCAGGTACAATGCTTCCCCCCGGTGTCTCATACCGTGAACCCCCAGGTGCGCAGGTACAATGCTCCCCCAGGTGTGCAGGTACAATGGTTCCCCCGGTGTCTCTTACAGTGACCCCCCAGATGCACAGGTACAATGCTTCCCCCGGTGTCTCATACAGTGACCCCCAGGTGCGCAGGTACAATGCTTCCCCCGGTGTCTCATACAGTGATCCCCCAGGTGCGCAGGTACAATGCTTCCCCCGGTGTCTCATACAGTAACCACCCAGGTGAGCAGGTACAATGCTTCCCCCCGGTGTCTCATACCGTGACCCCCCCAGGTGCGCAGGTACAATGCTTCCCCCGGTGTCTCATACAGTGACCCCCCAGGTGCGCAGGTACAATGCTTCCCCCCGTGTCTCATACCGTGACCCCCCAGGTGCGCAGGTACAATGCTTCCCCCGGTGTCTCTTACAGTGACCCCCCAGGTGCGCAGGTACAATGCTTCCCCCGGTGTCTCATACAGTGACCCCCCCAGGTGCACAGGTACAACGCTTCCCCCCGGTGTCTCATACAGTGACCCCCCAGGTGCGCGGTACAATGCTTCCCCCGGTGTCTCATACCGTGAACCCCCAGGTGCGCAGGTACAATGCTTCCCCCCGGTGTCTCATACCGTGAACCCCCAGGTGCGCAGGTACAATGCTTCCCCCCAGGTGCGCAGGTACAATGCTTCCCCCCGGTGTCTCTTACAGTGACCCCCCAGATGCGCAGGTACAATGCTTCCCCCCGGTGTCTCATACAGTGACCCCCCAGGTGCACAGGTACAACGCTTCCCCCCGGTGTCTCATACAGTGACCCCCCAGGTGCGCGGGTACAATGCTTCCCCCCGGTGTCTCATACATTGACCCCCCCAGGTGCACAGGTACAATGCTTCCCCCCGGTGTCTCTTACAGTGACCCCCAGGTGCGCAGGTACAATGCTTCCCCCCGGTGTCTCATACAGTGACCCCCCCAGGTGCACAGGTACAACACGCTTCCCCCCGGTGTCTCATACAGTGACCCCCCAGGTGCGCGGGTACAATGCTTCCCCGGTGTCTATACATTGACCCCCCCAGGTGCGCAGGTACAATGCTTCCCGCCGGTGTCTCATACAGTGACCCCCCAGGTGCGCAGGTACAATGCTTCCCCCCGGTGTCTCATACCGTGCCCCCCCGGTTCGCCGGTACAATTCTTCCCCCCAGTGTCTCATACAGTGACCCCCCCAGGTGCGCAGGTACAATGCTTCCCCCCAGGTGCGCAGGTACAATTCTTCCCCCCAGTGTCTCATACAGTGACCCCCCCAGGCGCGCACGAACAATGCTTCCCCCCGGTGTCTCATACAGTGACCCCCAGGTGACTCATACAGTTCCCCTCCAGGTGCACTGGTACAACGCTTCCCCCAGGTGTCTCATACAGTGAAATATGAAAAGGAATTAAATGAAGTTCTCTCTGGATCCACATAAATAAACTCAACCCACCAGCGCCCCCCCCCCACACCTATAAAACGCAGCGAGCCCCTAATAAACTACAAGGGATGAAACAAAGGCTGCGCTTGCAGAGGTCGGGATCTCAGGCTGCGCGATTAAATGGTTAATCGTGTTAGGCGTAATGAGCCCATTAAGGAGAGGCAGAGCTAAGGTTGCTCTTACACAGCGAATCCCCGCGGAATAAGCCCTATAATTACCGTAACACTGAGTGCGCAGCCTGAGATCCCGACCTCCGCAAGCACAGTCTGAGATCCCGACCTCCGCAAGCGCAGCCTGAGATCTCGACCTCCGCAAGCGCAGCCCGAGATCCCGACCTCCGCAAGCGCAGCCCGAGGTCCCGACCTCCGCGAGCGCAGTCCGAGATCCCGACCTCCGCGAGCGCAGCCCGAGGTCTCGACCTCCGCGAGCGCAGCCCGAGGTCCCGACCTCCGCGAGCGCAGCCCGAGGTCCGACCTCCGCAGCGCAGCCCGAGGTCCCGACCTCCGCGAGCGCAGCCCGAGGTCCCGACCTCCGCGAGCGCAGCCCGAGATCCCGACCTCCGCGAGCGCAGCCCGAGGTCCCGACCTCCGCGAGCGCAGCCCGAGGTCCCGACCTCCGCGAGCGCAGCCCGAGGTCCCGACCTCCGCGAGCGCAGCCCGAGGTCCGACGCTCGTCCGCGAGCGCAGCCCGAGGTCCCGACCTCCGCGAGCGCAGCCCGAGATCCCGACTCTCCGCGAGCGCAGCCCGAGATCCCGACCTCCGCGAGCGCAGCCCGAGATCCCGACCTCCGCGAGCGCAGCCCGAGATCCCGACCTCCGCGAGCGCAGCCCGAGATCCCGACCTCCGCGAGCGCAGCCCGAGATCCCGACCTCCGCGAGCGCAGCCCGAGATCCCGACCTCCGCCGAGCGCAGCCCGAGATCCCGACCTCCGCGAGCGCAGCCCGAGATCCCGACCTCCGCGAGCGCAGCCCGAGATCCCGACCTCCGCGAGCGCAGCCCGAGATCCCAACCTCCGCAAGCGCAGCCCGAGATCCCGACCTCCTCGAGCGCAGCCCGAGATCCGACCTCTGCGAGCGCAGCCTGAGATCCCGACCTACGCAAGCGCAGCCCGAGATCCCGACCTCCGCAAGCACAGCCCGAGATCCCGACCTCCGCGAGCGCAGCCCGAGATCCCGACCTCCGCGAGCGCAGCCCGAGATCCCGACCTCCGCGAGCGCAGCCCGAGATCCCGACCTCCGCGAGCGCAGCCCGAGATCCCGACCTCCTCGAGCGCAGCCCGAGATCCGACCTCTGCGAGCGCAGCCTGAGATCCCGACCTACGCAAGCGCAGCCTGAGATCCCGACCTCCGCAAGCACAGCCCGAGATCCCGACCTCCGCAAGCGCAGCCCGAGATCCCGACCTCCGCGAGCGCAGCCCGAGATCCAGACTTCCTCGAGCGCAGCCTGAGATCCCGACCTCCGCAAGCGCAGCCTGAGATCCTGACCTCCGCAAGCGCAGCCTGAGATCCAGGGCTTGAGTCCTGTGGGAACGCACGGGAACGGCATTCCCGCACTTCTCCCACAGCGGGAATGCTGCGGGAACACAGGTTACCGCTGTGGCCCGAGCCCAGGAGCGGACTGACCCATCGGTATGGGAAGGGGGGCCCGGATTGGCCCTGCGGTCCAAGCAGGAGATCCCAACCTCCGCAAGCGCAGCCTGAGATCCCGACCTCCGCAAGCGCAGCCTGAGATCCCAACCTCCGCAAGCGCAGCCTGAGATCCCGACCTCCGCGATCGCAGCCTGAGATCCTGACCTCCGCAAGCGCAGCCTGAGATCCCGACCTCCACAAACGCAGCCTGAGATCCTGACCTCCGCAAGCGCAGCCTGAGATCCTGACCTCCGCAAGCGCAGCCTGAGATCCCGACCTCCGCAAGCGCAGCTTGAGATCCCGACAACCGCAAGCGCAGCCTGAGATCCTGACCTCCACAAGCGCAGCCTCTGTTTCATCCCTTGTAGTTTATTAGGGGCTCGCTGCGTTTTATAGGTGTGGGGGGGGCGCTGGTGGGTTGAGTTTATTTATGTGGATCCAGAGAGAACTTCATTTAATTCCTTTTCATATTTCCTGGTAAAACGCCGGGATATGAACGTCACATTCCGTTCACATAATCAGGGCCGCGGCACAAAATCCACTTTTTGGGCTTGTAACAGATCTCTGCCGGACAGGGTCACATCTGCCAAATGCTGCTTCCTCGCTGGACACCCAGTTCTCCTTGTGACTCTCACACCTTTCTCTAGTACCTTAGCCGAAGCTCAAGGCCCGGTGCCTGTAGAGAGCCTGGCTAGCACCCCCAGAAATAAGCTGAAGCTGTAGACCTGGAGCCTTTCCTTGGCACAGTGGGCAGAAGATTCCTGGTACTCCAAATCATGAGTCGTGACTTCAAGCTTGGTCAGAATAGAACTGACTGTTTATTCACAGAGAGGACAGATAGAGTCAAGGACCATCACATTTGCATACAATCAAACAGACAACATCACAGATCAGATAGCTACACAGGACCTTCAAACAATGGAGAATGGGGGAAGGAGAAAGCCAGGGTAAACAAAAGGAATTTCTTACAGAGAGAATTTACACAATAGCAGGTACTAATACAGAGATCTACACTATACAGGGAATAACACACAGACATCAGAAATATTTAACTGGCAGATATATATAATACATCTATATGTACAGCTTGGAAAAAAGACGAGACAGAGGAGATATGATAGAAACATTTAAATACGTAAAGGGAATCCACAAGGTAGAGGAAGGGAGTATATTTAAAAGGAAACAAAGTAGCAAAACAAGAGGACATAGTCTTAGATTAGAGGGGCAAAGGTTTAAAAGTAACATCAGGAAGCATTATTTTACTGAGAGGGTGGTGGATACATGGAACAGTCTTCCAGTAGAAGTGGTAGAGGCCAAAACAGTAATTGAATTTAAGCAGGCATGGGATAGGCATAAGGCTATCCTAAACAAAAGATAAATCCAGGTAAAGTATCCATGTAATTGGGCGACTAGATGGGCCGAAAGGTTCTTATCTGCCGACATTTTTCTATGTTTCTATATAACAGTGAAAACCAAATATATTTAAAAGGTCCACCAGTTCCTCCAATAGTCTCTTTCACGGGCCATAGTCTCTGGGCAGGAGGCCAGCGTACAGACAGCCCCCTCCAAATTGCACAGTGACATTGTGTTTTGTCGCATATCTCCCCCTTCCAAAACCGACTAACCAGTAGGCTTCTGCACCGATTTTTTTTTCGGTTCGATTCGGTTCGATTTGTTCGGATGTTTAAACTTTTCGATTCGGCTCGTTTCGACCGATTTCTGTTTTTCGGAATTGTGACGGAACCTGATGTTATCATCCGCCTGCGGGTGTGCTCTAATCTGCAGGTGTGTTCCCCCTTCGTTTTGATTCTTCCCCCGGCCCGACTACCAAGGTTGTGGCACTCGGCGTCTCGAGCGGCCGGGTATGTCTTTGTGATCTGGATGACCCACGCAGCCAAGGGGACCTTGATGTGTACCTAGCCCGACTACTGAGAAGTGTCACTCAGCGTCTCGAGCAGCTGGCCACGGATCTGTACACAGACCTTTACGGTCGTAGATCGGAACGGCTTGATTCTGCGAAGATTCGGATCTTCCACTAGCGAGTTAGTTGACGATCGATCGTCTGGGTATTCGTATCGCCCAGCGGTCAAAGAAACATCCGCGGCACGGCACCAACCTGTTCGGATCTCACCCTCACTAGAGACAGCTCAATTCGTTTGACAGCAGGAGTCGGATCGTGCGGCGGTCGAAGCGCCCACACGTTACAAGATACGAATTCTTCGGATCTCCCGGTAGTTAGCTGGACACGTTCAGTCGGCTAGGAGTATTCGGATCGCGCAGCAGCGGCGCACGATAGACTTGTATTTCGTCCGGGGTGCTGAACCACGAGGGATGTCAGGCACGCTTGGCAAACAGAGACACGAGACGCAGCTGCATGAACTCAAACCAAAGACACTTTTAATTAGAACAACATCTGTATTTATACTTTCAACCTGAGCTCCACATGGAAAACCCCTGCCCGCCCCCACAGGTATCATTGGCTTTAAAGTGCATCGGGGCGTTGCCGATTTGGGACCAGCTGGTCTGATTCAAAAATAAGGCGGCAAAAAAAAGGCGGCAAATTTGAAACGGCATTCATTACACAACAACACTTTTGTTTACAGGTCATTCTTCGGTCAGCTAGAAGGCAGGAACGTTGGTGCAACGGCACAAACACATGTTCATGAAATAACAGTGTCCTGAAAACCAATCTCTGGCTGAGGGTGCTGAGCCATTCCTTCACATTCCTCCCCCTCCCCGAAGTCCGACGAACCCGGTTGGACCCCAACGGGTCGTACCGGGAAGTCGGTGCTCTCAGGTCCATAGTCAGTTGGGAGAGGCCGAGCCACCAGGCTTCTCCATTTGGCCCTGCGGCCGTACCAAGTGGGTGGAGGCCACGCGGGTTTGGGGTTACCCCTCCGGCAAAAGGGTCCTGTGGCTGGGGAGGAGCACCCCCTGTGCCCCCTCCGGGACTATCTCGCACCCGGGGAAAACGGGTGCTAACTGCACGCGCGCCCGAGTACCTGGGCCAACCGCAGGGGAAAATCGTGGCTGCGCGGGGCCTCTGGGCCAAAGGGCTGTGGGAATGGGCAGAGCGGAAGCAGGCTCTGCCCTGCGGCCAGCGCGTCAGCTGGGTGTGTGTCCCCTGGTGGGAGGATGGTTTCCTCCATCCCAAGGACGTACCATGGCGGCCAGCAAAGTCGTCGGGGTGAATCAGGCTGCTCCTCAAGGCATACGGCAGCGAGTGGGCAGAGGCCAGCGGCGCTCTGTCCCGTGGGCAGCTCTGCTGCTGAGGGGGTGGATTCTGAAACAACTTTCGGAGGGTCGGGTGAGGACAACAGCTGCGGGGTCACCGGCTCGGAAAACCCCTGTTGCTCCTCAGGACAGTCGGGAAAGGGGCAGAGGCCAGCGGCGCAGTGCCCCGTTGCCAGCTCTTCCGCTGGGAGGTTGGATGCAACGCTGACATCCAGGGGAACAGGGAACAACGGCTGCGGGGTCGCCAGCACGAAGAAATCCTGCGGCTCCTCAGGGCAGACGTGGAGTGGGCAGAGGCCAGCGGCGCTCTGCCCCGTGGCCAGCTCTTCCACTGGGGGGTTGGATGCAGGCACAACTTGCAGGGGGTCGGGGAAGAACAACGGCTGCGGGCCGAACAGCTGGGGTGAACCTGGCTGTTCCTCAGGGCATTCGGACAGTGGGCAGAGGCCAGCGGCGCTCTGCCCCGTTGCCAGCTCTTCTGCTGGGGGGGGGGATGCAACACTGACATCCAGGGGATCAGGGAACGATGGCTGCGGGGTCGCCAGCACGGAGAAATCCTGCGGCTCCTCAGGGCAGACGAGGAGTGGGCAGAGGCCAGCGGCGCTCTGCCCCGTGGCCAGCTCTTCCACTGGGGGGTTGGATGTAGGCACAACTTGCGGGGGGTCGGGGAAGAACAACGGCTGCGGGCCGAACAGCTGGGGTGAACCTGGCTGTTCCTCAGGGCATTCGGACAGTGGGCAGAGGCCAGCGGCGCTCTGCCCCGTTGCCAGCTCTTCTGCTGGGGGGTGGGATGCAACACTGACATCCAGGGGATCAGGGGACGATGGCTGCGGGGTCGCCAGCACGGAGAAATCCTGCGGCTCCTCAGGGCAGACGGGGAGTGGGCAGAGGCCAGCGGCGCTCTGCCCCGTTGCCAGCTCTTCTGCTGGGGGGTAGTATGCAACACTGACATCCAGGGGATCAGGGAACGATGGCTGCGGGATCGCCAGCACGGAGAAATCCTGCGGCTCCTCAGGGCAGACGGGGAGTGGGCAGAGGCCAGCGGCGCTCTGCCCCGTGGCCAGCTCTTCTGCTGGACCCGCGGACACGGCCGCCGTGTCTTCTGGCGGGCTTGGGAGGACCATTTCCTCCCGGGACCCCTCGGGCCCTCACACGGCCCATCCTGGACACTTGGCACCTGCTGTGCCTCTTCCGACCGGGCCAGCTCCTCTACTGTCATCCCGATAGGGACCCATGGGAACATCTCGGGCTCCCAAAACTCGCAATTTCTTTCAGGGGGCAGCGCCTCATCCTGAAAATACTGATCCAGGCTCTCCTGCAGTCTTCTCAGAAATTCGCCCTCCATGTTCTCGACGGGGAATGTGGCGTCCTCGGATGTAACTCCAGGCGGGCTGTAAGTCTCTATCCAAGGTCCGCTGGGCTGTGCGGGTTCCCCAATACAGGCTCCAGTCGAGCTGTAAGTCCCGTACGGGGTATCGCTGGGGGGTGCGGAATTCCAGAGTGAAGCTCCAGTCGAGCTGTACTCCTCATCCCAGGGGTCTACGGAATAAGGGTCAGGGGTAAAATGTTCAATCTTTGTCTCACGGAGCGCTGCCAATCGCAGCTCGTGCTGACGTTCCTTTTCTTGTTCTTCTTCCTGCTGGGCCTCCTGGATCGCCTTTGTTATCTCAGCCTCCGATGGGGCAGCTCCGAGCAGGGCGATCCGCTGCCGCACCCTTCGGATGACGGCACTTTCCGCCTCTTCTGCGAGGACAGGGGTGAGTACGGGTGTCGTCGCCCTGTTCTGATCCATCCTGGTCAGTTCTTTAATTAAGGTTTTCTTCTTTTTGTTACCCGGCGTTCCTCCCCGGTCCTCCATCATGTCACGCAGGGTGTCCCTGGTGTAGTGATCGTACACCACCATGGTGCGGGTCTTCTTGGGGGGGTGCAGAGAGCTATCCCACCGCTGCCACCAGTTTGAAATAACAGTGTCCTGAAAACCAATCTCTGGCTGAGGGTGCTGAGCCATTCCTTCACAGGAATATCGACCATTTTTCGTGTTTTCGGGTCACTTTGCTTGTTTTTTGTATCGACTTTTCGGAAATTTCGGAAATTTTCGTTTTTCAGAACGTCTGTTCTCCTCGTTTCAAAGTGTCTACGATAATTCTGGCGATTCTATCGTGTTTTTCTTTATTAAATAAAGATCCTTTTTTTCTTATGAATAATTGAATATACATTTCACAACTTTATTTAATCATATTAAAATGATAAATTTCGATTTGACACATTTCAAGTCCATTCGAAAATTCCGAAAAATTTTCGTTTCGGCTCGGAAAACTTTTCGGATCTGCCATTTTCGGATCTAAAAATTTTCAGAAAATCGGCCGCATCCGAAAACACGAATATGGAAATTTCGTGAAAATTCCGAAATTCCGAAACCCAAAATGCACATCCCTACTAACCAGGTCCTCGACCTCCCACAGGTCTAGACCTGCGTTAGTCGCAAACTCCCACCCCAGAAAAACATCCTGCCGGAAAGTTTGATTCAGGCGCTGGGGAGCAAAACTGCTTCTGCAGTCTCCCCTAGATTGTGCTGTCTCCTCAGGAGAAATGACAGCTGCCCCATCTCCTGGTATTGAGATCAGCTGCTGGAGAGAATGGGGGGTGGCTGGTGTCTCATCAGGAGATGGCTGGGGATCTGTGCCAACTGCCCAGCACTCAGAGGGCACACACTTGGAAACCATAGTCTCATCTATAATCCCACAGTAAATGTCTCCATCCTGGGGGAGGGGGTCAGCAGCACACTGTGACTGGAAAAAGGGGGCACCCCATCCTCACACTGGGGCTCAATCTTCTGAGGAGTGAGACCAGCTGTCTCCCCTCCTGGGATTATTACCTGCAGTTGGGGAGAGGTACGAACAGCTCTCTCCCCCGGAGATGCCCTCCGTTGCGATGCCAGCCTTTCCGCTGGGATGGGGAACCGCCCCCCCGTACATAAATTATATTTTGCAAGCGCTGGAGCACCTGCCGATACAAACGTTGAATCTGGACTAACTGCCCCACATCTTCCAGGCTCCGTAGGAAGGACCACAGCCTCTTCCTCTGCGGGCCATGTAATGTCGGCTGTCCTCCACTCTTCCACTAGCGAAATCTGCTGCTCTAAGGGCATAAACTCTGAGCCAAGTTGCTGACCGTAATTTAGCATTGCCTTGGCAGTCCCCCTGTAGCTGTTCCTGTAGCTGTTCCTCCTCGACGGAACTGTCGATAAGATCCTTGTTCTCTGTGTCCACCATCTGGGGGCACCTCTAACCTTCTTCCTCCTCTTGACACTACAATATTGCCACACTTGCTGGGCAGAAACTACTGGCGCTCTGCCCCCTGACCTGTGTCTCTGCTGGCCTTTCTAGGTCGACCCCGCCAAAGGGAGCCAAGCCTAGCCGTTGATTGGACTCCAACAACGTCTTGTAAGCTATTTCCAGCTCCCATTCCTGGACACCAAGGAATTCCACATCCTCCTGGAACAAAATTTCGCCAGAGAGCTCCATCTCTCTCTCTGCACTCCAAGATATCCTCCAGACGCCACTCCGATTCACTCCCAAAATCTGGATCCTCCACTAGCTTCTCATGTAACAGTCCAAGGCCGCCGTAGCCATAGCCTTCCGTCGGGCTGTCATCCGCTAGCCAGGGGTACACTTTTGCTGCATACCAACGGAGGGCGCTGTATCTTTCCTCTAGTGCCATTTCCTTCAGAATCAGTCTGCGGAGCTCCTGCACATCCTCTTCTGGTGTCTCTTCTCCCAGGCCCACCATACGACTCTCCAATATTATCTCGTACCTCACGTAGCCCAAGGGGATCATTTTGCCATTGTACATTCACTCGGCATGAAGAGCTTCCCACCACATCAGGCGGAGCTTCCCATTCTCTTCCAGCAGGACCTGTTCCGTCATCGGTCCACTATGCTGGTTCTGCCATTCTCGTAACCTACATCTGAAGTCTGTCACTGTGACTGTGGCCATCTTCTGCTTGCTTCTGCCGCACCGTCTGGATATTGAATCCCGGTGATGAGTTGGATGTCCTTAGACTGTAGGAAGCATCCCACACGCTGCCACCACTGTAACAGATCGGACAGGGTCACATCTGCCTAATGCTGCTTCCTCGCTGGACACCCAGTTCTCCTCGTGACTCGCACACCTTTCTCTAGTACCTTAGCCGAAGCTCAAGGCTCGGTGCATGTAGAGAGAGCCTGGCTAGCGTCCCCAGAAATAAGCCGAAGCTGTAGACCTGGAGCCTTTCCTTGGCACAGCGGGCAGAAGATTCCTGGTGCTCCAAATCATGAGTCGTGACTTCAAGCTTGGTCAGAATAGGACTGACTGTTTATTCACAGAGAGGACAGATAGAGTCAAGGACCATAACATTTACATACAATCAAACAGACAACATCACAGATCAGATAGCTACACAGGACCTTCAAACAATGGAAAATGGGGGAAGGAGAAAGCCAGGGTAAACAAAAGGAATTTCTTACAGGGAGCTTACACAATAGCAGGTACTAATACAGATATCTACACTATACAGGGAATAACACACAGACATCAGAAATATTTAGTTAACTGACAGATATATATAAAACAGTGAAAACCAAATATATTTAAAAGGCCCACCAGTTCCTCCAGTAGTCTCTTTCACAGGCCATAGTCTCTGGGCAGGAGGCCATCGCACAGCCCCCTCCAAATCGCACAGTGACATTGTGTTTTGTCACAGGGTTGTTCGGCTGTTTTATTTGCGTTGTTTGGAGGAGCTGGTGGTTTTGAGGGCACCAAATTAAAAACATAAAAATAAATACACAAACCTGCCGAACCGCAGTAATTCAAGCACCAACCACACCAGCAGGGCCGGATTTACAATTAGGCCAAGTAGGCATGTATTTACAGGCGTTCACCACAGGGGGGCACCTTGTTATGTAAAACAAACAAAAAAACAATTTGCTTCACTGTTTTCATTTTCTAGCTTTATGCCGAGGCGCCTCCTGCAGGAGCACGTGTTTATATAAAAAATAAAACAAAAAAAATATATATAAATTTAAATCTTTTATTTATTAATTTTTCTACTTACAGAATAAGGTGCCCGTCCTATGTACCTCTAGGGCAGGGGTCCGAACCTCGAATTACCAGAGGGCCACTGGACACATTTTCATATCCCGTGGGGGCCACGTGCAAAATTTCAAACGCGTTTGAAAACAATTATTTTTAACTTCTTTATTTAAATTTAGATCAAAATGCAGCATTTTATTAAAATATATTAAATTAAAATAATTATAATATAAAGATATATTATTAGATTAATTATATATTAAAATTAACTTTAAATATATTAAAATGTATGTGAAAAAATTGATGCAGCTGCATTGGTAATTTTTTAAAGGGGGAAAAACACAACACCCCTGTGTTTAGAACTAAAAGAAAAAGTATCTTTTAACTGTATTTATTTTTATTAGTAATTTTAATAATTACGTAATTTTTTTTTTTTTTTTACACAATACGTAGATTCTGGCCTTTCCGATGACACCTCAACCTTCCCTGTAGTTCTTACGGATCCGGAGATACAAGGGTCTAAAGAACCCCTGCATCTCCTGTACTGCTGGGCAGGGGGATTCCCAGAAGTTGACGTCATCGCGTGTGCGCACAATGATTCCCGCGGTCCAGAATGGGAAAGGGATGATGTCAGCCCACTGTGGCCAAAGCTCCTGCTCAGTGCTAGATTGGCACCAAACAGGGGCCCAACAGGACGAGCGTGGACCGTCCTGCGCACTGGGGAGGGAATCCCCATGGTGCTCCACGCACGTCCTGGACTGCGGGGGCAAACAAGGCCAATCCTCACCCAGGCCCTCAGGCAGCAGCCAAGTGCCCGATGGGTCAGTCCGCCCCTGTCCGTGAGCCATTTGTAACGGTTCGCGGCCACAAATGGCCCACAGGCTGGTATTTGGAACCCCTGCTCTAGGGTCTATTCACAGTGTGCCGAACATACAATGAATTCACTATTTAGCAAATGCTCCCCCTATTTTGCCAAAATTTAAATGACTGAAGCAGCTATCAGACTTCAGCGAAAAATGTCGTATTGTGCAGATAAACTGCACGAACTAGAAAAAAAATAATAGAAAGTCTCTTATTCTCCTAATAAAGGGATAAAACAATAAAAAGTTTGTAAAAATGTGTCTAAATAATAAAAAAGATCCTTTAAAAATAATAAGAATTTCTATTAAAAAATAAAAAAGTATTTTAAAAGATAAAAAAAAGTCATGTAAAAAATACAAAAATATAAAAAAGTTGTAAAACATAAAAAAAGGTGTAGCGCTCACTCCCAGAGGAGCCGCTGAAAATGAACCACGGGTCAGTCTCCCCGCACTAGGGAATAAATATACTCCAACACAGTTGTGAGTTTTTATCATTTAAATAGTTTACTAAAATCTTGAGCAGATGTTGATGCACGGTACTCACAAGTATTATTACAGTATTTTCGTATCACGATAAAACGCGCAGCGGAAAAGAAACGAAACACGAGGCTTCGTATTTCGGAAAATAAAATATTCGCGACCGAACATAAAAGAATGCAATTTCCCGATAGTTCAGAAAAAGGGACCCGTAGCAAAACCCCAAACATACAATCCCTTCGTATTGCGGTAAACGCGCAGCGTAAAAGAGAAAAATATAGTTCGGAACGTAACTTTATCTTTAACCCCCTTGTTCCGATTCGTAACAGAATGAGTCCTGCACAGGTTAAGTCCCGGAATGTAAAAAGGTGTATATGTATGTATGTGGTACCCGGGTACTGTTCAACTGGCCAGTGAATTTACATGAAGGAAAGTCTTCGACTAGTCAGTTGGGGCCCTGTGGACTTTAAAGAGAAAACAGCAGCTTGACCTTTAGTCACAAACAGCCTTGGAGGCCTCTCACCCATCCGACGCAGGCTTTAGGCTCCGCTGACCCAGGACGTCTCTCCTCCGGATTTTGACTGGGGATACTAGCGGCCGGATCCGTTGTCTGACTTCATGCAGCTTGTCCAGCTCACCGCCTGCTCTCCGTTCGATTCCGCCGGTCTGCAGCAATGTCTGAGCTCTGGCAAGTCTCCTTCTCCTCAGGTTGAGTGACCCAGACAGGAATAACAGGTCTCCCTCGGGCTTTGGCCTAGGTTCTCTCACGATCTCCTCAGTGCGTCTGCTTTCTCCTGTTCCCTGGCGCGCTCTGGAACTTTCTCCACGAGGCAGAGGATGTAAGTGTCCAGTCCCCACCCACTTCCTGTCTTCTTGCAAAGCATGCCGGGCATTGTAGTCCCAATGTCCAGTATCTCTGATCGCGATAGTCTCCATCTTGTGGCCAAAAATAGGTACTGCCACAGCAAGATTTTTAACACAGCGCTACACTCTCCCCCTCCTAGAACTCTTGGGTCTCTCCAAGGAGGTACAACAGTTACATTACATTTCCACAATATTTGAATACAGTTTACATAACATGTACAGGTTCAGCAGCATACATATAGTGAGTTAATAACACTTCCTCAAGTTGACTCATATTTTGGGCTACCTCAGCTAGCATAGCAGACACTTCGGGCAACCTCCGCACCGTGGTGATGGCCTCTTCAGTGCTATGTCCTGGTGAGTCGTAGGTGAGTCGTTGGGGCGGTCGAATAGAGCGTTTTGGTTCTGGCTCAAATAGTTCCTCTTCAGGTGGAAGTACTATAGGCGTTGGCTCAATTCTTCTCTCTATCACTGGAGCAGACGGTCTGTTGAGACCGAGTAACAGGAGGCAAACATGGAACAGGCGGATTTGGCCGAGGCAATTCGTCCCCAACTGGCATCCTTACAGCCTCTCTCAAAGGTAACAAATGATTTCGTGAGTCGTTGGGGCGGTCGAATAGAGCGTTTTGGTTCTGGCTCAAATAGTTCCTCTTCAGGTGGAAGTACTATAGGCGTTGGCTCAATTCTTCTCTCTATCACTGGAGCAGACGTTTCTTCAGAGTATGATCCCTCCAGTGAAGGCATAGAACTATAATCACCTGAATAAGCCTCCGGAGCTACCGGGATCCCCACAGCCTCAGGGACTTCCAACTGAAATTCAAGAGGCTCAGGGATATCAACAGTCTCAGGGACTTCCAACAAGAATTCAGGAGCTTCAGGCCTCAAGTTACTCTCCCACCGTTCAGGGACAACGACAACCTCTTCAGGCTCCGGCGCGAGCGCATCCAATCTAGACAATAACTCTCTTCTTCACTGTCTCTTTCGCTCTCTTCGGCAACCCGGGTCTGTTGAGACCGAGTAACAGGAGGCAAACATGGAACAGGCGGATTTGGCCGAGGCAATTCGTCCCCAACTGGCATCCTTACAGCCTCTCTCAAAGGTAACAAATGATTTCGGTGCCAGTTCTTAAGAGGCCAGCCTTTCCATCCGGCGAATCTGATACACTGGTAAACCCGGCAGTTGTTTGCAGACAATGTAAACCTGGGAACTCCACCTATCCGCCAACTTGTGTCTCGCAGCAGCACCCAAGTTCTTCAATAGAACCCTATCACCGGGTTGTAGATCTTGTATTCGAACTTTCAGGTCAGTTCCTTTTGTTTCTTTGCTCCCTGTTCCCCCGAGGTCAAACGGGCCTGTTCAAACGCAGAAGCCAGATTCTTTCGAAGTCTATCCACGTAGTTTCTATGGGAAGCTACTGACGTCTGGTCTAGAGAAAACCCAAATGCCAAATCAACGGCAGTCGAGCCTCCCTTCCGAACATAAGACGGTACGGTGAGTATCCAGTTGCATCGCTCTCCGTACTGTTATATGCATGCACCAGAGTAGCTATGTATGTGACGACTCCAACTCTGCTTCTCCACATTCGACAAGGTCCCCAGCATGTTTAGCAATGTGCGATTAAACCTTTCAGGCTGAGCATCACCTTGAGGGTGATATGGTGTGGTTCGGGTCTTTTGGATTCCCACAGCTCTAACAACTGCCCCACCAATCTGCTTTCAAAGTCTCTACCCTGATCAGAGTGTATCCTCCTTGGCAGTCCGTAGTGAACAAAGAACTTTTCCATCAACACCTTGGCTACAGTCGGAGCGTGTTGATCTTTCGTGGAAAAAGCTTGGGCGTAACGAGTGAAATGATCAGTCACTATTAGAATGTTCCCTTGCCCACTAGCATCCGGCTCTAAGCACAAGAAGTCAATGCACACCAAATCCATGGGTCCCTGGCTCTGCAGATGGCTCATTGGAGCAGTTCGGGTCGGTAGAGTCTTTCTCTGAATACACCTCAGACAAGAATGACAATAACTTTCTACTTCAGCCCTCATACAAGGCCAATAGAACCTATCTCGCACCAGCTTAAAAGTTCTCTCTGCACCCAAATGTCCATGCTCATCATGTAGTGATCGCAGCACACTCTCCCTATGTTTAGTAGGGAGGAATAACTGTTGAATCTCTTCAGAGTTGGTTGAGGGACCCCTTCGGTAGACCACCCCATCCAACATCTTTAACCGCTCCCACTCTTTATAGACCAATCTGGCTCCACTCGGGGAGTTGGTTAACAAAATCTCTCGCTGGTTTGCAGACAGGGCCTTTATGGTCAAGGCAATTAAAGGGTCTCTGGCCTGATCCGCTTTCAGGTCCTGTCTCGAAAAGGTAGGTAAACTTTCATCCCTTAACTGCGTAGGGTTACAGTAGAACTCAGGAACAGCCGCAGCCATAACTCCTATGGCCTCTGCTTCAATCCCTCCTTTGACCCGGCGCTCTGTTCCTTGGCACAAAGCTTGCACCCCGTCTGGAGTCAACTGAGTCCATTCTGTAGTATAGGGTCTTCTCGATAACGCGTCAGCATCTCGATTATTCACCCCAGGGCGATACTTCAGGCTGAACCGAAACCCTGACAGAGCGGCCAACCACCGATGTCCCGTTGCGTCCAGTTTTGCGGTAGTAAGGATGTAAGTAAGAGGATTTTTATCCGTCTTGATCACGAACTCAGCTCCATACAGATAGTCTTTCAACTTGTCCACCACTGCCCACTTCAAGGCTAGGAACTCCAGCTTGTGAGTAGGATAGTTCTTCTCCGAAGGCGTAAGGCTCCGGCTCATGTACGCCACAGGCCTCAGCAATCCACCATACTCCTGATATAGGACTCCTCCCAGACCTTCTCGGCTGGCATCCACATGTAGTTCATACGGCTTGTGAGGGTCCGCATAGGCCAAAACAGGAGCTCGGCTTAGGCTCTCTTTCAGCTTTACGAAAGCTCCTTCACATTGACTGGTCCATTCACCTTGTATAGACTCTCGAGCTTTCCTTGGCCCCGGAGCTGACGGGTTTTTGTCAGAGACCTTGCAGCCTTCTTCTGTGGTTTCCTTCTGCAGGAGTTTGTTCAGTGGTTGAGCTATTTTCGCGAATCCTCCCACAAATCTTCGATAGTATGAACAGAATCCCAAGAAAGATCTAAGCTCAGTGACGTTTCGGGGTCTAGGCCAAGAAGCTACGGCCTCCAACTTCCGAGGGTCTGTTGAAACACCTTCTGCTGAGACCACATGTCCCAAATACGTAACAGACGGTAGACAGAATTGGCATTTCTCTAGAGACAGTTTCAGCCCCTCTTCATGGAGCCTCTTCAAGACCTTCTCCAAACGTTGCTCATGTTCTTCCAGAGTCTTCCCAAACACAATTATGTCATCCAGGTACACTAATACTTCGATTAGATTCATATCCCCGACTGTCTTCTCCATCAACCGTTGGAACGTGGCTGGAGCCCCCGTAAGACCTTGAGGCATCCTGTTGAATTCAAAGAACCCCAGTGGACAGATGAACGCAGTTTTCTCCTTGTCTTCAGGATGCATTGGTATCTGGTGATACCCGCTTCGCAGGTCTAGTACACTAAACCACTTTGCTCCAGACAAACACTGTAGGGCATCTTCTATCCGAGGAGTGGCATATTGATCGGGGATGGTTCTCCGGTTCAATATGCGGTAGTCTATGCATAAGCGGACAGAACCATTTTTCTTCCGGACCAACACTATAGGAGATGCGTATGGACTCCTGGACTCTTGAATCACCTTGGTTCTTTGCAATTCATTCAGTTGCTCTCGCAGATCATCCAAGTCTCCTAGCGGAACTCGCCTTGACCTTTCACGAAACGGCTTGTCTTCTTGTAACCGAATGCGGTGCTCAGTACTCTTTGCTAGGCCCACATCGAACTCCTCTTTTGAGAACAATTCCTTCCACTTTAGGACTTGAGACTGAAGACGTTTCTTCCACTCAGGTGAAATGGGAGCATCCTTGGGGTAGAATCTTTCATCTGGAATCTCTTTACCCACTCCCCCTCCTGAATCGGTAGAGAGGGGTGTAGCAGACTCTACTTGCCCGATAGGCATTCGTGCTTTAAGGACTACTGGAGAATCCGTCACATTGCATACGCTGACCGAGACTCTTCCTCGTGTTCTCTTCAGAGCTTTGGTGGAGATTATTTCAGGAATTACTTTGACTCCGGTTTCACTCCCATGATCAAAATCGGTTCCCAGCACCACATAGGGGCCTGGTTGCGATCCATTCAACTTGACTGAAGCCCGGAAACTCGCTACTTCTCCTGCTTGCAGAACCTTCTCTGTTCCACCCAGTCTCCACAGTCTTCCCACCTCGGCAGGTGCCTTTCGTTCTTCGACCATCCTCTGATAGACCGGACGTAACATTGGGTGTACTCCTTGAGTTGAACCTTCTTCCAACACGATAGGCGTCAGGAGACGCCGCACTAGGTCAGTATTCGTCCCCACTATCAGGGAGCTTCTGATCGCACCCGAGGGTCGAGGACACACAATAGCCAATGCATCACAACCCCCAGACTGCCCGATGACTTCAGATCCGATCTCCAACTTCACTTGCAGGTACCCGTCATAAGGGAGTTTCTCAGTGCCGATACCCCATATTTCCAAATCCTTCAATTCTTGCAGAGGAATGTGCTTTAAGTGTTTCTCGTAGAAGTCTCTGTAGATCAATGTCACTTGAGCCCCTGAATCCAACAGGGCTTTGGTGTAGACTCCTTCCACTTGGATTGGCACAATAGGAGAAGGATCTGTCAGTTGGTCGGGAAACTTGGTGGCGGTATCCGGACACTTAGACCCAGTTTGTTGTACCCTGGCCTTTTTCTTGGCCCGTGCAGGTTTTGGGTGTGCATTGCTTCCCCATGACGTAGACCCGGATGCTAAGGGAGTGACTCTTTCAGTCCTGGCAGGCTCTACAGTCGGCTCGGCTTTGGGCCTTTTCGCCCTCTTAGCCTTTGCTTGGTTTCTGGAGCGGGGTTCAACCCTCGGGCACTCAGGTTGCTCCTTCACTGGTGCCCTCTGGCGTTTCCCGCCGGTGAGGTAGATAACAGTCCCTCCAGGGTTTCCAACAGTCCCTTGACTCTATCCTTCTCAGGCTTTCGGCCTTTGCACTGTGCGCGGAAATGGCCCATTTCTCCACACCCAAAACATCTCTTCTTAGAGAGCGGAGACGTAGTTGCTTGTTGAGATTTGGTTAAAAGAGTTTGGACCAGACGCCACAGCAGCTCCCGTCGTCTGCATACCTGTGAGGAATTTCTGCATTTCTGCCTGCATCTCTGTCACCTTCATCAATACCCGACACAGTTCCGCGTGCGCTTGTTGCAATTCAACTTCAGCTTCCTGAACTTCCTTGACGGTTTTGGACAATTCACCCCGTTCAGGGAGGTTCGATTCTTTAGCAGCCCTCTCTGTAGATTTAAAAACAACTAGGTGTTCTTGTTCGTCCTCATCAGATCCATAGGTATCTAGAGAGTCGCTTTCAGGCTGCAGACCGTCGTTATGTCTCACAGGTTGTGCATAAGCCCTTTCCCCCCGCCTGAAAGATTTCTCTTCTAGTAAAGCCTCTTCCTCTCGTACAACTCGATCAGTTCCAGGTACTTTAACTCTTGGTTACCTGCTCTGCTTCTCAGCTGCATCATCACTGGATCTAGAGGTTGAGAGCCCCTCAGGATCTGTTTTATTCGGATCTTATCTACTTCGGCCAGTTCGGCCCCTTTCTTCAGGAGTATCTGTAGAATCTTATCCAGGCGCCTCATGTACTCGGTCATCCTTTCACCTCTTCTCTGATAGGTGTTCGTCGTACTGATATACCAATTCGGCCGCCTTTTCAGTTCGCCCAAAAACTTCTTCAAGAACGTTTAAATAATCCAAAGCAGTACAATTTTCTACTCAGTTTTAGGTTTCTCACCGCTTCTGACGCAGGTCCCTTTAAGCTCTCGGTGATCCTTTGCTTTTTCTGGGCCTCAGGGACATCCCACTCATCCAGAGCCTGCATCGCCTGTTCCACCCATTCTTCAAAGGTTTCTTCTCCCGCCGGAGTTGGTACGTTTCCTGTAAAATTTCTTAACCGTCGATAACCGAAGTTAGTGTGAGGAGGGCTTGTTTTCTGACATTTAGCCAGTAGATCTCCAATAGCCACGATAAATTCAGGCCCTATCATGGCCAACGGACTAGGCGCGGAAACACTTGCGGATTCGCCACGTGGCGTACTTGGCTTAATTAGTTGGACTTCCACCTCTTCGGCCAGTTTCACGCTCATGCCCTGAAAACATGGCGGAACACCCTTTCTCCACTCGAGAAGAACATACATGTGAGAAGTATCTGGGTTTTTTTCAATGTCCAGTATTAACCCCCGATGATCTGGTGCTAGCGTGGCCACGGCCTGGCGAATCTGATCTTCAGCCCAAGTGTCTGCTGGAATATCCATAACTATACAACATTCTGACTGGCTACTGTGCTCCCCACACCACTCAGCAACAGTGTCTGGATCCATATTTAACCCTTTAGATGCGGTTTTTCCAGAGACTGGATCCCGGACGAGCCCCCACGTGTAGCGCTCACTCCCGGAGGAGCCGCTGAAAATGAACCACGGGTCAGTCTCCCCGCACTAGGGAATAAATATACTCCAACACAGTTGTGAGTTTTTATCATTTAAATAGTTTACTAAAATCTTGAGCAGATATTGAAACACGGTATTCACAAGTATTATTACAGTATTTTCGTATCACGATAAAACGCGCAGCGGAAAAGGAACGAAACACGAGGCTTCGTATTTCGGAAAATAAAATATTCGCAACCGAACATAAAAGAATGCAATTTCCCGATAGTTCAGAAAAAGGGGACACGTAGCGAAACCCAAAACATACAATCCCTTCGTATTGCGGTAAACGCGCAGCGTAAAAGAGAAAAATATAGTTCGGAACGTAACTTTATCTTTAACCCCCTTGTTCCGATTCGTAACAGAATGAGTCCTGCACAGGTTAAGTCCCGGAATGTAAAAAGGTGTATATGTATGTATGTGGTACCCGGGTACTGTTCAACTGGCCAGTGAGTTTATTTAAAGAAAATCTTCGACTAGTCAGTTGGGGCCCTGTGGACTTTAAAGAGAAAACAGCAGCTTGACCTTTAATCACAAACAGTCTTGGAGGCCTCTCACCCATCCGACGCAGGCTTTAGGCTCCGCTGACCCAGGACGTCTCTCCTCCGGATTTTGACTGGGGATACTAGCGGCCGGATCCGTTGTCTGACTTCATGCAGCTTGTCCAGCTCACCGCCTGCTCTCCGTTCGATTCCGCCGGTCTGCAGCAATGTCTGAGCTCTGGCAAGTCTCCTTCTCCTCAGGTTGAGTGACCCAGACAGGAATAACAGGTCTCCCTCGGGCTTTGGCCTAGGTTCTCTCACGATCTCCTCAGTGCGTCTGCTTTCTCCTGTTCCCTGGCGCGCTCTGGAACTTTCTCCACGAGGCAGAGGATGTAAGTGTCCAGTCCCCACCCACTTCCTGTCTTCTTGCAAAGCATGCCGGGCATTGTAGTCCCAATGTCCAGTATCTCTGATCGCGATAGTCTCCATCTTGTGGCCAAAAATAGGTACTGCCACAGTAAGATTTTTAACACAGCGCTACAAAGGGTTTTTACAAAAACAATAAAAGATTAGATTATTTTTTTACACTGAAACCTATGGGAATCGGCTGTTTTGAATTTTGGTGCAATTCGTTGTCCTGTAAATAGAAGATACGATGGTTCTCAATGAGTCAATTCCGGTGTCACCGAATTGCAACGAATAGCACCATATTTCTCTGTCAGCCTGAATTTGGTGAACTGACATCTTGTGAATCAATGAATTGCCCCGAAATTCAGCGTTCAGTGCAATTCAGGACCAATCCGGAGGTTATTGAATTCGGGGCCAATCTGGAGGTTATTGAATTCGGGGCCAATACGGAGGTTATTGAATTCGGGGCCAATACGGAGGTTATTGAATTCGGGGCCAATACGGAGGTTATTGAATTCGGGGCCAATCTGGAGGTTATTGAATTCGGGGCCAATCTGGAGGTTATTGAACTCGGGGCCAATCTGGAGGTTACTGAATTCGGGGCCAATCTGGAGGTTATTGAATTCGGGGCCAATCTGGAGGTTATTGAATTCGGGGCCAATCTGGAGGTTATTGAATTCGGGGCCAATTTGGAGGTTACTGAATTCGGGGGCCAATCTGGAGGTTATTGAATTCGGGGCCAATCTGGAGGTTATTGAATTCGGGGCCAATCTGGAGGATATTGAATTCGGGGCCAATTTGGAGGTTACTGAATTCGGGGGCCAATCTGGAGGTTATTGAATTCGGGGCAATCTGGAGGTTATTGAATTCGGGGGCCAATCTGGAGGTTATTGAATTCGGGGCAATCTGGAGGTTATTGAATTCGGGGCAATCTGGAGGTTAGTGAATTCGGGGCCAATCTGGAGGTTACTGAATTCTGGGCCAATCTGGAGGTTACTGAATTCGGGGCCAATCTGGAGGTTATTGAATTCGGGGGCCAATCTGGAGGTTATTGAATTCGGGGCCAATACGGAGGTTATTGAATTCGGGGCCAATACGGAGGTTATTGAATTCGGGGCCAATCTGGAGGTTATTGAATTCGGGGCCAATCTGGAGGTTATTGAATTCGGGGCCAATCTGGAGGTTATTGAACTCGGGGCCAATCTGGAGGTTACTGAATTCGGGGCCAATCTGGAGGTTATTGAATTCGGGGCCAATCTGGAGGTTATTGAATTCGGGGCCAATCTGGAGGTTATTGAATTCGGGGCCAATTTGGAGGTTACTGAATTCGGGGCCAATCTGGAGGTTATTGAATTCGGGGCCAATCTGGAGGTTATTGAATTCGGGGCCAATCTGGAGGATATTGAATTCGGGGCCAATTTGGAGGTTACTGAATTCGGGGGCCAATCTGGAGGTTATTGAATTCGGGGGCCAATATGGAGGTTATTGAATTCGGGGCAATCTGGAGGTTATTGAATTCGGGGGCCAATCTGGAGGTTATTGAATTCGGGGCAATCTGGAGGTTATTGAATTCGGGGCAATC
This sequence comes from Leptobrachium leishanense, assembly GCA_009667805.1. Lineage (NCBI taxonomy): Eukaryota > Metazoa > Chordata > Amphibia > Anura > Megophryidae > Leptobrachium > Leptobrachium leishanense. The sequence continues at coordinate 86,302,175 of CM019073.1, read as the reverse complement.
TGGAGGTTAGTGAATTCGGGGCCAATCTGGAGGTTACTGAATTCGGGGCCAATCTGGAGGTTACTGAATTCAGGGCCAATCTGGAGGTTATTGAATTCGGGGGCCAATCTGGAGGTTATTGAATTCGGGGCAATCTGGAGGTTATTGAATTCGGGGCAATCTGGAGGTTATTGAATTCGGGGCAATCTGGAGGTTATTGAATTCGGGGCCAATCCGGAGGTTATTGAATTTAGGGCGAATCCGGAGGTTAGTGAATTCGGGGCCAATCTCGAGGTTATTGAATTCGGGGCCAATCCGGAGGTTATTGAATTCGGGGCCAATCCGGAGGTTATTGAATTCGGGGCCAATCTGGAGGTTATTGAATTTGGGGCCAATCTGGAGGTTATTGAATTCGGGGCCAATCCGGAGGTTATTGAATTCGGGGCCAATCCGGAGGTTATTGAATTTGGGGCCAATACGGAGGTTATTGAATTTGGGGCCAATCTGGAGGTTATTGGTATCATATAGTAATCCCGCCATATAGTGATACTTTGTTCCAGGGATTGTATAATAAACCTTCCTGCGTATAGTGATACTTTGTTCCAGGTATTATATAGTAATCCTGCCGTATAGTGATAATTTGTTCCAGGTATCATATAGTAATCCTGCCGTATAGTGATAATTTGTTCCAGGTATTATATAGTAATCCTGCCGTATAGCGATACTTTGTTCCAGGTATTATATAGAAATCCTGCCATATAATGATACTTTGTTCCAGGTATCATACAGTAATCCTGTCCTATAATGATATTTTGTTCCAGGTATCATATAGTAATCCTGTAGTATAGTGATTCTTTTGTTCCAGGTATCATATATTAATCCTGTCGTACAGTGATACTTTGTTCCAGGTATCATATAGTAATCCTGCTTATAGCGATATTTTGTTCCAAGTATCATATAGTAATCCTTTCGTATAATGATACTTTGTTCCAGGTATTATATAGTAATCCTGTCGTATAATGATACTTTGTTCCAGGTATCATATAGTAATCCTGTCGTACAGTGATACTTTGTTCCAGGTATCATATAGTAATCCTGTCGTATAATGATACTTTGTTCCAGGTATCATATAGTAATCCTGTCGTATAATGATACTTTGTTCCAGGTATCATATAGCAATCCTGCCGTATAGCGATACTTTGTTCCAGGTATCATATAGTAATGCTGCCGTATAGCGATACTTTGTTCCAGGTATTATATAGTAATCCTGTCATATAGTGATTCTTTTGTTCCAGGTATTATATAGTAATCCTGTGTATAGTGATACTTTGTTCCAGGTATCATATAGTAATCCTGCGTATAGTGATACTTAGTTCCAGGTATCATATAGTAATTAGGGATGAGCTGTTCGGTTCGGAGTTCGATTCGAACATCGCCTGTTCGCATATTCGCGAACTACGAACATTTCCACGTGTTCGCCGCATGTTCGCCCCAATGCACCACAATGGTCCACAATGCACTTTTCCACTGGCCTGAAGCTTGTAATTGGCTACAGCCTTGCACCTGACCACAGGTCAGGTGCAAGACTATGCCAATCACGGCTCAGAGTCCTGATTGGGCAAATTTTGCCCAATCATGGGCTCACAGAGCTAAGTCCCGCAGCACACTATATAAGGCTTCACACAGCCCCAGCACGTGTTTTTTGAGAGGAGATTGTTCTGTTAGTGTGTCTTCTCGGTGCCAGCAGCTATTGTGGGGGTCTCATTTCTACAAAATATCTGGGAATTGTTGTAATCTTTGTGTTCTCACTGCCACCAACTATTTTGGGGGTCAGTCATTTCTACAAAATATCTGGGAATTGTTGTAATCTTTGCGTTCTCACTGCCACCAGCAATTGTGGGGGGTTCATTTCTAGAAAATATCTGGTAATTGTTCTAATCTGTGTGTTCTCACTGCCACCCATCAGGGAGTCTCACTGATTTATAGGAGGTTTCTGGGAATTGTAATCTGTGTCTTCTCACTGCCAGCTATCAGGGGGTCCCACATACTTCTAGCAGATTTCTGCGAATTGTAATCTGTGTCTTGTCACTGTTGCTAGCTATCAGGGGGTCCTATCAGGGGGTCTCACTGACTTGTAGGTGGTTTCTGGAAATTGTAATTTGTGTCTTGTCCCTGCCACCCATCAGGGGGTCTCACTGATTTATAGGAGGTTTCTGGGAATTGTAATCTGTGTCTTGTCACTGGCAGCCAGCTATCAGGGTGTCTCACTGAGTTATACCAGAGTTCTGGAAATCTTTAATCTTTATACCAGAGTTGAATCAGAGTTCTGTATATCTTTAATCTATATATCACTCACCATGTCAGAAAGATCAAAAGGGACAGGCAGATGCTCCCAGGCACAGATAAGAGGGCAAGCAGCCTCTGTGTCGGGAGGCTGTGCCTCTGGTCATCGTGGACGTGGTGCATCCTCTGCAGGGGCACTCTTGTCCTTTCTAACTGGTGCTGGCCTTCTTAAGCAGCAGCAACATACAGAGGATTTGGTAGATTGGCTAACCAGGCCATCCAAGTCCTCCGAGTCCTCTGCCAGCCAGGCTTGTAGTGCTTTACAGTCCACCTCAGCTGCCAAAGCATCTAATGCAGCCTTCATGTCCACAGCTACTCCTGCCGTAGCCTCACTATCACAAACGGAGGCGTCAGCTGAATTGTTTGACTACAATGACAGTGACATGCTGCTTGAGGATGCGCAGCAACTACAGTGCTCTGATTCAATCTCTGAGGTTGAGGAAGGGAGTATAATCAACCTAGAGGAAGGGGGTGCCAGTGACACACAAATAACTGGCACTCATGTTGCCCCAGCAGCTGCAGCATACTGCCAAATTGGCTCCAGTGACGAGGAGATAGGGGGTGATGACAATGATGATGAGGTCACTGACTCCACCTGGGTGCCTGATCGAACAGAGGAGTCAAGTGAGGAGGAGGCACAACAAACAGGAGGCACGACGTCCTCTATGACCAACCGTAGCACTAGCCAGTCCAAGGCATCAGATGTCAGAGCTGCTCAGGTGCAGAGCACTGTTGTCTCAAAGCACACATCCAGGAACTCTGCTGTCTGGGAGTTCTTTAAGAAATGTGCAGCAGACCGCACCGTTGCTATTTGTAATCTGTGTCAGATGAGCTCAAGCGTGGGAAAGACACCGGACGCTTGGGTACCACATGCTTGAGGTGACATATGACCACCTGCCATGCATCCCGTTGGCGCAAAACTTTGCGTAGGTCCTCCTGACCTGTCTCTACCCCCACTATATGTCCTGCCATGTCATTGACTCCAACCTCCACTGACAGGGATGATGCTACAGTAATGGATGTATCAGGTCCTTCCTCACAATGTGACAGCATCCCATCAGCTGAAGATTTACGCAGTCAGATGCCCCAGCTGCTACAGCGTAAGAAAAAATATAGTCCCAACCATCCCCAAGCACAGCGTCTAAATGCCAGCTTAGCAAAATTACTTGCATTACAGCTGCTGCCTTTCCAGCTGGTGGACTCTGCTTCCTTCCGTGAATTTGCTGAATGTGCTGTACCACAGTGGGAGGTTCCAAAACACCATTACTCTTCACGGAAGGCCATTCCAGCAATATACCAGCACGTGGAAGACAATGTTATGGAGTCATTGGGAAAGGCAGTAAGCAGCAAGGTGCATGTGACTTTAGACACGTGGTCCAGCAAGCATGGATAGATTTACATTTCCTTCACGGCACACTGGGTAACTCTGATTGCAGCTGGGAGGGATCCAAGACGGGGCTCTGTGCTGGAGCTTGTTCATCCACCACACATCCAGAAAGCTGCTTATATGAGGTCTGTCTGCTCCACCACCACCTCTCCCTCTTCCTCCTCCTCCTTCTCTGTCTTTGGCGAAGTGGCAGTTAAACCGACGCGTGACAGGGGCTACGCAATGGCTCAAGCAAAAAGATGCCATACTGTGCTTGAGCTGGTTTGTTTAGGGGACAGGAGCCACACCGGGCCAGAAATTCTGTCAGCTCTGCAGGGGCAGGCTTCAGCTGGGAATGGTCGTCTGTGATAATGGCAGCAACCTTCTCTCCGCCCTACGCCTGGGTAAGTTGACGCATGTACCATGCCTAGCACACGTCCTAAATCTGGTGGTACAGCATTTCCTAACCACGTACCCAGGGCTGGCAGAGCTTCTCAGCCAGGCCAGAAAAGTCTGCAGCCACTTCAGACGGTCATTCCCAGCAAGTGTTCGCCTGGCAGAAATTCAAAGAGAATTCCACCTTCCCACAAACCGTCTGATCTGTGACATGCCCACCAGGTGGAACTCGACATTAGCAATGCTGCAGTGTCTGCACAAGCAGCAGAGGGCCATCAACGAGTACCTGATCTTATGGCACAAGGACAGGTTCAGGTCAACTTGGTTTCCCCCCCCCCGCAGTGGCTGATGATCAAGGATGCATGCACTGTACTGTCACCATTTGAGGAGGCAACGAGGATGGTGAGCAGGGACAGTGCATGCACCAGTGACACAATTCCTTTAGTGTTCCTGCTGGAGCACACGCTGCAGGAATTATAGATGTGGCTCTAGAGGTAGAGCAGGGGGAGGAAGAGGAGGCCTTTCCTAGCTCTGAATGCCCCAGTCTTTCCGCAGACAGCATTCCAGCGGGTCCTCCTCAGATCAGACAGGTGGAGGAGGAGGAGGAATATTTAAGTAGTGGGGGCATTGAAGGTGGGGATTCCTCAAGGGAGGGTTTTGTGTTCCCAGAAACACAAGGACTAGTACGTGGCTGGGAGGAGGAAGTGCACAATGGGGTCATCCTCCTCATTGACCAGGAAGACTCGGAAGCTAATGCCACCTCCAACCTACGCTGCATGGGCTCCCTTATCCTGCAAAGCATGGTAAATGACCCCAGGATTCATGCTATCAAGGAGAGGGATCATTACTGGTTGGCATTACTGGTTGGATCACTGACCAGAACTTAGCCAATATGCTATGCAGCTACTAGGTTGCCCTTCATCCAGCGTGCTTTCTGAAAGGACGTTCAGTGCCGCTGGAGGTTTTGTCACAGACAAAAGAGTGCGTCTGTCCACCGACTCTGTAGACCGGATGACATTTTTGTAAAAATGAATCAGTCCTGGATCAGCAGCTATCAATCCCCTGATGCTGACGTAACTGAATAGATCGGGGATGTCTTCTGCATTCACAAAAACCTCCACCACTGAACTCTTCCACAATACCACAAAGGGGTTACGGTGTGAAGGCACTTGCTGCCACCAAAGGCACAATATTTGGCTGCACTGACACCTGTACCAGATTTATATCATTTTAATTTTTTGAACCGCAGGGTCCAACCCTGCACTCTTCCACAATACCACAAAAGGGTTACGGTGTGAAGGCACTTGCTGCCACCAAAGGCACAATATTTGGCTGCACTGACGCCTGTACCAGATTCATATCATTAATATTGGACCGCAGGGTCCAACCCTGCGCTCTTCCACAATACCACAGAGGGGTTACGGTGTGACGGCACTGTTGCCGACACTAAAGGCCCAATTTTAAAGCACCTATTGTTACTTTCATCCAAAGCCTGCATAAGTTTCACCATAATTTAGCCAAAAAAATCACTAAACTTGTTCTGTGTGTCCTAAAATGTCTTTTCATACAGGCTGCCGCCCCAAGCAGTTGTTTATGAATAGATTAGAAGGAAAACCGTTTACCATCATTTGAAATGTCATTTTTTTATTTTAAAATGTTTCTATACATCCTAGAAATCCGCCACTTCATGGGCAGGTTATGGGGACCTCCTAGGCACGATATTTGAAGGAATTTTTAGTTTTTATTCTTAACCTTTATTTCATGGAAAACTCCATCAGGGTTATCCAAAGAGATCCGAATTGCTTGAGAAAGGTAACCGAATGCTGAAAATCAGCGTTCGGTTACCTTTCCTGGCCATTCGGCTATCCAGAGAGCAGGCAATTCGCCAAATCCTGGCGAATTGCCTGCACATACGGTTCGGTCCCTGTTCGAGGGCAGTGAAATCCCCATGAAAATGCACTGCTTCGGCTATTCAGAGAACACAAACCAGCAGTGAAAGGTTCCCCTAATGCCCTGCCATTCGCTGGTTTAATTCGGCAGGTTTATTCAGGAGAATCCCATAGACTTCAATGTTAAAAATATTCCCGTTTTAATTCAATATCTAATAAACCGTTCATTATAAAATTCTGCAGCAAAAAGTCTCTTTATTTATAGATTTTTTAGGATACTTTAAGCATTTTCCATATTTTTTTTATTTTTTTTAAAAAGTCCGATTTTTTTTTTGATTTTTTTTCAGTTTACTTATTTTTTTTGTAACAGCCCTCTTTATTATCATTCCCTGGACCTCCTGTGAAAATTTCAGACATTTTCGCTCAGTAGTTTCTTTGCAAACAGCGTTTCATTTTCCCAGATTCATACAAATGGTTTTTCTAATTTATTCACTGCCTCCTCTACGTCACAGCTGCTTCGGCTCTGTGTGATTCGGCTCCTGTTCGGCTCCTGTTCGGCTTTTTCGAAGGTTAATCCAGATGTTTTTGCTTGTTTTCATAATGCATTCCGTTAGTTTTCGTCAGGTTTTCGGCAGCTTTTCCCTGCAATTCGGGGACCCTGTGCTGTTTGCTGAATACACCGCAGGGTCACCGAAATGCAATCGGCAAAAGGAACCGAATTGAAGAGAACGAAAAGTCACCGAACGTGCGGTGACTTTTCGAATCTCTTTGGATAACCCTGATAGTAATCCTGCGTATAGCGATACTTTGTTCCAGGTATTATATAGTAATCCTGCTTATAGCGATACTTTGTTCCAGGCATTATATAGTAATCCTGCTTATAGCGATACTTTGTTCCAGGCATTATATAGTAATCCTGCGTATAGCGATACTTTGTTCCAGGTATTATATAGTAATCCTGCGTATAGCGATACTTTGTTCCAGGTATTATATAGTAATCCTGCTTATAGCGATACTTTGTTCCAGGCATTATATAGTAATCCTGCGTATAGCGATACTTTGTTCCAGGTATTATATAGTAATCCTGCGTATAGCGATACTTTGTTCCAGGTATTTTATAGTAATCCTGCGTATAGCGATACTTTGTTCCAGGCATTATATAGTAATCCTGCGTATAGCGATACTTTGTTCCAGGCATTATATAGTAATCCTGCGTATAGCGATACTTTGTTCCAGGTATTATATAGTAATCCTGCGTATAGCGATACTTTGTTCCAGGCATTATATAGTAAACCTGCATATAGTGATACTTTGTTCCAGGCATTATACAGTAATTTTGCGTATAGTGATACTTTGTTCCAGGCATTATATAGTAATCCTGCGTATAGCGATACTTTGTTCCAGGCATTATATAGTAATCCTGCGTATAGCGATACTTTGTTCCAGGCATTATATAGTAATCCTGCGTATAGCGATACTTTGTTCCAGGCATTATATAGTAATCCTGCGTATAGTGATACTTTGTTCCAGGCATTATATAGTAATCCTGACTTTGCGCTTTGGGTTTTTAATGCTGTATCACATGACGAGCTTTAGGTTTTCTTCTCGCCATCTGTCATTAATGAAACACATGGGAGTGTTTGGGTAACACTGACATTTTTGGGAGGTTTTGAGACTGGTTTTAAGGCTCGGGTCTCGCCATCTCGCTGCATTGATACATGTTTGTTGCACTCTCTCCCCCTGGGTTTGCATTGTGATTTCCATGGGAGGATAAAGGGTGGAGAGAGAGAGTGAGGGAAGGAGAAAGACTCAGAGGGAGAGAGAGAGAGGAGGAGGAGGGATTGATAGAGAGACAGATGGGAGGAGAGAGCGAAGGAGACAGAAGAGGAGGGGGATGGGGGATGTCTTTGTATAGCAAAACGAGGCTTTTACAGAGAGAGGGAGAGAGACAGTCATAGAGACGCAGACCCATGTAGACTGGGACCCAGAGACCCCCACAAGGAAACAGAGACAGACGGTGAGGCGCAGCATCTGCAGCGGAGGCAGAGGCGCAGCATCCTGCATCATTAGCCGAGCAGTCCAGCCATCCAGCCCAGCCAAGATATAATGGGGGCATTGGAGAGACTGCGAGCTGCCCTCCTGGGTACCAGCTGCCTCCTCCTGCTGAGCGTACAGGTGAGGGGACCCATGGGCGGTATGGATGGGGGGTGCACGGCAAGGCCGGGGGCTGTAATCGATACACACAGGGGGTGATGCCGAGGTGCAGCGGGCACAGCTGGGATGGGTGGAGTCGCTCATTTTCCACGCATTTTTTCTTGGCTTTTTTATTTTTTTTAATGGCAGTAGCTCATACTGTTACCGCCTGAGCATGGTTAGGGCGCTACGGCCATATAAATGGGGGGCGATGTCAAGCTGGTTATATGTATTAACCCCTTCCCTACATGACAGGGCCCTCTGCAAACCAAACACATAAGACGCAAAGGGCAGCGGCAGCCAAGGGGTCTAACGATCGCATAAGGCAGCCATGGCTGGCAGGGTCTGCACCGGCACGGTGACTTATGGTCCGTATGGATTTTCGCCTGATGATAGATCGGCCGCGCAGGAGTTCACTCAGGCTAATGAATTGCTGGGTTTGCCGACAGATAGATTGCTTTAAAATACAACGTCCGCCAGGCTGAGGTCGACCCGCGTGATTTCATAGACTGTTCTGGAAAATTCAGGCAGGGCAGCACAGCGATACTCGCCTCCGGTGCCCGACATGTCGCCGTGTTTACATGTTAATAGGCGGTAAGAGATGGGCATGGCAGGTGGTAGGGAGGATCGTGATGGGCATACCATATGTCATGGTATGCCAGGTGGTAGGGAGGATGAGATAGGTAACACCATATCTTGTGGTATGGAGGTTTGTGATGAGTAATGCCATATCTCATGGTATGGTATGGCAGGGGTTAGATGGGATTGTGATGGGTAATGCCATATCTCATGGTATGGCAGGTGGTAGGGAGGATGTGATGGGTAACCCCATATCTTATGACGTGGCAGGGAGGCTCATGATGGATAATGCCATATCTCATGGTATGGGTGGTGGTAGGAAGGCTAATGATGGGTAAACCCTTATCTCATGGTACGACAGGTGGTAGGGAGGCTCGTGATGGGTAACCCCATAGCTCATGGTATGGCAAGTGGTATGGAGGTTTGTGATGGGTAACACCATGGTGCATGGTATAGGCAGGTGGTAGGGAGGCTCATGATATGTAATGGAATATCTCATGGTATGGCAGGTGGTAGGGAGGCTCATGATGGATAACCCTCATCTCATGGTATGTCAGGTGGTATTTTGGCTTGTGATGGGTAACAACATATTGCATGGTATGGTATGGCATGTGGGTGGGAGGCTCATGATGGATAATGCCATATCTCATGGAATGGCAGGTGCGTGGGAGGCTCATAATGGATAACGCCATATCTCATGGTATGTCAGGTGGTAGTTTAACTTGTGATGGGTAACAACATATTGCATGGTATGGTACGGCATGTGGGTTGGAGGCTCATGATGGATAATGCCATATCTCACAATATGGCAGGTGGGTGGGAGGCTCACGATGGATAACGCCATATCTCACAATATGGCAGGTGGGTGGGAGGCTCATGATGGGTAGCGCCATATCTCATGGTATGGCAGGTGATAGCTTGGCTTGTGATGGGCAACTTGGGACTTAACCAGAACCAAAAATAAGGAAAAGACATGGATCCCCAAAAAGAAAATGGTCGTTTGGATCTCCTGGACTATACTCTGGTTCTGGTGGACTGAGATGTTGCACGGTGCACTATACGGCAGTATTGCAGAGGGCGCATGTTGAAAGAGCAGAGGATGACGCAGTAGCTTGGCCGTGTAAGTGGTTAAGTCTGCACAGGAATAGCAGGAGGCGCAGTGTGCCAGGACGGAGATTAATGGAATAACTAATTGCGTGATGGGTCTGTAATGGAACAGCAGACCTAGCCTGGATGTCAGGAGCGAGTCTCTGTAATGGGGCGGTGGGGGGAGCGCGGGTGGGAGGGTGGAAGTCACAGGCTCCATCATGTACGAGATGGTCCCTGGCAGAGATGGTTCGATGATGGAGAACGCAATGCCAGGGCATTAACAGAGCGATAAATCACCGGGCTCTCTGCACTTTTTTATCCCTGGGGGTACTTAATGCGCCTCTTTAACGGGGTCAGATGCAGAAGGTGCCGCAGGGCAGGACTGAGGTTGAGTAGATGCTTTATCATGATGCCAGTATTTTCCAGTGAGATCTTACGATCCATGTTCGCTGTGGACTAAAAGCCCATAGACATCTGGATCAACAGGCGGTGGTGGCCATGGGACCAGCCATGGCACGCGCCCTCTGTCTCCCCCTGGCACTGCCCTCCACTCTCTGGATAAACACAGAGAGACTGTTCTTACAACAACACAAGGACACTGTGTCCTACAAATCCATGAGACACAGAAGACCTTGTTGACAATGGCCGTAGTGGTATGGGGCATAAAACACTTGTTGTCCTCCATCTGTCTCATTGGGTGAGATTCTGAAGACTCGTGAGGAACCTATCCTAGGGTGCAACCACCAAAACAAGGGGAGATACCCATTAAGAATTTGCGACACGTCCTAGGTTTTTGGGTCAAGGTGATGGACCTGATGTTGCTGAATCGCTGTAGGTGTAGGATGTTATATCTGCCAAAACGGAGCAAGTCCAAAATCAGCCTCTTTGGTTGAGGGAGCTGAGCCGACCGACATTAATACGGCACCTTGGACAGAGACATCCGGGAGCCCTGGTAGGACGACAGACCCGGAGAACATTATTGGCCTGGTTTGGCGTGCTTTTCTTAAGATGCGATGCCCGGCAGTATTTACAGAAGCGTTCAGTAGCTCAGAGAGCAAATAAAAAAAACCACAGCGTAAATGAATGATGTTTGTTGTCCGCCTGTTATATAGGTCTCTCAGGGCACACAAACAATGGGAATCATTAATGAAAGCATTAACTTGTTCCAGTTTAACTAGAATTCTGCGCTGGAAGTAAAACAACGGAAAACGCGGCCTTATTCTTAACCAAGACTCGCCAAAAAGGCTTTTATTGACAGTCACTCGTAGGTCTGTAGCACTGGTCAGCACACTGCCGGCATTCACGGTGTAACCGAAGGAGGTTTACTCTTGAATATGGTCATGAGACGAGATTGCTCCAGGGGCCAAATAGCCATAGGCTCCTAGAATTGTACCTCTGCTTCCTAAATTCCTGCACCAAGCTATACATGTCTCTGTAAAATACTTTCTCCAGATCCTGAAAATATGGAGTCGCTCTACAACATCTCCTTACTGGATCCAGAGGATAATCTGAATCACAAACGATTATAAAATCCAGTGGAATTCTCAAACTGGAGATTTTCCAGCCGCTGTTTTCGCAGTTTTTGACCTCGTTTCAGTAGAACGTGTTGTTCAGTGAATGAAGTTCGAGGATTAATAAATTACTGAAGCTCGGCGAGACTTTCAATCTGAAATTACCAAATGCATTTCGTGTAGAAACCGTATAGAGTATCGCTGTCCTGGTCAAGGACAAAGGGAAAGACTGGGTGACTTCCCGCAAACCCGTAACTGCCATTAAAATCTTTCACAGGTTCCTCACACCACACGAATCATTTTATCCAACTTGTGGTGTGTGAGTCCTTATTCCATTGAGGTGTGGAGTCCTCCTCAACTAACTCGTCCCGTGTAATATCAACACAATGAAGTATGGTATGACGGCCATGTTGGTCAACCAAATTCATGTTGGTTAAGATCATTCTGTGGCGGCCGTGGTCATCCAAATTTTTTATGGTGGACATGTTCGTCAACTTTGTTCCATTGTAACCATGTTCACCAAGCAGGTTCTTTGGCAGCCATTTTGATCAAGATCTTCAATGGTTGATCTGCTTGTTGTGTAGTAGTCAGAGGCCAACCTTAACATGTTCATAAACTCTGCCCTAAACTCCTGTCGCACCATGGGCCCTAGACTCCTTCTGCAATGTGGGCCCTAGACTCTTGTCATACCCTGGGCCCTAGGCTCTTGTCACACTGTTGGCCCTAGGCTCCTGTCGTACTATGGGCCCTAGACTCCTTTCATACCGTTGTCCATAGACTCCTGTCATACCCTGGGCCCTAAACTCCTGTCATACCCTGGGTCCTAGGCTCCTGTTGTACCCTGGGTCCTAGGCTCCTGTCGCACCTTGGGCAGTGTCTCCTGACGCACCCTGGGCCCTAGGCTCCTGTCGTACCCGGAGCTCTAGGAACCCGCCTTACCCTTGGCCATAGGCTCCTGTCGCACCCTGGGCCCTAGGCTCCTGTTGTACCCTGAGCCCTAGGACCACGTCTTACCCATGGCCATAGGCTCCTGTCGTACCAGGAGTCCTATGCTTCTGTCGTACCCTGAGCCCTACTTCCTGTCGTACCTTGTGCGCACAAAAGGACACAGCGGAACAGACAATTTCCAGAATAGGGACTTATCAACGTGGACACTTGGCTCGGTGGCTTTATGTGCTGGAATTCTTGCTCCTGGTGGAATTAATATTTTGACAGAATGGGCTGAGTGACCTGCTGTGCCATTTCTGGACCTGAACCAGACGGGCTCATTTCCATCCATTGTGCCCGGTCCTGGTCGGTCGTCATGTTTGTGATTTGATGTGCTGTCATCATCGTTCATGCTCTTGTGAGTGCAATAAATGAGGCTGAGTTTATGTCATGTGACCCGCAATCCGCGTTATTGTTTTTTTATATGAATTGTTCTTGATCTTTTGACCAATCACTCTATTTCTGTGAGGAACGAATAGAAACAAAGTGTTTGTTGGAGCTTTGTGACTCGGTCCTGCTCAGGTCATGTTATGTAAATCAGAGTTTGAGCAGGATTGCAGCCGGTCACTATATATCTATATATCTGAGCGCTTCCACATTAAGTGGAAAGCTGGAAACCAAAGCACAAGAAGAGAAATGCATCAGCACAACGGCTTTGAACAAAAGCCCATCCCTGACGAGCCTCTTGGGCAAAACGAGCATTGGTGCGATTGCAGAGAGGGTGCTATGTGCTGCCTCGATCCACAATGCCGAAATACGCTGAGGTGTTATACAACGGTGTCCCGCTTAAGATATGGACCTGCATTAAGAGACTTGTAGAGAGCGACCTTGTAATTTAAACTAACTTAACCTGTAAATAGATTACTTGTGCATTAGAAACAAAAACACATTATAAAACACCTTATAAAACACATGCTGATGCTGGTTTTTTTTTCTTTGAAGTGACTGCACGTAAAAAGGAAAAATAAAATTAGGGGTTTTTGTATCTCACTTCCATTTTGTTAATTTTTATTTTCCATGAGGCAATTTTTACCAAAGGTTTTTCTTTACTTCTGCGACTTATCTGATCTACAGTATTTAAAATTGTAATAAACTGGTGGAGGGAATGTTTAGATAAGGCAGCAGGGGACTATTGTTCTCCAGGCTACCTGAGATAAGAGCTGGCAGCTGAATGAGATAAAAGAGGGAGTTTAAAAGATTTATAATCCCTGGTGATGTCCTTTGACTACATCCCACACAATGCAATGATGTGAGTGGCTGACCCATTCACTCCATTCTATGACCAAAGCCACACAGTGAGGAGCAAGTGATTGAAAGATACAACACAAAATATCCCACAATGGATGCACCCAGTGACACAACACAAAATATCACATATAGAGGAAAATATCACACTATGGATGCGCCCAGTGACACATAAAGGAAAATAATATCACACAATGGATGCGCCCAGTGACACATATAGAGGAAAATATCACACAATGGATGCGCCCAGTGACACATATAGAGGAAAATATCACACAATGGATGCGCCCAGTGACACATATAGAGGAAAATATCACACAATGGATGCGCCCAGTGACACATAAAGGAAAATAATATCACACAATGGATGCGCCCAGTGACACATATAGAGGAAAATATCACACAATGGATGCGCCCAGTGACACATATAGAGGAAAATATCACACAATGGATGCGCCCAGTGACACATATAGAGGAAAATTATCACACAATGGATGCGCCCAGTGACACATATAGAGGAAAATATCACACAATGGATGCACCCAGTGACACATATAGAGGAAAATATCACACAATGGATGCGCCCAGTGACACATATAGAGGAAAATATCACACAATGGATGCGCCCAGTGACACATATAGAGGAAAATATCACACAATGGATGCGCCCAGTGACACATATAGAGGAAAATATCACACAATGGATGCGCCCAGTGACACATATAGAGGAAAATATTTTCTAAACAAACAAGAGAAAAACAAAGCACATGTAAGATATCAGCAGCAAAATAAACAAAGGACATTTCATGTTTTGATGGTACTGGCCCTTTCTTTACACACAGTTGTCTATTCACAAAGCACTCAATTTCTGTGCTTTTCATTTCAGCTCACTTCAGTGATCCCATTTTGTTGAAATTTTGGCGCATTCACTATTTACCGAATGTTCACCGTATTTTGGCAAAAAAATAAGTCGCCAAAGCGGTTATAAAACGTCAGCAAAAAGCACCGATATCCGCAGAATTAGCATCGGCAAATCCACTGAATTTAATTAAAAAAAAGTTCTCTAAAAGGAGGATAAATCAATAAAAATGGAGTAAAAAATGTGTTTAAATAATAAAAAAGGTCCTTTATAACACAATAAAGCAGTTTGTTAAAAATGACTTTAATTTTTATTTTATTATTAAAAAGAAATCTTAAAAAACTAAAATTCTAAAGAAATTAAATATTTTCCATTTATTACATTAAAACCTATTGGATTCTCCTGTTTAAACATGGCAAATTAAACACCGAAAATCAGGGCATTTCGCATCAGTTTTGGTGCAATTGGACGTTCTGTGAACAGACAAATCAATAGTTCTCTATGGGACAATTTTGGGGCCGCCAAATCCCGGCAAACTGCGATAAAATGCAGCGTATATCTTTGTCATTTCGTCTGTATTTGGTGAAAAATACAACTTCGTGAATAGACGATTTGTCCCGCAATGTCACATACGATGAAATTCGGCGTTCAGTGCAATCCGGGGGCAAATTTTGACAATCGTGAATAACCCCGATAGTTCTTATGTCGATACATGTTTAAAATTGTGTCTTTTCATACATTTCTGTGGATTCTCCGTGCCTGGCGGCTTCGTATGGAGCATCTTTGGGTGATTTATGTTTCTAATGGGTTAATGCTGCCCATCAGGTGGATAAGGCCACACTTTTTGTTTCCTCTGGGACCAACGGTTGTGTTAGCGCATTATATTCCTGACCAGTCACTGCCTTTCATTGCGCTCACTATGAGACCCATTTTATTGGCTGGATGATCAAGTGATGGTCCCGCCCCCTGCCTGTTGGCATGCCGCTGATACAGGAAGTAACTATGGCCGAGCTTGAGCCGCACCGAGGGAGCCCAGCACTGAATTAAGGGGGGGGGGGTGTATAATGGACATTTCAGGGTTAAAAGTGGATCGAGTGCGGGAGTCAGGAAGGGGTTTATTTAACGTCTCTTCCACCACTCCCCCTCCTGTTTTAACCCCATAATTTCCCTTTAGGTAGGAGGTCACATGATTCTCCTCTCACCTTGCAGGACTTACCTGAGCTTTATATGTTTTACCTGTTTTATTCTAAGCTGGCAAGTGGTGTCTCTAGCGACCCACTGGTCCTCCATGCCTGAAGCGCAGTGGGCGGGCCTACTCTGCAGCGGTGACAACTCCAACATATGAGCAGAATTTCCTCATGTAGCGGGGAGGTCTCTGCAGTGGAAAGAAAGAGGGATGCTAATGGGAGGCACATATTAATTATGGAATATTACCACATTCCAAAGGGGTTAAAAAGCACAATGATAACCTGTATCACTGTTACCCCTAATACTTTCACTGGGAGGCTATTCTATGTATCTACTACCCTTTCTATATCACTGTTACTGCTCCCACTGGGAGGATATTCCATGTATCTACTACCCTTTCTATATTACTGTTACTGCTCCCACTGGGAGGATATTCCATGTATCTACTACCCTTTCTATATCACTGTTACTGCTCCCACTGGGAGGATATTCCATGTATCTACTACCCTTTCTATATCACTGTTACTGCTCCCACTGGGAGAATATTCCATGTATCTACTACCCTTTCTATATTACTGTTACTGCTCCCACTGGGAGGATATTCCATGTATCTACTACCCTTTCTATATTACTGTTACTGCTCCCACTGGGAGGATATTCCATGTATCTACTACCCTTTCTATATCACTGTTACTGCCCCCACTGGGAGGCTATTCCATGTATCTACTACCCTTTCTATATCACTGTTACTACTCCCACTGGGAGGCTATTCCATGTATCTACTACCCTTTCTATATCACTGTTACTGCTCCCACTGGGAGGCTATTCCATGTATCTACTACCCTTTTTATATCACTGTTACTGCCCCCACAGGGCGGATATTCCATGTATCTACTACCCTTTCTATATCACGGTTACTGCTCCCACTGGGAGGATATTCCATGTATCTACTACCCTTTCTATATCACTGTTACTGCTCCCACTGGGAGGCTATTCCATGTATCTACTACCCTTTCTATATCACTGTTACTGCCCCCACTGGGAGGATATTCCATGTATCTACTACCCTTTCTATATCACTGTTACTGCTCCCACTGGGAGGATATTCCATGTATCTACTACCCTTTCTATATCACTGTTACATGGAATATCCTCCCAGTGGGAGCTGTAACAGTGATATAGAAAGGGTAGTAGATACATGGAATATCCTCCCAGTGGGAGCTGTATCTACTACCCTTTCTATATCAATGTTACTGCCCCCACTGGGAGGATATTCCATGTATCTACTACCCTTTCTATATCACTGTTACTACTCCCACTGGGAGGCTATTCCATGTATCTACTACCCTTTCTATATCACTGTTACTGCCCCCACTGGGGGATATTCCATGTATCTACTACCCTTTCTATATCACTGTTACTGCCCCCACTGGAGGATATTCCATGTATCTACTACCCTTTCTATATCACTGTTACTGCCCCCACTGGGAGGCATTCCATGTATCTACTACCCTTTCTATATCACTGTTACTGCCCCCACTGGGAGGATATTCCATGTATCTACTACCCTTTCTATATCACTGTTACTGCCCCCACTGGAGGATATTCCATGTATCTACTACCTTTCTATATCACTGTTACTGCTCCCACTGGGAGGCTATTCCATGTATCTACTACCCTTTCTATATCACTGTTACTGCCCCCACTGGAGGATATTCCATGTATCTACTACCCTTTCTATATCACTGTTACTGCCCCCACTGAGAGAATATTCCATGTATCTACTACCCTTTCTATATCACTGTTACTGCTCCCACTGGGAGGATATTCTATGTATCTACTACCCTTTCTATATCACGGTTACTGATCCCACTGGGAGGCTATTCCATGTATCTACTACTCTTTCTATATCACTGTTACTGCCCCCACTGAGAGAATATTCCATGTATCTACTACCCTTTCTATATCACTGTTACATGGAATAGCCTCCCAGTGGGAGCAGTATCTACTACCCTTTCTATATCACTGTTACTGCCCCCACTGGGAGGCTATTCCATGTATCTACTACCCTTTTTATATCACTGTTACTGCTCCCACTGGAGGCTATCCATGTATCTACTACCCTTTCTATATCAATGTTACTGCCCCCACTGGGAGGATATTCCATGTATCTACTACCCTTTTCTATAATCAATGTTACTGCTCCACGGGAGGATATTCCATGTATCTACTACCCTTTCTATATCACAGTTACTGGCCCCACTGGGAGGCTATTCCATGTATCTACTACCCTTTCTATATCACTGTACTGCCCCCACTGGGAGGATATTCCATGTATCTACTACCCTTTCTATATCACTGTTACTGCTCCCACTGGGAGGCTATTCCATGTATCTACTACCCTTTCTATATACACTGTTACTGCCCTAACTGGAGGCTATTCCATGTATCACTACCCTTTCTATATTACTGTTACTGCCCCACTGGGAGGCTATCCATGTATCTACTACCCTTTCTATATCACTGTTACTGCCCCCACTAGGAGGTAATTCCATGTATCTACTACCCTTTCTATATCAATGTCACTGCTCCCACTGGGTGGCCTGACTCACCTTGACATAATTGTCATTATTGATTGTTCATGGTTTGTTTTTTTCAGGATGTTGCAGGTTATTTCCCCCCGAAGGTTATATAATGCAGTTTCACCCCCGAGGTGTCTGAGGGTCAACAATACCTCAATGTATAGAAAATGGAAAGTGTGATAACATGGAGCATCATCAGAGAGTTCAAAAAATCATTTCCTGTGTAGTGGAATGCTGGCGCTTCACAGAGAGACACTTCCTGTTTCCTGTGTAGTGGAATGCTGGAGCTTCACAGAGTGACACTTCCTGTTTCCTGTGTAGTGGAATGCTGGAGCTTCACAGAGTGACACTTCCTGTTTCCTGTGTAGTGGAGGGCTGGAGCTTCACAGAGTGGCACTTCCTGTTTCCTGTGTAGTGGAAGGCTGGAGCTTCACAGAGAGACACTTCCTGTTTCCTGTGTAGTGGAAGGCTGGAGCTTCACAGAGAGACACTTCCTGTTTCCTGTGTTTTGGAATGCTGGAGCTTCACAGAGTGACACTTCCTGTTTCCTGTGTAGTGGAGGGCTGGAGCTTCACAGAGAGACACTTCCTGTTTCCTGTGTAGTGGAAGGCTGGAGCTTCACAGAGAGACACTTCCTGTTTCCTGTCTAATGGAAGGCTGGAGCTTCACAGAGAGACACTTCCTGTTTCCTGTGTAGTGGAAGGCTGGAGCTTCACGGAGAGACACTTCCTGTTTCCTGTCTAATGGAAGGCTGGAGCTTCACAGAGAGACACTTCCTGTTTCCTGTCTAATGGAAGGCTGGAGCTTCACAGAGAGACACTTCCTGTTTCCTGTGTAGTGGAAGGCTGGAGCTTCACGGAGAGACCTGTTTCCTGTGTAGTGGAAGGCTGGAGCTTCACAGAGAGACACTTCCTGAACACTTCCTGTTTCCTGTGTAGTGGAAGGCTGGAGCTTCACAGAGACACACTTCCTGTTTCCTGTGTAGTGGAAGGCTGGAGCTTCACAGAGAGACACTTCCTGTTTCCTGTCTAATGTAATACTGGAGCTTCACAGAGAGACACTTCCTGTTTCCTGTCTAATGGAAGGCTGGAGCTTCACGGAGAGACACTTCCTGTTTCCTGTGTAGTGGAGGGCTGGAGCTTCACAGAGAGACACTTCCTGTTTCCTGTGTAGTGGAAGGCTGGAGCTTCACAGAGACACACTTCCTGTTTCCTGTGTAGTGGAAGGCTGGAGCTTCACAGAGACACTTCCTGTTTCCTGTCTAATGGAATGCTGGAGCTTCACAGAGTGACACTTCCTGTTTTCTGCCCAGGGGAAAGCTGGAAGTTAGATTCTGATTGCTGCAGGCATCACTTGGTTTCTGTATTGTGTCTTTTATCAGTCGCCATCACTGAAGTTTTGCTGTTATGATGTCATTCCAAGATGGCGTCTGCCGTGCTCTCACACAGATCATTGACAGTTAATTACAGAGAAAATGCCTAAAAACTACTCCTAGTCTGGATTCATGGGAATAACCTCTGTCTGTGTGCAGGAAATGGGATTTGTCGGGAAGAAACCAAAGGTGATGAAGGAATTTTATCTTCCTTGCCAACAGAACCAGAATCTGGACTCTCCCTGATAGGACTGGGATCTGGCCTCCCCACCGAATGGACCGGGATCTGGCCTCCCCACCGAATGGACCGGGATCTGGCCTCCCCACCGCATGGACCGGGATCTGGCCTCCCCACCGCATGGACCGGGATCTGGCCTCCCCACCGCATGGACCGGGATCTGGCCTCCCCTGCCGAAAGGACAAGAATCTGCCTGCCCCCCCAGATTAGGACCACGGTCTTGCCTCCCCTGCCGGCAGGACCAGAGTACCGGCTCCAGTCAGCCGCACCAAAAATTGGGCTCCCTGCCAACAGAACGGTATCTAGGCTCCTGCCTACAGGATCAGAATCCCCCTTATCTGATTTCCCCCTGATAGAACTGTGGTCTGGCCTCCCTGCCGACAGGACCAGAATATAGCCTCCCCGACAACTGCACCGGATCGTGGCCTCCCTGCCGACAGGACCAAAATAAGGCCTCCTCAATGACAGGACCAGAATATGGTCTCCACTCCAACTAGACCAGAATGCAGCATCCTTGCCGACAGGACCGGAATCTAGCCTCCCTGCTGGAGGTACCAGAATCCGGCCTTCTTCTGATAGGACCGAGATCCGGCCTCCTCTTGGCAGTGAGACAGCTCTACCCATGGCCTGGCAGTGTCTCTTGCAGCCTTTTTCCTTGTTGTTTGATTTGAATGGCACATTAGGTAACATAGAGCTCCATGAGGTATGGGCAACGGGATGGGGGCATGCCAGGCATGTATGCCTGTGTCATGAATGGAAGGCAGGGGGGATGCACAGGAGACTTGATGTAAAATTGGGACATCTTGCATGGAGGACATGGTTTTCCTGAGATAATTACAGCTTTCCTTGACGTGTTGGTTCTGCTCTTGTATGATGGTCACGGCACCGATCAGGACTGCTCCAGCAGGTCCAGGACACTTAGAGGTTATTGAACATAAAGGGTTAACATCGCTGTGTTTTGGCGCGCAGGATGGCGATCTCTACCCTACGCTATATGTTGGCCTGGCGCGGGATTCTGTGTATAATGTTATTATCTGGGCCGGTGTTTTGTAAGATGATGGC
Source organism: Leptobrachium leishanense (assembly GCA_009667805.1). NCBI lineage: Eukaryota > Metazoa > Chordata > Amphibia > Anura > Megophryidae > Leptobrachium > Leptobrachium leishanense. Next base: position 86,281,297 of record CM019073.1, on the reverse strand, counting down.
CAAGAGGCGGGGGACATCCCAGCGGGGAAATATGGAAGAGAGGGGAGGGGGTCATGCCTCCGGGAGGAAATGAAGATGGAAATATGAGATGAGCGGAGAGGAGATGCAAGATGAGATAAGAGATCTGTGACACACGTGAAAAAGGAGGACGGAGCGAGGGGGTGAGCTGAAAGGATGGAGAGGGGGAGAGAAGATAAGAGACATAAAAAAGCCGTTACTACTTTTGGGAACCAGTCGTCATGGCAACAGAAAAAGAGAGATGGAGAAAGTCTCCATCGGGAGCGGTTGCCATGGCATCCCCTCTCAGAAAACACACAAGTGTGAGCAGAGAGAGAGAAGGCGGCGCAGGATGGAGAGTGGGGGACCTGATATCCGAGACTGCGGGGTTCACTCTACTCTCGGCCTCGACTCTCATCACCCCCCCCCCACACAGCCCACGTCATTCCATCCTCTGATGACCTTGAACTGGTCCCTTTCCTGAAAGGTGGAGTCATTAACCCTCGAAGAGCAACGCCGAGGGGTCTATTCACAAAGCACTGAAATTTGCATTAAATTTCCGTTGACTTCGGCCGGTCCGTTTCATCGTGAATTCACTATCGAATTTTCACCATATTTTGCCGAAAATGGAGTCGCTGAAGCAGGTATCGGACGTTGGCGAACTCCAATAAACTGAAAAAAATAAATAGGAAGTCACCTAACAGGAGATTAAATCAATAAAATACAGAAAAATGTGTCTAAATAATAAAAAACGTACTTTAAGAAATAATAGAATGGTCTGTTAAAATATAAAGGGGCAAATTACAATCTTCACACAAAAACACACGCGCAACGCGTGAATTTGTGGGCCAAGCGTTAAATGTTAACGTGCGGAAAATGGAAATCAACGCTGGAATTACAATCCTCGCACATTTTTTTCATCCGTCGAGCAATAACACGCGTTACACGGACGCGCACAAATGCGCGCGTAGTAACATTGCACGCAAAATCAGTGTGCGGACTGTTTTTTTCACGCGGTTCAGCCAATCAGAATTAAGAACCACAATTGTCTCACGTTAAGTTTTTGTGCCCGTGAAAGTCAATCTGCGCATATATGCTGCAGCAATAAAAAATTGCACACACAACTTCTCAAATTTATTGGTTTGGGTATGTGTAGAGTGTGTAACTATACTCTGCTGCGTATATTTTTTTTGGGCTGGTGTATTCGGGTTCGGCAGGTTGATAGAATTTCCCATTAACACCAGCTTTTAGGAGTCGTTAAAATTATGCGCACAAAGGCTGTGCGTTACAAACTGCGCATAGATTGTAATACCATCCGTGTACCAGCGCACAAACACACTTGCGCTCACAATGTTAAGTATAGGACGTGCACTGTAAAGTACGTTCGCACAGGTTCACCCGCGGTAGACGATTACGTGCGTTTGTTGCGCTGACAATGTAATACGACGTTCAGCGCAAAGGGATTTACCCCTCGCGTTAATGTTTTTTTGCGCCCGCGCAAACGTTTGCGTGAAGATTGTAATTTGGCCCAAAGTCTTTTAAAAATGAAAACCGTTACAAGTTTTTATAAAGCGCTAACAAGTTCTGCTCAAGAGCTTACAATCTAAGAGGAGAGGGGTGACACACTATCAAGGTTATTCAGAAAAAGGTGAAACTCTGGAGAATGACTGGGGGAGTGAAAATTCTAGGTCAATATAGCCAAACCAGAAAAATTCTCCCTTTTTGTCTCACTTTCCAAATCAGCTATTTGGTCTAGATTGTTCTCTTCTCCAAAAGTTCTCCAGAGTTTCACCTTTCTCTGAATAACCCTGTAGGTGAGGGTAAATAGGGCTGTGTGGGAAGATGGTGCAAGAAATGCACAGTGGGGAATCATGGAGTGAGCTGATAGGCTTCTCTAAAGTAATGTGTTTTCAGAGACTTCTTGAAGGACTGTAGAGACGGGGAGAGTCTAATGTTGCCGGGGAGGGAGTTCCATAGAAAGGGTGCAGCTCAGGAGAAGTCTTGAAGGCGGGAGTTGGGGGTGCGGGTACGAGGAACGGATAGCATCAGATCATTGGCCGAGCAAAGTGGTGGGGACGGGATGTACCTGCTAATAAGGGAGGAGATGTAGGCAGCGGCGCAGTATGGAGAGCTTTGTATGTGAGGACCAATATAATGAACTGGATTCTATAGGAGACAGGAAGCCAGTGCAGAGATTGACAAAGAGGTGAGGTGCGGGAGGTGAGGTGTATGAGTCTGGCACAGGCGTTCATTACAGACTGTAGAGGCAGAATCTGGGATCTCTTAAGACCAGAGAGAAGAGGTTACAGTAGTCAAAGCGGGAGATAAGAGCTTGATGAGCATTTTAGCAGAGTCCTGATTAAGAAAGGGACGGACGCGCACAGTGTTTTTTAGGTGGAAGTGGCAGGATTTGGTTAGTGACTGAATGTGAGGAGTAAAGAAGAGATCAGAGTGTAAGAGGACGCCGAGGTAACGAGCCTGAGAGGTAGAAGTAATGGTGGCACCATTCACCTGAAGGGAAATGGGTGCAGGAATGTTGGCTCTAGAGGGAGGGAAGACGAGAAGTTCCGTTTTAGAAAGGTTAAGCTTGAGGAAACGGGAAGTCATCCAGTCGGAGACAGCCGATAGGCCGACAGTAACATGGTCCAAATTAGGAGAAAAATCAGGAGAGAAAAGGTAGATTTGGGTGTCGTCGGCATAGAGGTGATATTGGAGATTCATAGGAAGAGATGAGGTTGCCCAGAGAGGTATTATAGAGTGAGGAGAGTACAGAGCCTTGAGGTAACCCAACTGAGAGAGGAACCGGGGGTGAAGAGGCACCAGCGAAGGAGACACTGAAGGAGCAAAGAGAGAGGTAGGAAGAGAACCAGGAGAGAGCGATGTCACTGAGGCCATGTTGACATAGCGTGAGGAACAGGAGAGGGTGGTCAACAGTGTTGAATGCAGCAGAAAGATCGAGAAGAATAAGGTAGAAGTGACCTTTGGTTTTCGCAGCAGCTAAATCATTAGTCATCTTGGTCAGAGCCGTCTCAGTGGACACTGGGAGCTAAAGCCGGACTGGTGCGGATCAAGTAGAGAGTTTGCAGCAAGAAAACCGGTGAACTGGTTATAGACTAGGAGTTCTAAGATTTTGGAAGCAAAGCAGAAGAGGGGACAGTAGTTCGAGAGGGAGATGGGGTCGAGAGATGCTTCTTTAGAAGAGGGGTGATCAGAGCATGTTGTGAATGCAGAGGGGAAGATTCCAGAGGAGAGGAAGAGGTTAAAAATATGAGTCAATGCAGGGACCATAACTGGTAGGACAGATCAAGTAAGGTGCGAAGGGGTGGGGTCAAGCAGACAGGTGGTTGGGCAGTAGAAAATGAGAAGTGCTGAGACCTCCTCCGAGATCAGAGAAAAGGAAGACATTGTAGAAGAGGGGGCATGGAGTGAATGAAGAGGAGGGCAGTGAAGAGATCTCCAGTCGAAGTTTAGTGATCTTATCAGTGCAGTAGCCAGCGGTGAGGTCTGTGAAAGGTTGGGTGGACATGGGGCGCATTAACAGATTGAAAGTATGAAACAGACGTCTGGAATCATGAGAAAAGGTGGAGATAAAGGAACGAGAAATAAGTTTGTTTAGCGAGAGATAAAGCGAGACTGTAGGAGCGGAGCATGAATTTGTAATGCAGGAAGTCAGCAGAAGTGCGAGACGTCCTCCAGCCACGTTCAGCCGCCCTGGAACATCGGCGAAGATATCTGGTGTATTTAGTGTGACACGGTTGGCGGTTAGGCCTGCGTATAGGACGGATAGAAATAGGAGCGAGTTCCTTACGTGATGTGGAGAGGACAAAGTTGTAGAGATCAGTGGCTTTGTCAATGCAGTTGGATGTTGAGATCGGAAGGATAGCGGTGGAGAGTATCTTAGGATTCAGGACACCAAGAACGGGCAATCCAGAGGACACAGTGTACTGGGAGAGCGGTGGAGGGAAGGGAGGGAATGTGGAGAAGATTATCAGGATTCCTGAAGCGGAGTGAGGACAGGGCTGGTGTTAGGAGAGACATCACTGGTGAGGAGAAGTAATAGGAGAATAAGGGAGAGGGGGTGAGAGTGAGGGTTGAGTGAGCATCATGGCGACCGGGAGCTGAACGCGTGAGGACAAGAATTGAGAAGAAGTGAAGCCAGGACTTGAGTTGAGAAAATGGTTGAAGGAGGGAACGAGGGAGAAATGAAGAGATTGTGAGGAGGTGTGTAGAAGGAAAGCACAAATTCAGGGAGAAAGAACAGGAAGGTGGGGAAGAGCATCCTGGAAGAAGATAGGAGGAGGAGAACAAGTACGTGAGAGGACATGAGAAAAGGATGCAGTGACGTAATATGAGATTCAGTGATGTAGTTAGACCAGTAGTGGTCATGTGATGGATGGGAGGATATAAAGTAAATGAGAAGCATGGGGGTGGGAGAGGGTGGGTTGGCGAGGGGTGAGAGAGGGTGGGTTGGAGAGGGTGGGTTGGCGAGGGGTGAGAGAGGGTGGGTTGGCGAGGAGAGGGTGGGTTGGCGAGGAGGGGGAGAGGGTGGGTGGCGAGGGAGAGGGTGGGTTGGCGAGGAGGGGGAGAGGGTGGGTTGGAGAGGGTGGGTTGGCGAGGAGGGGAGAGAGGGTGGGTTGGCGAGGGGAGGGAGAGGGTGGTTGGCGAGGGGTGGGAGAAGGTGGGTTGGGGAGGGAGAGGGTGGGTTGGCGAGGGGAGGGAGAGGGTGGGTTGGCGAGGAGGGGAAGAGGGTGGGTTTGTGAGGTGAGGGGAGGGAGAGGGTGGGTTGGTGAGGGGGGGAGAGGGTGGTTTGGTGAGGGAGAGGGTGGGTTGGTGAGGGGAGGGAGAGGGTGGGTTGGTGAGGAGAGGGAAAGGGTGGGTTGGCGAGGGAGAGGTGGGTTGGCGAGGAGGGGGAGAGGGTGGGTTGGCGAGGAGGGGAGAGAGGGTGGGTTGGCGAGGGGAGGGAGAGGGTGGGTTGGCGAGGGGTGGGAGAAGGTGGGTTGGGGAGGGAGAGGGTGGGTTGGCGAGGGGAGGAGGAGAGGTGGGTTGGCGAGGAGGGGAAGAGGGTGGGTTTGTGAGGTGAGGGGAGGGAGAGGGTGGGTTGGTGAGGGGAGGGAGAGGGTGGTTTGGTGAGGGAGAGGGTGGGTTGGTGAGGGGAGGGAGAGGGTGGTTGGTGAGGAGAGGGAAAGGGTGGGTTGGCGAGGGAGAGGGTGGGTTTGTGAGGTGAGGTGAGGGGGGGAGAGGGTGGGTTGGCGAGGGGAGGGAGAGGGTGGGTTGGTGAGGGGAGGGAGAGGGTGGGTTGGCGAGGGGAGGGAGAGGGTGGGTTGGTGAGGGGAGGGAGAGGGTGGGTTGGCGAGGGGAGGGAGAGGGTGGGTTGGTGAGGGGAGGGAGAGGGTGGGTTGGCGAGGGGAGGGAACAAAGTCTAGGAGAAAATAAAATAATAAATGGTCTTAGAAATAAACAATATTTTCCATTTATTACATTGAAACCTATTGGATTCGCCTGTTTAAACCCGTCGAATTGAACCCAGAAAATCAAGACATTTTGGTGCAATTCGTTGCTCTGTGAATAGAGGAGTCGATAGTTCTCTATGGAGCAATTTCGGGGCCGTCGAGTTGCACTGAATTGCTGAGAATTGCACTTTATTTTTCTGTCGTGAAATTCACCGTTCGGGGCAATTCTGAGGCAATTTTGGTCATTAGTGAATGATCCCTACAGTGTATTTATAGGCAAGGATTAGCCTGCTCTGGCACCGCCACCCTGTCCCGAAATCACCGTCCTGTCCAGAAACTACCACCTGCCCCAAAATCACCACCTGTCCCGAAATCACCGTCCTGTCCAGAAACTACCACCTGCCCCAAAATCACCGTCCTGCCCCAAAATCACCGTCCTGTCCCGAAATGACCGTCTTGTCCAGAAACTACCACCTGTCCCAAAATTACCACCTGCCCCCGAAATCACCATCTGCCCCCGAAATCACCACCTGTCCCAAAATCACCTTCCTGTCTTGAAGTCTCCTTCCTGCCACATTTTCTGCACACATGAACAAACGTTAAGCTCAAATGTAACATGCTGTGAGCCACATTGTTCAAGCTACACCTCACTGCACCTCGCTGATACATGTAAACAACTCTGATATAGTGATACACAATGTACAAGCTGCACTCGATGCACACACTCATCACACCCTGCATCCAACACACACACACATACAATTTGCGTCATTTACATAAAAGTATTAAAAGAAAATGAATTGCATGAATCCCCGTTAATTGTTTGTGAAGTTTCTGCAGAGATAAGATGCGATTTTTCATAGTAAAAATGATATAAATAAACAAAGTTCACAAAAGGTCGTTAATCCCGGCCTCTGGCTGCTTTGGAGCCTCTGGCTGCATTGGGGCCTCTTGCTACATTGGGGCCTCTCGCTGCTTTGGGGCCTCTCTCTGCATTGGGGCCTCTTGCTGCTTTGGGGTCTCACACTGCTTTGGGGCCTCTGGCTGCATTGGGGCCTCTTGCTACATTGGGGCCTCTCGCTGCTTTGGGGCCTCTTGCTGCTTTGGGGTCTCACACTGCTTTGGGGCCTCTGGTTGCATTGGGGCCTCTTGCTGCTTTGGGGTCTCACTCTGCATTGGGGCCTCTGGCTGCATTGGGGCCTCTTGCTTCGTTGGGGCCTCTCGCTGCTTTGGGGCCTCTCGCTGCTTTGGAGCCTCTCGCTAGGTTGGGGCCTCTCACTGCATTGGGGCCTCTCGCTACGTTGGGCCCTCTCGCTGCTTTGGAGCCTCTCTATGCGTTGGGGCCTCTCTATGCATTGAGGCCTCTCACTGCTTTGGGGCCTCTCTCTGCATTGGGGCCTCTTGCTGCTTTGGGGCCTCTCACTGCGTTGGGGGCCTCACGCTGCATTGGGGCCTCTCGCTGCATTGGGGCCTCTTCCTGCTTTGGGGCCTCTCGCTGCATTGGGGCCTCTCACTACATTGGGGCCTCTTGCTACGTTGGGGCCTCTCACTGCTTTGGGGCCTCTAGCTATGTTGGGGCCTCTCGCTGCATTGGGGGCTCTTGCTACGTTGGGGCCTCTCGCTGCTTTGGAGCCTCTCTATGCATTGGGGCCTCTCTATGCATTGAGGCCTCTCACTGCTTTGGGGCCTCTCTCTGCATTGGGGCCTCTTGCTGCTTTGGGGCCTCTCGTTGGGTTGGGGCCTCAGGCTGTATTGGGGCCTCACTGCGTTGAGGCCTTTTGCTGTGTTGGGGCCTCTCGCTATGTTGGGGCCTCTCACTGCATTGGGGCCTCTCGCTACGTTGGGGCCTCTCGCTGCTTTGGAGCCTCTCTATGCATTGGGGCCTCTCTATGCATTGGGGCCTCTCACTGCTTTGGGGCCTCTCTGCATTGGGGCCTCTCTATGCATTGGGGCCTCTCGCTGGGTTGGGGCCTCGTGCTGCATTGGGGCCTCTCGCTATGTTGGGGCCTCTCGCTGCTTTGAGCCTCTCTATGCATTGGGGCCTCTCTATGCATTGGGGCCTCTCACTGCATTGGGGCCTCTCGCTGCTTTGGGCCTCTCGCTGGGTTGGGGCCTCATGCTGCATTGGGGCCTCGTGCTGCATTGGGGCCTCTCTCTGCATTGGGGCCTCGTGCTGCGTTGGGGCCTCTCGCTGGGTTGGGGCCTCTCGCTGCGTTGGGGCCTCTCGCTACGTTGGGGCCTTTCGCTGCATTGGGGCCTCTCGCTACGTTGGGGCCTCTCGCTGCTTTGGAGCCTCTCTATGCATTGAGGCCTCTCTCTGCATTGGGGCCTCTTGCTGCTTTGGGGCCTCTCGCTGCTTTGGAGCCTCTCGCTGCATTGGGGCCTCTCGCTACGTTGGGGCCTCTCGCTGCTTTGGAGCCTCTCTATGCATTGAGGCCTCTCTCTGCATTGGGGCCTCTTGCTGCGTTGGGGCCTCTCGCTGCTTTGGGGCCTCTCACTGCATTGGGGCCTCTCGCTACGTTGGGGCCTCTCGCTGCTTTGGGGCCTCTCACTGCATTGGGGCCTCTCGCTACGTTGGGGCCTCTCGCTGCTTTGGAGCCTCTCTATGCATTGGGGCCTCTCTATGCATTGGGGCCTCTCACTGCTTTGGGGCCTCTCTCTGCATTGGGGCCTCTCGCTGCGTTGGGGCCTCTCGCTGCGTTGGGGCCTCTCGCTACGTTGGGGCCTCTCACTGCATTGGGTCCTAGCCCGCTGGATGCTGCTGATGCGGGGTGTCTGAACGCAGGCCGCGCCGCGTAACATGCGACTGTGATTAGTGACTCGGGATTCCCAGCTGGACTCTTTGTTTATTTTTCTTTCTTTAATTATTTTCCCTCATTTGCATAAAATTTACAAACATTCCCCAAAAAACGGACAAGCCTGTTAATTCAGGTCACAATAATCCCCAAAGGGTCTAACGCAGGGATCTGAGACTCCGCCCCCTCAGATGTTTACAGCATACAATACCCAGAATTCCGTGAATGCAATAAATGGCCAGAGAATCATGGGAGCTGTAGTTCAGAAACATCGGGGGGGGGGCAGAGTTTGAGATCCCTGGTTTATGGGGCTTATTCACTAAACCATGACACATGCTGTTCCCAAACCCACAAATCACAATGTGTCACCCAAATAGCGGAGTTTGGGGGGGGGGACAAAAATACCCATCACTTTGATTTTTCCAAAAGTTTGATTTGGAAAGTCACAAAAAAATCACTATTCAGTGAATAAACCCCTAAATGAAGGATAACTAGGGTTGCCAAGTCAGCCATGTTTGCCTGGACACATATAATTTATTCATGCTGATGGTCAGTGCATGAAAATACCACCCTGCAACATTAGCTGCTGGGAAATATCGGGGGGCTGTGACTCCCCAATAAATCAGATTTATGGGAAAAGACGGAGAAAAAAATGATATTTTAATGAGATGTTTTTCCTGGGTTTTGGTAAATGGGGGGGGGGTGGAATGTGCAGAGTTTAATCCCTGTCCTCTTTCCTTCCTGGCAGAGTCTGGCAGCATGGCGCCCCCAGCTGGCTCTCTTCTGCGGCAGAGTCCCTTTGCACATGGACCTGATGTCAGGGCAGTGGGTGCCGGACCCCCACGGAGTCCCCAGCTGCCTGGGGAGCAGGGATGAGATCTTACAGTACTGCAAACAGGTATATGGCGCCGACACGAATGATGACCACCTATGTAAAAAAGTGAACTCAGCCACATTAATGGGTTTTTTGAAAATGAACTCCGCACACCTTCGCTTTTTCAATCTACGGACAAGTGCAGGACTCAGCGCTCCGTCTGCATGGCTAACCTCCCTTGTCTGAGCTCTAAGGCGCTGCTGGGTACATTATTAACTGTGTATAGAGCTGCAGAGTTCATCAGCCATTATATGTAACAGATTCAATATGCGCAGAGCTGCAGGGTTTTATATAAAGGTGATGGATCACTGCAGGGTTTGTTATTCACTCTATATTGCATTTCAGGGTTCAGTCTATAGAGAGCTGCAGCGTTCATGGCTCTGTTAATACCGAGTTCAGGGTTCATTATTCAGTATGTGCTGAGTTTCGGGGTTCATTATTCAGTATGTGCTGAGTTTCAGGGTTCATTATTCAGTATGTGCTGAGTTTCTGGGTTCATTATTCAGTATGTGCTGAGTTTCAGGGTTCATTATTCAGTATGTGCTGAGTTTCGGGGTTCATTATTCAGTATGTGCTGAGTTTCGGGGTTCATTATTCAGTATGTGCTGAGTTTCGGGGTTCATTATTCAGTATGTGCTGAGTTTCAGGGTTCATTATTCAGTATGTGCTGAGTTTCAGGGTTCATTATTCAGTATGTGCTGAGTTTCAGGGTTCATTATTCAGTATGTGCTGAGTTTCAGGGTTCATTATTCAGTATGTGCTGAGTTTCAGGGTTCATTATTCAGTATGTGCTGAGTTTCAGGGTTCATTATTCAGTATGTGCTGAGTTTCAGGGTTCATTATTCAGTATGTGCTGAGTTTCGGGGTTCATTATTCAGTATGTGCTGAGTTTCGGGGTTCATTATTCAGTATGTGCTGAGTTTCGGGGTTCATTATTCAGTATGTGCTGAGTTTCAGGGTTCATTATTCAGTATGTGCTGAGTTTCAGGTTCATTATTCAGTATGTGCTGAGTTTCAGGGTTCATTATTCAGTATGTGCTGAGTTTCGGGGTTCATTATTCAGTATGTGCTGAGTTTCTGGGTTCATTATTCAGTATGTGCTGAGTTTCAGGGTTCATTATTCAGTATGTGCTGAGTTTCAGGGTTCATTATTCAGTATGTGCTGAGTTTCGGGGTTCATTATTCAGTATGTGCTGAGTTTCGGGGTTCATTATTCAGTATGTGCTGAGTTTCGGGGTTCATTATTCTGTTTTTCCCATGTGTCATTGTCTGTCGTGTGTATATATGTCTGCATCTTGGTGTCTGTATGTCAGTGTTTGCTGTGTCTGTTTGTCTTTAACTCAGTGTCTGCTTGTTTTGTGTGTGTGTGTGTGTGTGTCTGTGTCTGTGTGTGTGTGTCTGTGTGTAACATTTTTGTTCCCTTTGGGTCATCTGCTTTACATTCTTTAGGGGTTATTCAGAGAGCGCCGAACTGGCCATGGAATTGCTCTGAACGTTGAGTTTCCCCGTACGGTGACATTTTGATGCCATTCGGCTATTCAGAGCGCAGGCGGTTTGGTGAATTGCCAGTGAAATATGGTTCTGTTCGGTGGCAGTGAAATACGGTGTTTGTTCGGCAGTGAAATACGGTGCCTGTTCGGCGGCAGTGAAATACGGTGCCTGTTCGGCGGCAGTGAAATACAGTGTCTGTTCGGCGGCAGTGAAATCCCCCATAGAGAAGCAATGGTTAATCTATTCACATTGAACAGCAGAGAAATGTCAGTGAAATGCCCTGATGTTCGGTGGTTTAATTCGGCAGGTTTAATCAGGCGAATCCCATAGGCTTCAATGATAAAAATATTCCCGTTTTATTCAATATCTAATAAACCGTTTATTATTTTAATCTGCAGCAAAAAGTCTCTTTTATTTATTTTTTAGAATTATTATTCACAGGACCTTTTTATGTTATTTTCATGCAGTAGTTTTTTTTAAACGCCTTTTAAAAGTTGCATTTTATCCCCTCACCCTGGTCGGCTCTTTTTGAATCAATTCGGCGGGTTATGGAATCTATTTGGCAGTTTTGTGGCAGTTTGAGGATGCGTTCGGCGGGACGATTCGCTGCACTTCAGGGACCCTGCGTTGAATGCGGAAATCATTGCAGGGTCGGTGAATTTAACTCGCCGAAGTGCAGCGAACAGGTGAGCACTGAAATGTTGGTGACCTGTGGGTGGTCTCTGAATAACCTCTTTTGTATTGAAGCCCGGGGGTGATTGGGAGACAGAATCATAGGCGGCGACACCGCAATGCAGGGGCCTATCTGTGATTAGTGCCCGGAGCAGAGCGCGTCCCTCTGGCACTCGCGGGGTTAATGTGAATTCTGCAGATTCTCACCATTTCCTCTGTCTCCTGCGCAGAGCTACCCGGAGCTGCAAATCACCGGAGTGGCTGAGGCCGCCCAGCCGGTCACGGTGACAAACTGGTGTCCGAACCAGAGGTCAGAGTGCAGAGGTCGACAGCACATTGTGGTTCCATATCACTGCGTGGGTGAGTGACGGCAAGAGATCCTGAGCCCGGGGTCATTATTACCTGTAAATCACATGACCTCCAAAACGCCAACACCGAAAAAAACCAATAAACAACATGGCGGCACCAGCAGCGCTTTATTACACCTGCACAAAACCGTACGCATAACCATAACTTTATATAAAACCTCACCATGCCGAGACAGGTGTGATCAGCACTGTACAGGTGCAGTGAAGTAAGAGCAGTAGTTATACAATGTGCAGCTAGAGCGCTAGCTGTATATTAAAAGCAGTAGTTTTGCAGTAAGAGCAGTAGTTTTACAGTAAGAGCGCTAGCTGTATAGTAAGACCAGTAGCTGTATAGTAGGAGCTGTAGTTTAACAGTAAGAGCAGTAGCTGTATAGTAGGAGCTATAGCTGTACCGTAAGAGCAGTAGCTGTACAGTAAGAGCAGTAGCTGTACAGTAAGAGCAGTAGTTTTGCAGTAAGAGCAGTAGCTGTATAGTAAGAGCGCTTGCTGTACAGTAAGAGCAGTAGTTTTACAGTAAGAGCAGTAGTTTTACAGTAAGAGCGCTAGCTGTACAGTAAGAGCAGTAGCTGTATAGTAAGAGCGCTTGCTGTACAGTAAGAGCAGTAGTTTTACAGTAAGAGCAGTAGCTGTATAGTAAGAGCGCTTGCTGTACAGTAAGAGCAGTAGCTGTATAGTAGGAGCTGTAGCTGTACAGTAAGAGCAGTAGTTTTACAGTAAGAGCAGTAGCTGTATAGTAGGAGCGCTTGCTGTACAGTAAGAGCAGTAGCTGTATAGTAGGAGCTGTAGCTGTACAGTAAGAGCAGTAGTTTTACAGTAAGAGCGCTAGCTGTACAGTAAGAGCAGTAGCTGTATAGTAAGAGCGCTTGCTGTACAGTAAGAGCAGTAGTTTTACAGTAAGAGCAGTAGCTGTATAGCAGGAGCTATAGCTGTACAGTAAGAGCAGTAGCTGTATAGTAAGAGCAGTAGTTTTACAGTAAGAGCAGTAGCTGTATAGTAGGAGCGCTTGCTGTACAGTAGGAGCAGTAGTTTTGCAGTAAGAGCTGTAGCTGTATAGTAAGAGCAGTAGTTGTACAGTAAGAGCAGTAGTTGTACAGTAAGAGCAGTAGTTAACGCGGCTCTGGTGTCTTTCTGTCTCGCGCAGTCAGTGAGTTTGTCAGCGATGCTCTCCTGGTCCCTGATAAATGTCGGTTCCTTCACCGGGAGCAGATGGACGTGTGCGAGAGTTACCAGCAGTGGCATGAGACGGCCCGTGGGGTAAGAGACACTCTGCGCAGATGAGCTCATTTCCTGGAGGTCGTGCCCGGACATCGAGGCCAAGATAATGCAAAGCCGCGCAGCTCCAGGAATGAGGCTGAGATCCGCAGGGCCTGGAAACGCTGGCTGCTCTGCCGTATGGTGCAAAGCGCGGGACGGGGGGAGACACATACCATGTCTAAACACCGCAATCAGCACAGATATACTGTATACAATATACACTGTATACACAATACACACAGATACAATATACACTGTATACACAATACACACAGATACAATATATACAATATACACTGTATACACAATACACACAGATACAATATATACAATACACACTATTTACACAGATACAATATATATACAGTACACACAGATATACAGCTACACTATATATACACTATATATATATATATATACAATACACAGATACAATATACCCTATATATACAAAATACACAGATACAATATACACTATATATACAGATACAATATATATCAGAAAAGAAGAACTTTTGCCTCAAGGACAGATACAATATATACCTTTTTATATGTTCTATACATTGTATCACTACGCGCTGCTATACTCTGGTAATATATACAATTTATACATACAGAATATTTACAATAATGCCCAGGGAGGGATCGGGGCAGCCCTGGCATAGACCTCTCTAACAGCCGGTGCATTCTGCCCCTAGGCCTGCGCCTCAGAGAGCCTGGAGCTGCACAGCTATGGTATGCTGCTCCCCTGCTCGCCCGAGCGTTTCCGAGGAGTGGAGTACGTCTGCTGCCCACCTCGCAACCCACTGCCAGCCGAGCCCACCAAGGCCCAACCCGTCTCAGAACCGGAACCGGAGGACACAGAGAAAGGGTGAGAAGCATCTGTCTGTAACTTGGCTTTACTGCCTGAGGCTCACACTAACAGCAATGACAGAGGCAGCAGTGCAGCGTAGAGGCCCGGGAATGTGCACTAATAAGGGGAGGCCACTGCCAGTTAGTAACAGATAATGGCAGGAGGAGGCCGCGCTCAGGGGAGGTCCCGCTCAGGGGAGGTCCCGCTCAGGGGAGGTCCCGCTCAAGGGAGGTCCCGCTCAGGGGAGGTCCCGCTCAGGGGAGGTCCTGCTCAAGGGAGGTCCCGCTCAGGGGAGGTCCCGCTCAGGGGAGGCCGCACTCTAGGGAGGTCCTGCTCAGGGGAGGTCCCGGCTCAGGGGAGGTCGTGCTCAAGGGAGGCCTGGAAGGTCGCACTCAGGGGAGGTCGAACTCAGGAGAGGTCGTGCTCAGGGGAGGTCGCGCTTCGGGGAAGTCGCTCTCGTGGAGGTCACGTTCAGGGGAGGTGGAAGGTAACACTCAGGGAAGGTCGTGCTCAGGGGAGGTGGTGCTCAAGGGAGGCCTGGAAGGTCGCGCTCGGGGAGGTCGTGCTCAGGGGAGGTCGCGCTCAGGGGAGGTCGTGCTCAAGGGAGGCCTGGAAGGTCACGCTCAGGGGAGGTCGAGCTCGGGGACGTCGCGCTCGGGGAGCTCGCGCTCAGGGGAGATCGCGCTCAGGGAAGGTCGTGCTCAGGGGAGGTCTTGCTCAGGGGAGGTCACGCTCGGTAAGGTGAAAGGTCATGCTCAGGGGAGGTTGTGCTCAGGGGAGGTTGTGCTCAGGGGAGGTCACGCTCGGGGGTCACGCTTTGGGAGGTCACGCTCAGGGGAGGTGGAAGGTAACGCTCAGGGAAGTTCGTGCTCAGGGGAGGTTTGGGCTCAGGGGAGGTCGTGCTCAGGGGAGGTCGCGCTCGGTAAGGTGAAAGGTCATGCTCAGGGGAGGTTGTGCTCAGGGGAGGTTGTGCTCAGGGGAGGTCACGCTCGGGGAGGTCACACTTTGGGAGGTCACGCTCAGGGGAGGTGGAAGGTAACGCTCAGGGAAGTTCGTGCTCAGGAGAGGTTTGTGCTCAGGGGAGGTTTGTGCTCAGGGGAGGTCTCGCTCAGGGGAGGCCTGGAAGGTCACGCTCAGGGGAGGTCACGTTCAGGGGAGGTCGTGCTCAAAGGAGGCCTGGAAGGTCGCGCTCAGGGGAGGTCGGGCTTAGGGGAGGTCTCTCTCAGGGGAGGTCACGCTAAGGGGAGGTGGAAGGTAACGCTCAGGGGAGGTCGTGCTCAGGGGAGGTCGTGCTCAGGGGAGGCCACGCTCAGGGAAGGTGAAAGGTCACGCTCAGGGAAGGACGTGCTCAGGGGAGGCCTGGAAGGTCGTGCTCAGGGGAGGTCCCACTCAGGGAAGATCGCGCGCAGATATTGCCTGGCTCAGTAGAGGTTCTATTTTCTGCATTTTCAGGTTTTTCAGCATTTTAGTATTTCCTGCTTTTTTTGTTGTTGCTAGGGATGAGGTGGAGATCGATGAGGATAATGTTGAGATCATAGATGAAGGAGGTGACGACACGGCCGGAGCCTCTCAGGACCAGCAGCCCTGGGATGATTATTTTGTTGGACCTGGATATGAAGAGGAGGTCACCAGTGCGGCCCCCACACTCCCCCCGGAGGTTAAAGGTCAGACTTTTAAAAAGTGAAAGGAGTAACCAGCCCCCGCAAAGCTCTGACATTATCCCCCCTAAAGCCCTGACATTACCCCCCCAAAGCCCTGACATTATCCCCCCAAAGCCCTGACATTATCCCCTCAAAGCCCTGACATTATCCCCCCTAAAGCCCTGACATTACCCCCCCAAAGCCCTGACATTATCCCCCCTAAAGCCCTGACATTATCCCCTCAAAGCCCTGACATTATCCCCCCTAAAGCCCTGACATTACCCCCAAAGCCCTGACATTATCCCCCAAAGCCCTGACATTATCCCCCTAAAGCCCTGACATTATCCCCCTAAAGCCCTGACATTATCCCCCCTAAAGCCCTGACATTACCCCCCCAAAGCCCTGACATTATCCCCCTAAAGCCCTGACATTACCCCCCTAAAGCCCTGACATTATCCCCCCTAAAGCCCTGACATTATCCCCCCCCATAGCCTCTGTCTCGGTTCTGCCCGCAGTCTCTCGCCCCACTGATGGCGTCGACATATACTTCGAGTCACCGCGGGATGGATCTGAACACGCCAACTTCCTGCGCGCCAAAATGGAGCTGGAGGAGCGGCGCATGAAGCAGATTAATGAGGTGGGTAAAGAGGGGAGGCGTTGCAGACATTTGAACAACACTTAAATGGGCGCTATGCCCAACACGTGCCCACTTTGCCCATCTCAAGCCCACTGTGCCCACAACATGCCCGCTGCATGTCGACAATAAAGCAACAAGTTGAGCGGTCTGATCATGCGCTTATGTTGTTTGTAGCTTCCCTATGTGTGGCATGTGAGGGGTTAACAGACTGCTCAGCACCACTGCATGTTATAACCTCTGTAACGGAGCGGCTGTACCCTGAGAACCTCTGTCAACAGGCTCTCTCCCCTAACAGCCCACCCAAACTTTAACCGCAGCTGAAAGAAGGAGGCACACCGTTGAAATCCAAAAGCAGACTGACTGTTTAATGCACAAAGCTGTGTGAATAAAGGGACAACCCCCTTTCATGAATACATCACAGATAACATCAACAGATCAAATAACTGCACACAGTGAATGGGGACCTCCTGGGAGAAGAAGGGGAGGGGGAAAGCAGGTAAAACAAAGGAGTATCTTCTTATAGAAAGAATGTACACTAGAGAGAGAGCAGGTAGTAATACAGAGAGAGGTTACATAATAGAGGGAATATACACAGTATACACAACAGGAGACTCTACAATAAATAGTTACACAAAGGAGTGAAAAACCAAATATATTTAATAT
Organism: Leptobrachium leishanense; assembly: GCA_009667805.1. Lineage (NCBI taxonomy): Eukaryota > Metazoa > Chordata > Amphibia > Anura > Megophryidae > Leptobrachium > Leptobrachium leishanense. The sequence continues at coordinate 86,264,603 of CM019073.1, read as the reverse complement.
ATTTATAAGATCCACCAGTTGCCCAATAGTCTCTTTCATGGGCCATAGTCGCTGGGCAGGAGGCTAGCCCACAGCCCCCTCCAGATGCCCCAGTGACAGTAGGTTCCGTCACACCCTCTGCACCTCAATGGTTGCAGGATGTGGGGCACAATATTAGAGGGTATTCTGGAAGCCCAGGGTCATGTTATGCAGGAAGTGAATGTTACATGATGCAGGATCTGATTGTAGTCAGGTAGCTTAACTCCTTCTCTTCTGAAATCAAATAAAAGGTGTCTTTATAAATAGAGCGGGCTTCTCAGGTGTACCTTGTTATGGGAGGATGTGGATACAGAGGGCTTCTCAGGTGTAGCTTGTTATGGGGGACGCGGATAGAGAGGGCTTCTCGGGTGTACCTTGTTATGGGGGGACGTGGATAGAGAGGGCTTCTCAGGTGTAGCTTGTTTTTGGAGGACGCGGATAGAGAGGGCTTCTCAGGTGTAGCTTGTTATGGGAGGACGTGGATAGAGAGGGCTTCTCGGGTGTACCTTGTTATGGGAGGACGCGGATAGAGAGGGCTTCTCGGGTGTATCTTGTTATGGGAGGATGCGGATAGAGAGGGCTTCTCAGGTGTACCTTGTTTTTGGGGACGTGGATAGAGAGGGCTTCTCAGATGTAGCTTGTTATTGGGGGACGCGGATAGAGAGGGCTTCACAGGTGTAGCTTTTTATGGGGGACGCGGATAGAGAGGGCTTCTCGGGTGTACCTTGTTATGGGAGGACGCGGATAGAGAGGGCTTCTCGGGTGTATCTTGTTATGGGAGGACGCGGATAGAGAGGGCTTCTCAGGTGTAGCTTGTTATGGGAGGACGTGGATAGAGAGGGCTTCTCAGGTGTAGCTTGTTTTTGGGGACGCGGATAGAGAGGGCTTCTCAGGTGTAGCTTGTTATGGGAGGATGTGGATACAGAGGGCTTCTCAGGTGTAGCTTGTTATGGGAGGACGCGGCTAGAGAGGGCTTCTCAGGTGTAGCTTGTTATGGGAGGACGTGGATAGAGAGGGCTTCTCAGGTGTAGCTTGTTTTTGGGGACGTGGATAGAGAGGGCTTCTCAGGTGTAGCTTGTTATGGGGGGACGCGGATAGAGAGGGCTTCTCAGGTGTACCTTGTTATGGGAGGACGCGGATAGAGAGGGCTTCTCTTGCTATGGGGAGAAGGTAAAAACAGGATGCAATCCGACGGTACAAACAGGTGTTTGCTGAGCTGCCTCTGAGGTCCAATTGGAGGATTAGCAGGTGCAAAAGCAGGAAATGGGGCTGGATCAAACTAACTATGAGGGTTAGACAGGGGGGGTGGACTGATCCATTTTTAGTAAAAGCATAGGGGGGAAAACAAATAAGAAATCTAGTTCCATGATAAAGGGCGTCCTTGCAAACACACCACACATTCACATGTCCACCAGTGCTAGGTACATTAACCCCTCACCTGCCTTGCTTTGCAGATCAAGCTGCCCATAGGCACGTCCCTAATCCCTCTCCCAGGAGAGCGCGTGTTACACAGCAAACTGTCCCACACAGGGTTAAAGCGAGGGTGATGTCACTGCGCTGCGTGATGACTCTCCTCTCTGCTCCCACAGGTAATGAAGGAATGGGCTGAGGCAGATAACCACGCCAAGAACCTCCCGAAATCCGACCGCCAGGCCCTGAACGAGGTAACTGGGGGATTCCCACACCCCGCCAGCTCAGGCACCGGGGCGGCCGCGTGTACATTGATAAAGGGGTTCTATTGGCTTGTGTTTTGTGGATGTGTTTGACATAAATCCTTCAGTGACACAAAACTCTATCGCCGCCCTGGTGGTAACCGCGTAACTATATACGGAGGAGCCCAAAAAAGGCACCCGCACACCCTGAAAATATGGAGGAACCCCTAAAAACACACCCACACACCCTGAATATATGGAGGAACCCCTAAAAACACACCCACACACCCTGAATATATGGAGGAGCCCCTAAAAACACACCCACACACCCTGAAAATATGGAAGAACCCCTAAAAGACACACCCACACACCCTGAATATATGGAGGAACCCCTAAAACACACCCACACACCCTGAATATATGGAGGAACCCTAAAAATACATCACACACCTGAATATATGGAGGAACCCTAAAAAGACCCCGCACACCCTGAATATATGGAGGAGCCCCTAAAAAGGCACCCGCACACCCTGAATATATGGAGGAACCCCTAAAACAAACACCCACACACCCTGAATATATGGAGGAACCCCTAAAAATACATCCACACACCCTGAATATATGGAGGAACCCTAAAAAGAACACCCGCACACCCTGAATATATGGAGGAGCCCTAAAAAGACACCCGCACACCCTGAATATATGGAGGAACCCCTAAAAACACACCCACACACCCTGAATATTGGAGGAACCCCTAAAAATACATCCACACACCCTGAATATATGGAGGAACCCTAAAAAGACACCCGCACACCCTGAATATATGGAGGAGCCCCTAAAAAGACACCCGCACACCCTGAATATATGGAGGAGCCCCTAAAAACACACCCACACACCCTGAATATATGGAGGAACCCCTAAAACACACCCACACACCCTGAAAATATGGAGGAGACCCTAAAAACACACCCGCACACCCTGAATATATGGAGGAGCCCCTAAAAACACACCCACACACCCTGAAAATATGGAAGAACCCCTAAAAGACACACCCACACACCCTGAATATATGGAGGAACCCCAAAAAAGACACCCACACACCCTGAATATATGGAGGAACCCCTAAAAAGACACCCGCACACCCTGAATATATGGAGGAACCCCTAAAAGCACCCACACACACCCTGAAAATATGGAAGAACCCCTAAAAGACACACCCACACACCCTGAATATATGGAGGAACCCCAAAAAAGACACCCACACACCCTGAATATATGGAGGAACCCTAAAAAGACACCCGCACACCCTGAATATATGGAGGAACCCTAAAAACACACCCACACACCCTGAATATATGGAGGAACCCCTAAAAAGACACCCGCACACCCTGAATATATGGAGGAGCCCCTAAAAACACACCCGCACACCCTGAATATATGGGGGAGCCCCTAAAAACACCCACACACCCTGAATATATGGAGGAACCCCTAAAAACACACCCTGAATATATGGAGGAGCCCCTAAAAACACACCCTGAATATATGGAGGAACCCTAAAAAACACCTGAATATATGGAGGAACCCCTAAAACACACACCCGCACACCCTGAATATATGGAGGAACCCCTAAAAAGACACCCACACACCCTGAATATATGGAGGAACCCCTAAAAAGACACCCGCACACCCTGAATATATGGAGGAACCCCTAAAAACACACCCGCACACCCTGAATATATGGAGGAACCCCTAAAAAGACACCCACACACCCTGAATATATGGAGGAGCCCCTAAAAAGACACCCGCACACCTGAATATATGGAGGAGCCCCTAAAAACACACCCGCACACCCTGAATATATGGAGAACCCCTAAAAACACACCCACACCCTGAATATATGGAGGAGCCCCTAAAAACACACCCACACCCTGAATATATGGAGGAGCCCCTAAAAAACACAACCGCACACCTGAATATATGGAGGAGCCCCTAAAAACACACCCGCACACCCTGAATATATGGAGGAACCCCTAAAAACACACCCGCACACCTGAATATATGGAGGAGCCCCTAAAACACACCCGCACACCCTGAATATATGGAGGAACCCCTAAAAGACACCACACACCTGAATATATGGAGGAACCCCTAAAAACACACCCGCACACCCTGAAAATATGGAGGAGCCCCTAAAACACACCCGCACACCCTGAAAATATGGAGGATCCCCTAAAAACACACCCGCACACCTGAATATGGAGGAACCCCTAAAAAGACACCCGCACACCCTGAATATATGGAGGTACCCCTAAAAAGACACCCACACACCCTGAATATATGGAGGAGCCCCTAAAAAGACACCCACACACCCTGAATATATGGAGGATCCCCTAAAAACACACCCGCACACCCTGAATATATGGAGGAACCCCTAAAAAGACACCGCACACCTGAATATATGGAGGTACCCCTAAAAAGACACCCACACACCCTGAATATATGGAGGTACCCCTAAAAAGACACCCACACACCCTGAATATATGGAGGTACCCTAAAAAGACACCACACACCCTGAATATATGGAGGAGCCCCTAAAAAGACACCACACACCCTGAATGTATGGAGGAACCCCTAAAAAGACACCCACACACCCTGAATGTATGGAGGAACCCCTAAAAAGACACCCACACACCCTGAATATATGGAGGAGCCCCTAAAAAGACACCCACACACCCTGAATATATGGAGGAGCCCCTAAAAACACACCCACACACCCTGAATATATGGAGGAACCCCTAAAAAGACACCCACACACCCTGAATATATGGAGGAGCCCCTAAAAACACCCCCACACACCCTGAATATATGGAGGAACCCCTAAAAAGACACCCGCACACCCTGAATATATGGAGGAACCCCTAAAAAGACACCCACACACCCTGAATATATGGAGGAACCCCTAAAAAGACACCCACACACCCTGAATATATGGAGGAGCCCCTAAAAACACACCCACACACCCTGAATATATGGAGGAACCCCTAAAAAGACACCCACACACCCTGAATATATGGAGGAGCCCCTAAAAACCCCCCACCACCAACCCTGAATATATGGAGGAACCCCTAAAAAGACACCCGCACACCCTGAATATATGGAGGAGCCCCTAAAAACACACCCGCACACCCTGAATATATGGAGGAGCCCCTAAACACACACCCTGAATATATGGAGGAACCCCTAAAAACACACCCACACACCCTGAATATATGGAGGAACCCCTAAAAATACATCCACACACCCTGAATATATGGAGGAGCCCCTAAACACACCCACACACCCTGAAAATATGGAGGAACCCCTAAAAACACACCCACACACCCTGAATATATGGAGGAACCCCTAAAAATACATCCACACACCCTGAATATATGGAGGAACCCCTAAAAACACACCCACACACCCTGAATATATGGAGGAACCCCTAAAAATACATCCACACACCCTGAATATATGGAGGAACCCCTAAAAACACACCCGCACACCCTGAATATATGGAGGAACCCCTAAACACACACCCTGAATATATGGAGGAACCCCTAAAAACACACCCGCACACCCTGAATATATGGAGGAGCCCCTAAAAACACACCCACATACCCTGAATATGGAGGAACCCCTAAAACACACCCCAACACCCTGAATATATGGAGGAACCCCTAAACACACACCCACACACCGTGAAAATATGGAGGAGCCCCTAAAAAGACACCCACACACCCTGAATATATGGAGGAATCCCTAAAAAGACACCCGCACACCCTGAATATATGGAGGAATCCCTAAAAAGACACCCGCACACCCCAAACACAGGTGCTTGGCTTCCTGTACAGAGTGATGCGCCATGGAGTCGCTGTTTCTGATTTTCTGCCGTTCTCGTGCGTTTCTGTCGCTGCAGCACTTCCAGACCATCCTGCAGACTCTGGAGGGGCAGATCTCGGCCCAGCGCCAGCGACTCGTGGAAACCCACCTGGGCCGAGTGGTGGCGGCTCTGAATGATAACCGCAGGGCAGCGCTGGAGAACTACCTGACAAGCGTGCAGACCTCGCCCCTGGATGTAAGCGCCCCCCCCCCCCACACACAACATTTTGTCCGTGGACTTTCGTGCTGATAAAACCTGCGCTAATACTCCCCACCTTCTCTTCTGATTGGTCAGCCGGAGCGGGTGCTGCTGGCACTGAAACATTATATCCGCGCGGAGCAGAGAGACCAACGCCACACCATCCGGCACTATCAGCACGTGAGCAGCGCCGAACCGGACCGCGCCGAGACCATTCAGTTCCAGGTAAAGGAAAATTCTGCATAGGTAGTAACCCTCCAAGAGTGAGCATCATCATGCGCATCATTGGCTGAGGGTCACAGAGTGGGAGTAATGTGTGGCTGAGGGTCACAGAGTGGGAGTAATGTGTGGCCGAGGGTCACAGAGTGAGAGTAACGTGTGGCTGAGGGTCAGAGGCGTTCAGAGGGGGGGGCAGCGGGGCAGTGGCCCCGGGCATCCACTTCAGGGGGACATCCAAGCTGGTCCGGACTGCTCTACAGAGTGCTCTAGACAGGGGCGGTCTGACCCATTGGGCACTCGGGCACTGCCCGAGGGCCCGTGGGTCAGTAGGGGCCCGGTTTTGGAAGGCAAGTTCCGACCACGGCGGCGCACTACCAAACCGCCTCATCGGCGGTGCTGCAGCGTGCCTTCCTGGGCCCCACGTTCTCAAACAGGAGGAGTGCACCCTGCATTGATGCCGCCCCCCACGTGAGCACCGCCTACTGACCCGGTAGTGCGCCGCAGGGCCGGCTGCCACGGCCTCCCTGAGATGATCTTCCCTTCGGAGCGGAGGTAAAATAGCGGGGCCATATGGGACAATCAGGCCAGGGTACGTGCAATAGTAGCCCAGCCGGCGGAGCCAGCGTCCATAGAAAATGATTTAATAATGTAGTATGGTGGGTGAGCGACTGGGTGGTAACATACATGACAACTGAAATACTTTGGGGTAATACGAGGAAACATTAAATGCTTGGGGTGATTTGGGGGGGCATGCAATCAGAGGGTTGGCCCCAGGCATCAAAAGCCGTCTGCACTCCACTGCTGAGGGTCACAGAGTGAGTAATGTGTGGCTGGTAGTCCCTTTACTCTCATGCTGGTTTTTCAGGCTTTGGCGCGTCCAGTGATTTGTTTCTCTGCTCTTCATCCCCGGTAGGTCCTCACTCACCTCCGAGTCATAGAAGAACGCGTCAACCAATCCCTGTCTCTGCTCTACCGGAACCCGCACCTCACCCCGGAGCTCAAAGACCAGATCGGTAATATACCCCGACCCTCTAACCCCTAACCATCCGCCCGTAATATACCCCGACCCTCTACCCCTAACCATCCGCCCGTAATATACCCCGACCCTCTAACCCCTAACCACCGCCCGTAATATACCCTGACCCTCTAACCCCTAACCACCGCCCGTAATATACCCCGACCCTCTACCCCTAACCACCCGCCCGTAATATACCCCGACCCTCTACCCCTAACCACCCGCCCGTAATATACCCTGACCCTCTACCCCTAACCACCCGCCCGTAAATTTACCCCGTCCCTCTAACCACCCGCCCGTAATTTACCCCGTCCCTCTAACCACCCACCCGTAATATACCCCGACCCTCTAACCCCTAACCACCCGCCCGTAATTTACCCCGTCTCTCTAACCCCTAACCACCCGCCCGTAATATACCCCGACCCTCTAACCCCTAACCATCCGCCCGTAATATACCCCGACCCTCTACCCCTAACCATCCGCCCGTAATATACTCCGATCCTCTACCCCTAACCATCTGCCCGTAATATACCCCGTCCCTCTAACCCCTAACCATCCGCCCGTAATATACCCCGACCCTCTAACCCCTAACCATCTGCCCGTAATATGCCCCGACCTTCTAACCCCTAACCATCCGCCCGTAATATACCCCGACCCTCTACCCCTAACCATCCGCCGTAATATACTCCGACCCTCTACCCCTAACCATCCGCCCGTAATATACCCCGACCCTCTACCCCTAACCATCCGCCCGTAATATACCCCGACCCTCTAACCCCTAACCACCCGCCCGTAATATACCCCGACCCTCTAACCCTAACCACCCGCCCGTAATATACCCCGACCCTCTACCCCTAACCACCCGCCCGTAATATACCCCGACCATCTACCCCTAACCATCCGCCCGTAATATACCCCGACCCTCTAACCCCTAACCACCCGCCCGTAATATACCCCGACCCTCTACCCATAACCATCCGCCCGTAATATACCCCGACCTCTAACCCCTAACCACCGCCCGTAATATACCCTGACCCTCTAACCCTAACCACCCGCCCGTAATATACCCTGACCCTCTACCCCTAACCACCGCCCGTAATTTACCCCGTCCCTCTAACCACCCGCCCGTAATTTACCCCGTCCCTCTAACCACCCACCCATAATATACCCCGACCCTCTAACCCCTAACCACCGCCCGTAATTTACCCCGTCTCTCTAACCACCCGCCGTAATTTACCCCGTCCTCTAACCACCCGCCCGTAATTTACCCCGTCCCTCTAACCACCCACCCGTAATATACCCCGACCCTCTACCCCTAACCACCCGCCCGTAATATACCCCAACCCTCTAACCCCTAACCACCCGCCCGTAATATACCCTGACCCTCTAACCCTAACCACCCGCCCGTAATATACCCTGACCCTCTACCCCTAACCACCCGTCCGTAATATACCCCGACCCTCTAACCCCTAACCACCGCCCGTAATATACCCTGACCCTCTAACCCTAACCATCCGCCCGTAATATACCCCGACCCTCTAACCCCTAACCACCCGCCCGTAATATACCCTGACCCTCTAACCCCTAACCACCCGCCCGTAATATACCCTGACCCTCTAACCCTAACCACCCGCCCGTAATATACCCTGACCCTCTACCCCTAACCACCCGCCCGGCCCGTAATATACCCCGACCCTCTAACCCCTAACCACCCGCCCGTAATATACCCTGACCCTCTAACCCTAACCATCCGCCCGTAATATACCCCGACCCTCTAACCCCTAACCACCCGCCCGTAATATACCCTGACCCTCTAACCTCTAACCACCCGCCCATAATATACCCTGACCCTCTAACCCCTAACCACCCGCCCGTAATATACCCTGACCCTCTACCCCTAACCACCCGCCCGTAATATACCCCGACCCTCTAACCCATAACCATCTGCCCGTAATATACCCTGACCCTCTACCCCTAACCATCCACCTTAACCATTCACTGTGCCGCTGGTCTGGTTGCAGAGAGCTGGCTGCGCGCTGAATGGGTGGGAGCCGGGGACCTCCTGAGCTCGACGCAGAAGAAACTGATTGAGGACAGTGACTACCCGGAGCTTAGAGCGTCCACTCAGAACTCGGCTGAGACCTCGCAGGGGGAGGGTGAGCCGCCTGATTCTCGCCCGTGACCCCCCGGTTTTCTTCTCTCTGTGTTTGCCGTCTCTCACTCTTTCCTCTCTCTCCCTCCTGTCTCCTCGCTTTGCCGTCTCTCGCTGTCGCTTTTCGGACTCCGCAGACTCCCAGCAGATCGAGCGTAAAGGTCAGTCTCTTGGCGGTCTGTCTGTCTGTCTCGGGTTTCGGCAGGTTATGGGGCTGGTTTTGCCGCTTGCCGCATGAGTCATGGCCGCCCAGATCATATCGCGGCGCTTATTACGCAGAATGTTAAAACGCGACACACAAAGAGCCGCGAATTTAACCCAGAAATTCCTGTCACCAACAACATACAACATGAACGTCATCCTTTCCATGCTGTGCCTTATGTCGCCTTTTTACTCGCCCCTCCCCCGCATGTTGATATGTTTTTACCTGTTATTTTCCCGTTATCCGTGTGATCATTTGCGTTTCCTCTCGCCCCCCCAGGGTCTGCCGGCTGGGACCTGTACTCCGACTTCTCCACCACCGAGCGCACCCTCAATCTCCCGGGGCAGAAGGTCAGAGGGCACCTCGTCTCTCTGGGGGGAGGGGGCTCTAATATTCTATAGGTTCTAACCATTTCGTCCGTCCGTCTGCAGGATAACGCGTCCATGAAGCAGGTCCATTACCAGTCCGAGGAGATTCAGCGGGACGAGCTGGTGAGTTTTGTTTCTTCCCGGGGGCATCAGGTCCAGAGCCATATTGTTATTGGTCTCCTGCTGCTAATGGACCATATTTCCCAGAATTCTGTGCTGGCAGTGTATTCTGGGAAATCTGGACCATATAAATCTTCAGGGGTAAAACTGGACACCCTGACTGGCAGGAGGATAACGAGCGACTCTGAGGGGTTACAGTGCTCTGACCACCCTGGAGAGGGTACGGCTGGTATGGGGGTAATGAGGGGAAGGATGGTGTAGTACAGGGGGGGTAATATGAGGATGGATGGCGGGGTATAGGGGTAATATGGGGTTTGGATGGAGTCAGTGTTATTTAGGTTTTGTGCTGCCCTAGGCCTGACTAATCTCGTGCACCCCCTAATTTAAATTTAAGGCACTCCTTCCTGTCAAGGGCACACCTCTTCCTGGTTAATCCCCACCCTTCCTCTTTAAGCTCCACCTTTTCCTCTCTTTATATTAAAAGTGGATACCAAGTGCCTACTTGTATATTTTGTATACCATTTCAAATGTATCTATTGAGATAAATAAAATTATGAAATGTTTAAAATAGCATTTTTACAAAGAACAGCCACGCATATCAAGTATACTGGATCACAGACGCTCTAATTGGTTGAACAATAAAATCCACAGAAACGTGCACTGCATATGAGCGTATCACAGAGCTGCACAGCAATAAAACCCACAGAAATGGGCACTGTGTATGAGCATATCAGAGCTGCACAGCAATAAAACTCACAGTAATGTGCAGTGTGTATGAGTGTATCCCAGAGCTCCAGAGCAATCAAACTCACAGTAATATGCAGTGTGTATCACAGAATCCACAGCAATAAAACTCCCAGCAATGCAATGTGCGGTGTGTATGAGTGCATCAGAATCCACTGCAATAAAACTCCCAGCAATGCAATGTGCGGTGTGTATGAGTGCATCAGAATCCACAGCAATAAAACTCCCAGCAATGCAATGCAATGCAATGTGCGGTGTGTATGAGTGCATCAGAATCCACAGCAATAAAACTCCCAGCAATGCAATGTGCGGTGTGTATGAGTGCATCAGAATCCACTGCAATAAAACTCCCAGCAAACCGAGTGAATATGAGCACATAGCAATTATTTATTCTATATTTACCGGCCTCCGTCTGCGGTAGGGCTGTGTGCAGAGTCAGCAGGGACTGTGTACGGACTCAGCAGGAGGTCCCTCCAGGCCACGTTAGGATCGCGGCAGTGCCTGTGCATGGAGCCATCTTGTCAGCAGTGGGGTGCCACTGCCAGAGGGTGCACCGTGGCTTTGATTCCCTTCCCGGTGGGTGTGCAGTCCAGAATAGAGTGAAAGTCCGTGTTAACGAAAGGGCGGGCAGCTGCGTTCATGCATGTCACGTGGTTCAGCCAGTCAGGTGGTACTGAGACTCAGTACCACCTGACTGGCCGCGCGTGACCTGCAAGCACGCAGCCTCACCAGGAGCCAGGCAGCTCAATGACAAATTTCTATCACTGCAGTGCTGGTTAAGGAAAGGTCCACTTTAAACAGCAGTAAGCAGACAGGGCTTCATATTCTGCTGATATCCCCCCCCCCTTTACCTGCCATTTACTGTCATCTTCTCTCTCTGCACACAAATCACATCCCCCTGCTAGAGCTGCTGCGGGGCAGGGGAGGAGCTATGGAGGGAGGAGAGGGGATTTTTATTCTATTCAATTTTATTCCGTATGCAAACGCCCTGCTCCGCTGCTCGTTGTTTGAGAACACAGCTCAAAGCTGACACACAGTGACAGTGGCACCTCCTAGTACCCCCTAATGACACCCCAATAATCACTGGTACCTGGGGCGGCCCGCCCCCCCCCCCCCGCCACTCCCCTAAGTACACCACTGCTCTGTGATATGCTCACACACAAGTTTGGCGAACAGTCAGCAAGTACGGAGCTGTTTGAAGGCATTGCAAATCCCATAGAGAAGTAATGGTTAATCTATTCAGAGAACACCAAACAGCAGAGAAATGTCAGTGAAATGCCCTGATGTTCGGTGGTTTCAATCAGCAGGTTTATTCAGGCGAACCCCATAGGTTACAATGTTAAAAATATTCCCGTTTTTATGCAATATCTAATAAACCATTTATTATTTTAATCTGCAGTAAAAAGTCTTTATTAATTTTTTTTTAGCACCTTTTTAGTAATTTTTTTTATTATTTTTTTTGGCAAAATTTCCCCCCTTTTTTTTTTTTTTTTTTTTTTTAGAGCGGTTTTTCTTTTTTCTGTTACAGAACTTTTTATTATCAATCATAGGATCTTATATGTAAATTCCAGACATTTTCGTTCAGTAGTTCTTTTGAAAACAGCAGGCCACGGGTTTGCGGTGGCGGCATTCAGCAGCCGACTCCATGCACTTTGGGGACCCTGCAGTGAACGGTGAATTCACTGCAGGGTGGGGAAATTTTATTCCCCGAAGTGCAGGGAACTACAGAACACCAAAATGTTGGCGTCATTTCGGTGCTGTGTGAGTAACCCATTTAGTGGTGAGGTTTTTTGCTGCCCCCTGGAAAGTGCTGCCCTAGGCCTAGGCCAAAATACACCACTGGATGGAGTGATATAGGGGTAAAATGGGGATGTATGGTGTGGTATAGGGGTAATATGGGGATGGATGGCGTGGTATAGGGGTAATATGGGGATGGGTATAGGGGTAATATAGGGATGGATGGCGTGGTATAGGGGTAATATGGGGATGGGTATAGGGGTATATGGGGATGGATGGTATCCAGACCAGAGCTCAGCATCACACAGCGCTCAGTGCTGAGTATCTCCCCGGGTTTTCATTGATCCACCATGCTTTACCTTGCAGGAACCGGACACCCTGGTGACGTTTAACAGGGGGGCACTGATCGGTTTGCTGGTGGTAGCGGTGGCAGTGGCCATGGTGATAATTATCAGCCTCCTCCTGATCAGACGCAAACCGTACGGGACCATCAGCCACGGCATCATAGAGGTGAGGGTCAGCTTCTGGGGGGGGACGCACATCAGAGTCGCCCCAGAGACCTCATGTTCCAAGAGGCCGCCAATGCACAAGGGCCCTCACCAAGGGGAAGCCAATGCACAGGGGCCCTCCCCAAGGGGAAGCCAATACACAGTGGCCCTCACCAAGGGGAAGCCAATGCACAGGGGCCCTCACCAAGGGGAAGCCAATGCACAGGGGCCCTCACCAAGGGGAAGCCAATACACAGTGGCCTCTCCAAGGGGAAGCCAATGCACAAGGGCCCTCACCAAGGGGAAGCCAATGCACAGGGGCCCTCACCAAGGGAAGCCAATGCACAAGGCCCTCACCAAGGGAAGCCAATGCACAAGGGCCCTCACCAAGGGAAGCCAATGCACAGGGGCCCTCACCAAGGGGAAGCCAATGCACAGGGCCCTCACCAAGGGGAAGCCAATGCACAGGGGCCCTCACCAAGGGGAAGCCAATGCACAGGAACCCTCTCCAAGGGGAAGCCAATGCACAGGGGCCCTCACCAAGGGGAAGCCAATGCACAGGGGCTCTCTCCAAGGGGAAGCAAATGCACAGGGGCCCTCTCCAAGGGGTGCCAATGCACAGGGGCCCTCTCCAAGGGAAGCCAATGCACAGGAACCCTCTCCAAGGGGAAGCCAATGCACAGGGGTCCTCACCAAGGGGAAGCCAATGCACAGGGGCCCTCACCAAGGGGAAGCCAATCCAAGGGGAAGCCAATGCACAGGGGCCCTCACCAAGGGGAAGCCAATGCACAGGAACCCTCTCCAAGGGGAAGCCAATGCACAAGGGCCCTCACCAAGGGAAGCCAATGCACAGGGGCTCTCTCCAAGGTGAAGCCAATGCACAGGGGCCCTCACCAAGGGGAAGCCAATGCACAGGGGCCCTCACCAAGGGAAGCCAATGCACAGGGGCCCTCTCCAAGGGGAAGCCAATGCACAGGGGCCCTCTCCAAGGGGCCGCCAATGCACAGGGGCCCTCACCAAGGGGCCGCCAATGCACAGGGGCCCTCACCAAGGGCCGCCAATGCACAGGGGCCCTCACCAAGGGGCCGCCAATGCACAGGCCCTCACCAAGGGGCCGCCAATGCACAGGGGCCCTCACCAAGGGGCGCCAATGCACAGGGGCCCTCACCAAGGGGCCGCCAATGCACAGGGCCCTCACCAAGGGGCCGCCAATGCACAGGGGCCCTCACCAAGGGGCCGCCAATGCACAGGGGCCCTCACCAAGGGGCCGCCAATGCACAGGGGCCCTCACCAAGGGGCCGCCAATGCACAGGGGCCCTCACCAAGGGGCCGCCAATGCACAGGGGCCCTCACCAAGGGGCCGCCAATGCACAGGGGCCCTCTCCAAGGGGAAGCCAATTCACAGGGGCCTCTCCATGGGTTGGCTATGCACAGGAACCCTCTCCAAGGGGCTGCCAATGCACGTGGACCCTCACCAAGGGGAAGCCAATGCATGTGGGCCCTCACCAAGGGGAAGCCAATGCACGTGGACCATCACCAAGGGGAAGCCAATGCACAGGGGCCCTCACCAAGGGGAAGCCAATGCACAGGAACCCTCTCCAAGGGGAAGCCAATGCACAAGGGCCCTCACCAAGGGAAGCCAATGCACAGGGGCTCTCTCCAAGGTGAAGCCAATGCACAGGGGCCCTCACCAAGGGGAAGCCAATGCACAGGGGCCCTCACCAAGGGAAGCCAATGCACAGGGGCCCTCTCCAAGGGGAAGCCAATGCACAGGGGCCCTCTCCAAGGGGAAGCCAATGCACAGGGGCCCTCACCAAGGGGCCGCCAATGCACAGGGGCCCTCACCAAGGGGCCGCCAATGCACAGGGGCCCTCACCAAGGGGCCGCCAATGCACAGGGCCCTCACCAAGGGGCCGCCAATGCACAGGGGCCCTCACCAAGGGGCCGCCAATGCACAGGGGCCCTCACCAAGGGGCCGCCAATGCACAGGGGCCCTCTCCAAGGGGAAGCCAATTCACAGGGGCCTCTCCATGGGTTGGCTATGCACAGGAACCCTCTCCAAGGGGCTGCCAATGCACGTGGACCCTCACCAAGGGGAAGCCAATGCATGTGGGCCCTCACCAAGGGGAAGCCAATGCACGTGGACCCTCACCAAGGGGAAGCCAATGCACAGGGGCCCTCACCAAGGGGAAGCCAATGCACAGGGGTCCTCACCAAGGGGAAGCCAATACACAGTGGCCCTCACCAAGGGGAAGCCAATGCACAGGGGCCCTCACCAAGGGGAAGCCAATACACAGTGGCCCTCTCCAAGGGGAAGCCAATGCACAAGGGCCCTCACCAAGGGGAAGCCAATGCACAGGGGCCCTCACCAAGGGAAGCCAATGCACAGGGGCCTCACCAAGGGGAAGCCAATGCACAAGGGCCCTCACCAAGGGGAAGCCAATGCACAGGGGCCCTCCACCAAGGGGAAGCCAATGCACAGGGGCCTCACCAAGGGAAGCCAATGCACAGGGGCCCTCACCAAGGGGAAGCCAATGCACAGGGGCCCTCACCAAGGGAAGCCAATGCACAGGGGCCCTCACCAAGGGGAAGCCAATGCACAAGGGCCCTCACCAAGGGGAAGCCAATGCACAGGGGCCCTCACAAGGGGAAGCCAATGCACAGGGGCCCTCACCAAGGGGAAGCCAATGCACAGGGCCCTCACCAAGGGGAAGCCAATGCACAGGGCCCTCACCAAGGGGAAGCCAATGCACAGGAACCCTCTCCAAGGGGAAGCCAATGCACAGGGCCCTCACCAAGGGGAAGCCAATGCACAGGGGCTCTCTCCAAGGGGAAGCAAATGCACAGGGGCCCTCACCAAGGGGCCGCCAATGCACAGGGGCCCTCTCCAAGGGGAAGCCAATTCACAGGGGCCTCTCCATGGGTTGGCTATGCACAGGAACCCTCTCCAAGGGGCTGCCAATGCACGTGGACCCTCACCAAGGGGAAGCCAATGCATGTGGGCCCTCACCAAGGGGAAGCCAATGCACGTGGACCCTCACCAAGGGAAGCCAATGCACAGGGGCCCTCACCAAGGGGAAGCCAATGCACAGGGGTCCTCACCAAGGGGAAGCCAATACACAGTGGCCCTCACCAAGGGGAAGCCAATGCACAGGGGCCCTCACCAAGGGGAAGCCAATACACAGTGGCCCTCTCCAAGGGGAAGCCAATGCACAAGGGCCCTCACCAAGGGGAAGCCAATGCACAGGGGCCCTCACCAAGGGGAAGCCAATGCACAGGGGCCCTCACCAAGGGGAAGCCAATGCACAAGGGCCCTCACCAAGGGGAAGCCAATGCACAGGGGCCCTCACCAAGGGGAAGCCAATGCACAGGGGCCCTCACCAAGGGGAAGCCAATGCACAGGGGCCCTCACCAAGGGGAAGCCAATGCACAGGAACCCTCTCCAAGGGGAAGCCAATGCACAGGGGCCCTCACCAAGGGGAAGCCAATGCACAGGGGCTCTCTCCAAGGGGAAGCAAATGCACAGGGGCCCTCACCAAGGGGAAGCCAATGCACAGTGGCCCTCACCAAGGGGAAGCCAATGCACAGTGGCCCTCTCCAAGGGGTGCCAATGCACAGGGGCCCTCTCCAAGGGAAGCCAATGCACAGGAACCCTCTCCAAGGGGAAGCCAATGCACAGGGGCCCTCACCAAGGGGAAGCCAATGCACAGGGGCCCTCACCAAGGGGAAGCCAATCCAAGGGGAAGCCAATCCAAGGGGAAGCCAATGCACAGGGGCCCTCACCAAGGGGAAGCCAATGCACAGGAACCCTCTCCAAGGGGAAGCCAATGCACAAGGGCCCTCACCAAGGGAAGCCAATGCACAGGGGCTCTCTCCAAGGTGAAGCCAATGCACAGGGGCCCTCACCAAGGGGAAGCCAATGCACAGGGGCCCTCACCAAGGGAAGCCAATGCACAGGAGCCCTCTCCAAGGGGAAGCCAATGCACAGGGGCCCTCTCCAAGGGGAAGCCAATGCACAGGGGCCCTCACCAAGGGGCCGCCAATGCACAGGGGGCCGCCAATGCACAGGGGCCCTCACCAAGGGGCCGCCAATGCACAGGGGCCCTCACCAAGGGGCCGCCAATGCACAGGGGCCCTCACCAAGGGGCCGCCAATGCACAGGGGCCCTCACCAGGGGCCGCCAATGCACAGGGGCCCTCTCCAAGGGGAAGCCAATTCACAGGGGCCTCTCCATGGGTTGGCTATGCACAGGAACCCTCTCCAAGGGGCTGCCAATGCACGTGGACCCTCACCAAGGGGAAGCCAATGCATGTGGGCCCTCACCAAGGGGAAGCCAATGCACGTGGACCCTCACCAAGGGGAAGCCAATGCACAGGGGCCCTCACCAAGGGGAAGCCAATGCACAGGGCCCTCACCAAGGGGAAGCCAATACACAGTGGCCCTCTCCAAGGGGAAGCCAATGCACAGGGGCCCTCACCAAGGGGAAGCCAATGCACAGGGGCCCTCACCAAGGGGAAGCCAATGCACAAGGCCCTCACCAAGGGGAAGCCAATGCACAGGGGCCCTCACCAAGGGGAAGCCAATGCACAGGGGCCCTCACCAAGGGGAAGCCAATGCACAGGGGCCCTCACCAAGGGGAAGCCAATGCACAGGGGCCCTCACCAAGGGGAAGCCAATGCACAAGGGCCCTCACCAAGGGGAAGCCAATGCACAGGGCCCTCACCAAGGGGAAGCCAATGCACAGGGGCCCTCACCAAGGGGAAGCCAATGCACAGGGGCCCTCACCAAGGGAAGCCAATGCACAGGGGCCCTCACCAAGGGGAAGCCAATGCCACAGGGGCCCTCACCAAGGGGAAGCCAATGCACAGGGGCCCTCACCAAGGGGAAGCCAATGCACAGGGCCCTCACCAAGGGGAAGCCAATGCACAGGGGCCCTCACCAAGGGGAAGCCAATGCACAGGGGCCCTCACCAAGGGGAAGCCAATGCACAGGGGCCCTCACCAAGGGGAAGCCAATGCACAGGGGCCCTCACCAAGGGGAAGCCAATGCACAGGGGCCCTCACCAAGGGGAAGCCAATGCACAGGGGCCCTCACCAAGGGGAAGCCAATGCACAGGGGCCCTCACCAAGGGGAAGCCAATGCACAGGGGCTCTCTCCAAGGGAAAGCCAATGCACAGGGGCTCTCTCCAAGGGAAAGCCAATGCACAGGGGCTCTCTCCAAGGGGAAGCCAATGCACAGGGGCTCTCTCCAAGGGGAAGCCAATGCACAGGGGCCCTCACCAAGGGGAAGCCAATGCACAGGGGCCCTCACCAAGGGGAAGCCAATACACAGTGGCCCTCACCAAGGGGAAGCCAATGCACAGGGGCCCTCACCAAGGGGAAGCCAATGCACAGGGGCCCTCACCAAGGGGAAGCCAATACACAGTGGCCCTCACCAAGGGGAAGCCAATGCACAGGGGCCCTCACCAAGGGGAAGCCAATACACAGTGGCCCTCTCCAAGGGGAAGCCAATACACAGTGGCCCTCACCAAGGGGAAGCCAATGCACAGGGGCCCTCTCCAAGGGGTGCCAATGCACAGGGGCCCTCTCCAAGGGAAGCCAATGCACAGGAACCCTCTCCAAGGGGAAGCCAATGCACAGGGGCCCTCACCAAGGGGCCGCCAATGCACAGGGGCCCTCTCCAAGGGGAAGCCAATTCACAGGGGCCTCTCCATGGGTTGGCTATGCACAGGAACCCTCTCCAAGGGGCTGCCAATGCACGTGGACCCTCACCAAGGGGAAGCCAATGCATGTGGGCCCTCACCAAGGGGAAGCCAATGCACGTGGACCCTCACCAAGGGGAAGCCAATGCACAGGGGCCCTCACCAAGGGGAAGCCAATGCACAGGGGCCCTCACCAAGGGGAAGCCAATGCACAGGGGCCCTCACCAAGGGGAAGCCAATGCACAGGGGCCCTCACCAAGGGGAAGCCAATGCACAGGGGCCCTCACCAAGGGGAAGCCAATGCACAGAGGCCCTCACCAAGGGTTGTCTATGCACAGGAACCCTCTCCAAGGGGCCGCCAATGCACGTTTACCCTCACCAAGGGGAAGCCAATGCACAAGGACCCTCTCCAAGGGGAAGCCAATGCACAGGGGCCCTCACCATGGGGCCACCAATGCACAGGGACCCTCACCAAGGGGAAGCCAATGCACAGGGGCCCTCACCAAGGGGAAGCCAATTCACAGGGGCCCTCTCCAAGGGTTGTCTATGCACAGGAACCCTCTCCAAGGGGCCGCCAATGCACAGGGACCCTCACCAAGGGGAAGCCAATGCACAGGAACCCTCTCCAAGGGGAAGCCAATGCACGTGGGCCCTCACCAAGGAGAAGCCAATGCACAGGGGCCCTCACCAAGAGGCCGTCAATGCACAGGGGCCCTCACCAAGGGGAAGCCAATGCACGTGGGCCCTCACCAAGGAGAAGCCAATGCACAGGGGCCCTCACCAAGGGGAAGCCAATGCACAGGGGCCCTCTCCAAGGGGAAGCCAATGCACAGGGGCCCTCACCAAGGAGAAGCCAATGCACAGGGGCCCTCACCAAGGAGAAGCCAATGCACAGGGGCCCTCACCAAGAGGCCGTCAATGCACAGGGGCCCTCACCAAGGGGAAGACAATGCACGTGGGCCCTCTCCAGAGACCGCCCATGTGCATATGAGGCACAGATTTGTCCTGGCACTCCACGCTGGCAGCCACTTGATTTTAGACACCGGCCCCTCACGTCTGCAGCCACTGATACACTGGACCTTCAGGAACCAAGGTCCACCTCCATAGCATTGAACTCTTGCTGAGGGCCCCGTGAAGCCGTCAAGTCCCAGCTTAAAGTCACACCCAGGGACCCTTGTCCACAGCAACAGAACCTGCACGATGGGGATTATAGTGATGCAGGATTGGGTGGGGGTGCTAATCATTAAGGCCTGGTGTTTTTGGTAATATTTGTTTGCCATACGGCGCGCTGATCCCAGCTCCTTGTTCTCGTGTCTTTGGCAGGTGGAGGCGTCTCGGAGCCCAGAGGACAAACACCTGAGCAAGATGCAGAACCAGGGCTACGAAAACCCGACCTACAGATACTTTGAAGAGTCCAACTAAGCACGTCGGGGTGGCGGGTTATATATTATGGGGTTCCTGGGGGGTGGGGGGGAAAGAAATATACAAAAAATGAAAGGGGGGAGGGGGTGGCACAGGATTACAGGGCAAATCTAAGCAAGGTAGTGACCAAATAGCCGGGAGAGAATCCGCTCCTGCCGTGAAGGCGTCTGAATCCCGAGCGGGAGACGCCCAATAAATCCAGGTAAAAGACCCAAAGCTAAGTGTGAAACGCGTGGGGCAGTGTGTGTGGGGCAGAGCGAGTCGCCGTGCGCGTCTCTCGCCCCTGATCGATGCACTTATTTAAATTATTTATAACGGAGAAAGGGATAAGAGACAAGGCGGCGCTCTAACCGTCTGCTCCGAGACATCTCCCCGGCGTGAGACCGCTCCCCTACTCTCGCTGCTTTGTCACCGCGCCGGAGAAACCAGCAAAGCGTTCCAGCCCCGACGCGCTTTGGACCCTTTTGCGGCAGGGGGAGGGGCGCGTGTAACTCCGGGTCAAGGCCCGACGACCATACGAATAAATCTAGAATGTATTGTCCATGGCGTCGCTCCCACGCCCCGGCGTCCAGCCTTTGGCACGAAACGCGTCGGCCCTCCCTCTGCACAAAGGGTCCCGCTCTAGAGACGGCTTCATCCTCTGCTGCTTTCTATTTATTTGAACTCGTTTGACTTGTTTGTGGCCGAGACGTAATCATTCCTTCCCTGTCTGTCCGCATTGGATCCGTAGTGGCGGGATACGGCGGAGCCCGGCGCCTCCCGTCTGTAGATTAGGGGGTGCGTCCAGCTGCACGGCTAGGAGGGCTGTGTACCCTTAACGTGGCACTTTAGTTTGTGTATTAACCTCTGACATGTTAACCGTCCCTATGAACTCGGACTAGGCGCGTGTGTGTGTGTGCGCATCAGCTCGTGCGACTGTGCACATGGGTGTGCGTGTGTGTATGCATGTACGTGGTGTGCGCGTGTGTGTGTGTGCATGTAGTGTGGGTGTTGATGTTTGCAAGACTTGCTGCCTTGATTTCCTAAATAACAGGCTCTGCTGGTTCGGCATCACGACCCCCATTGTCCTCAGCCATCCCTGCACCGGCCGGGGACGATGTGATCCGTCGCGCTTCCTCCTTCCTGTCCGTCACCGCATTAAAAAACCCCCGAACCGTCCGCTTGTTTTATAACATTTCCTTTAAATACAAATATTCTGTTATATAAAGTGAATCCGAGTTCACCCCGACGCGTCTCGCCTCATTCCTGCTGCCTGTGTCTTCATTAAAAAATAAAACCACACCACTGATCAACAACTACAACTCCCAGGCTCCGCAGCCACCGGATACTTCTGGGAGTTTTAGTTAGAATTTCCTCGCAGGGGTTAGAGGTCGCCCCTTATTTTCCATCTGTGACTGTTTGAAATATTCACAGGGTCCTAGAAATGTCTCCTCGGCCTCGGAAGGTTTATGGCAAACTCCGGCTCCTCCAGATGTTGATGCTACAATTCCATGATCCGCGCCATGTATTGTATTTAAAGAATTCAGTGGAGTTATAGTTCGTCTGCAACACCAAGGTTTTATTATTTATTTATTTATAAAGGATTTTACCAGGAAGGATACATTGAGATTTCTCTCGTTTTCAAGTATGTCCTGGATTCAAGAACATTGAAGTGTTACAGAAATAAAAAGTAATAAATGCAAGATATTAAAAAAACACAAATATACAGATTAACAAAAAATATGTAGGAAATATAGTCACTGTGTTACATGAATGCAGGTGCATTCTGTATATAGTCACTGTGTTACATGAATGCAGGTGCATTCTGTATATAGTCACTGTGTTACATGTTTACAGGTGCATTCTGTATATAGTCACTATGTTACATGTTTACAGGTGCATTCTGTATATAGTCACTGTGTTACATGTTTACAGGTGCATTCTGTATATAGTCACTGTGTTACATGTTTACAGGTGCATTCTGTATATAGTCACTGTGTTACATGAATGCAGGTGCATTCTGCATATAGTCACTGTGTTACATGTTTACAGGTGCATTCTGCATATAGTCACTGTTACATGTTTACAGGTGCATTCTGTATATAGTCACTGTTACATGTTTACAGGTGCATTCTGTATATAGTCACTGTTACATGTTTACAGGTGCATTCTGTATATAGTCACTGTTACATGTTTACAGGTGCATTCTGTATATAGTCACTGTGTTACATGTTTACAGGTGCATTCTGTATATAGTCACTGTGTTACATGTTTACAGGTGCATTCTGTATATAGTCACTGTGTTACATGTTACAGGCGCATTCTGTATATAGTCACTGTGTTACATGTTTACAGGTGCATTCTGTATATAGTCACTGTTACATGTTTACAGGCGCATTCTGTATATAGTCACTGTGTTACATGTTTACAGGTGCATTCTGTATATAGTCACTGGTTACATGTTACAGGTGCATTCTGATATAGTCACTGTTACATGTTTACAGGTGCATTCTGTATATAGTCACTGTTACATGTTTACAGGTGCATTCTGTATATAGTCACTGTTACATGTTTACAGGTGCATTCTGTATATAGTCACTGTTACATGTTTACAGGTGCATTCTGTATATAGTCACTGTGTTACATGTTTACAGGTGCATTCTGTATATAGTCACTGTGTTACATGTTTACAGGTGCATTCTGTATATAGTCACTGTGTTACATGTTTACAGGCGCATTCTGTATATAGTCACTGTGTTACATGTTTACAGGTGCATTCTGTATATAGTCACTGTTACATGTTTACAGGCGCATTCTGTATATAGTCACTGTGTTACATGTTTACAGGTGCATTCTGTATATAGTCACTGTTACATGTTTACAGGTGCATTCTGTATATAGTCACTATGTTACATGTTTACAAGTGCATTCTGTATATAGTCACTGTGTTACATGAATGCAGGTGCATTCTGTATATAGTCACTATGTTACATGTTTACAGGCGCATTCTGTATATAGTCACTGTGTTACATGTTTACAGGTGCATTCTGTATATAGTCACTGTGTTACATGAATGCAGGTGCATTCTGTATATAGTCACTCTGTTACATGTCTACAGGCGCATTCTGTATATAGTCACTGTGTTACATGTTTACAGGCGCATTCTGTATTGAGGTATGCTAGTAAGGAGCTATTGAGTGACTTTAGACCGGGGGAAGATTTGATGGTGTCTAGGAGGTTATTCCATAAATGCGGTGCTCTGTAGGAAAATGAGGACCGAGCCACCTTCTTTTTGTATTGCAAGTAAGATGCTGGTCCTGGATCGGAGGTTATAGGATGAGGGAGCTGCTGGAGGAAGCAGTCTATTCAGGTAGGGTGGCAGCTTCCCAGAAAAGCTCTAAACACCAGGTTGGAAAGGTGAAGGGTGCGTTTAGACTCCAGCGATGGCCAGTTTAGCTCTTTTAACATGTCACAATGGTGGGTCATGTAGTTACATTGTATAATTCATTCTGCCGCTTTGTGATACAATGTAGTAAGTTTATGAAGGTGTGTTTGCGGGGCGGCTGCATACACTACATCTCCGTAATCAATAACTGGCATAAGCATTTGTTGTACTATCTGCTTTGTTACCGCGGGACTCAGGCAGGATTTGTTTCTGTACAGGGCACCTAGTTTGGGGTAAAGTTTAGATGAGAGTTTTTCGATGTGGGGGCCAAAGGATAGATTAAGGTCCAACCACATACCTAGATATTTGAGAGAAGTAACGGTGGTCAGCGTGCCATTTGATTTTGTCCTGACACATAGATGGGTGTTTGCAATTTGTGTAGTTTAGGTTTTGTTCCAAAGAGCATCGTTACAGTTTTGTCAGTATTTTAAAAAGGTTTGTTGTGTTTGATCCACGTTTCTACCTCTGTGAATGGTTCTTGCAGCACGGCCTCCAGCTGTGGGAGATTTGGTTTGCTGGTATAGGTTACGGTGGCGGCTGCGTACATGTGTACAGTTGAGGCTTTGCAGACATTGGGCAGATTATTTATGAATATTGTAAATAGCAGGGGGCCTAGTATTGAGCCTTGGGGTACACCGCAAGTGACTGGGAGGGGGAGGGAGGAGCTGCCAAAAATGGACACATATTGCGACCGATCTGATACATGATTGAAACCAGGTTAGCGTGTGATCACCAATACCAGAGTCTAAGTTTTTTTAACAAGATGCCATGGTCTACGGTGTCAAAGGCCTTGGCAAAATTAAGGAAGATGCTCCAGTTAGGTTTCCTTGTTCCATCCCAGCTTGGATATCATTGCAGACTTTTAAAAGGGCGGTTGTAGTTGAGTGATTTGACGAAAGCCTGATTGATCCGGGTTAAGTAGTTCCAATATTGATAATCACGTAATTGTGTGTAGATGCATTTTTCCAAAATTTTTGACATTACAGGGAGCAATGATATTGACGGTAGTTGGATATCAAAGTACTGTCACCACTTTTAAGGATAGGTACCATTCTCGCAGTTTTCCAGAGTTTGGGTATGTATCCAGTTGCCAGTGATTCATTGTTTAGGATTGCGACAGGTTTTGCAATTGCCTGCGCACGGATTTTCAGCAGCATTGCTGGTATTTGATCAGGTCCAGACTGGCATTTCATTTTTTGGTTACGGAGACATTTAGTAACGACACTGACAGGCACTGGTCTAAAACTGAATTCCTGTCTGATACAGGGACTTTGCACAGTTGGAGGGGCCTGACCTGCGTGTGGCCTTTCTGATTGCATGTCATTTCCTAGCTTAGCAATCAGGGTGGTGGCACATCCAACAAAATAATCATTAAAGGCATTTGCTACATCTAGGGGGTGTTGCAGGGTTTGGTTGTTTGACAGCAGGCTGCTGGGAGTGGACAGGGGGTGCTTGTATATTACTTATGGTTTTCCAAACGTTTCTAGGGTTTGATATGTTTTTGTTTAGATTTTCATTGAAGTATTGGGCTTTCGCCATTTTTTGTGCATGCATTCTGGTATTTTCGGTATTCATAGTGATCGTGCGTGGAACCAGTAGTCTTGAAATTTGACCAGTGAATCTCTAAACTGGTACATTAGTGTAAGATCAGCTGTAACCCAGGGGAGATGGGTCCCCTTTACTCGCACTTTACGCAGCAGGGCATGGGAATTCCAGGAGCTCGGAATGAAAGTATGCAATTGCACACTCTAGGTCTGGGATTAGGTTTAGTCTGTACCATGGGAGCTGTTTGAGATCACTTAGGAAGGATTCATGAATAAATTTCTTGAAAGACCTGGTGGTTACCACCTTTGGGGGAGATTTTGTGGCCTTTGTCTTGTGTACTGCGTGCGTAAAATAATGTTCACTAAAGCTATTAGCGAGAACGCCTGCCTCATGTATTCTATCAGGAGATGAGGAGAGAAGCCAGTCCAGCAAGGTATGGTTAGGGCTTTTCATATTAATGAGAGTGGGGGAGGAGATTAATTGAGTTAGCAGTAAAGTTTTAAACAGCGAGCAGTGTTTGTGTTTAGGATTTAGCCAATCTGTATTAAAATCGCCGAGGACCAGCAGTTCACTTTTTTGGTTTTGTGCAAGTAGGTTATTAAGGATTTGAGTTATGTCAGAGCGGGAGTGCACTGGAGAGCTCGGTGGTAGATTGATTTACTAAATGGGATCGCATTTATACCAGAGAGGAAATCAAAGGTGACAGGAGAGCTAGAATTCTGTAAAGGGGTGAACTTTATGGACTCAACATAAATAACAATTCCCCTCCTCTCTTTGCTCTGTCCTTTCTATAACATGAATACCCCTGTATTGATATGGCAGAGTCTGGTATTTTTGGGGTTAACCATGATTCTGTGAGCACAATGATTTTGGGTTTGTAATAGCAACACCAAGCCTGAAGCTCATCCAGTTTAGGGATAAGCTGCGGATGTTGCAGTGCACAAATGAGAGGCCTTTTTTAGTGGGGAGACTTAAGGTTGTGTCAGCTGTAGGACCAGGGTTAGTTTCCACATAGGAATTTGGACAGAGTTTTCTTTTGATAATAATGTGATTGTAGAGTTTAATTTCTGTGAGGGGGTGGGAGGGCTGGATTTTAACACTCTCCACCAACACTCAGGTTTAAAGAACTGAGCAGGCTGTGGTGTATTGGCACTGGTTTTCCATCCTGGGGCAGTTGGAAAGGTGAATAGAAGGAGAGAGAAGTTTTAGAGAGAAGGGATGATAAAGAAAAGAGAAGCAACAGAGGGATAAACATTATAGAGAAAGGTGGTGGAGGGGAGTAAAAACAGGAAATAGGAGGTACCAGAGTAAATGGTGTAGGTTGCTGCGATATCACATGATCAATTAGTTGGGTATATATTAAATGAAAACCATGGGTGAGTGAGGGGAGGTTGGGCAGGAGCAAAGGCCAGCTGGATGAGGGTAATGAGCTGCTCTCTGCAAGGGCCAGGTAAGGAGACTGGATGATTTGTGGGCATGTGCTTCAGCAAATTATGCAGGATGTACCTGGTTATGGAGGACGCGGATAGAGAGGGCTTCTCAGGTGTACCTTGTTATGGGGGGACGCAGATAGAGAGGGCTTCTCAGGTGTACCTTGGTATGTGAGGACATGGATACAGAGGGCTTCTCAGGTGTAGCTTGTTATGGGGGGACGTGGATAGAGAGGTCTTCTCAGGTGCACCTTGTTATGGGAGGACGTGGATACAGAGGGCTTCTCAGGTGTAGCTTGTTATGGGGGGGGAAGCGGATAGAGAGGGCTTCTCAGGTGTACCTTGGTATGGGAGGATGTGGATAGAGAGGGCTTCTCAGGTGCACCTTGGTATGGGAGGAAAGCAGGGGGTCAAGTCCAGGTGGAACGCGTGGCAACGTAGTTTCTCCATGTTTACAGAGGTAGCTAATTTCCCATTCACGCCACATCAGATGTGTGTTAGTTGAACAAAAACTTGTTGCACTCTCCCGCTTTTAGGACTTTATCCCCTTCCTCCAGGGAACAGGACCTTTACTCCCCACCTCTATGGTTGGACTGACAGGAAGCCGCTCGCTGAACAGGAAATGGGTCAAACTAACTGCAAGTTATAATGGATTAGTCCACTCTCCAAGTAAAAGCATGGGGGGGGGGAACAAATAAGGAATCTGGTTCCATGACTGTACAGACATACCGGGGCTCCCAAACCTGGGCCCACAGATGTAAGCGAGCACCATGTGAGCCCCTCCAGGAGGAATCCACAAACCTAACCAAGGACATGTAACGTCTCAAACCTTACGGCATCAGAAACGCCACAAACACGGATTCAGCGTTTCCTCCAGCAGGGCCCGGGTTCACAAAGCGCCCCCAGACTCCACATGCTGCAAATCAAGGCTACCACAAACCGAGACAAAATTATGAACCCCTGATATCAGAACTACATATCCCATGGTGTTCAGTCAAGCCTAGTAGTGCATCATGGGACATGTAGTTCTGACCTGCTCGAGGCCCGAGTTAGACCTCACAGGCCTAGCGGGTGCAGAAAGTGACAGCTTTATGTGTATAGTCACAGAATATTAGGGTCGGTCGTCCTTTCACCTCCCGCTACCATGATCAGGCAGGCTTTAATATCCAGTAACACAGGAGATTAGGGCCCGAGTCTGTCCCTGAGCCCCACACAGCTTGATCTGTTCCGATGATTAAACACCGGGTACTCGCGTCACCCCCTCCTGAGCGGGCACAGAGTGGCACTAGGCACATAATGCAGTGACTTTCCCTCATCCGAGTGTCCTGGAGGCTGAACAGTCCTGTGGAATATTATGTGTGAGGAGTCGGCTCGTTCGTTCCGCTTTGGGGACCATAAACCAGGTGTCTAAGATGACCCCCAGTAGAGGGGGGGGCGACCCCGAAACACCCTCTCATCCGGAAACTGAGCACCGCTAGAAGTCACCAGGAAATTGCTTTATCACACAAGATATTCACGTGGCGCCTGGAGAGAGGACAACCTCGTCTGGTTCCACATCGCATGTACAGAGGAGCCTTTAGAGGACGTGTTGCTCCGCACCGGCCTGTCAGACACGGCGCCTCTTGTTTCCATCAGACTCGTCAAATCATGACATGTCCAGGAATCCGGCCGCCGGGTCACCAACCCCTCCTATGGTTTGATCGAGGAGGTGAGATGCAAAGGAGCAGGAGCTGGTGGCAGCAGCGAGTATGGAAGGTCTCGCATCTACACATGCATTTTGTCCTGTTTTCCTCCAGGGCTGCAGAATTAGACTCTGATGCCTGTAATCCAGCTCAGGCACTAAGAAAAGGTTTCCTCGTACCAGAGGATCATGGGAAAAACTGCATTCGCACATTTTTTGTACATTAGCATGAATTTTATTAATCAAAATACAAAACAAGCAGCGAATCACCAGAACCGCAGCCTCGAGCTGCGCACACGCCCACCGCACACGCCACGCGTCGTATGCACAGAACCACAAACATTCACAGGATTCCACAAACGTTACATTTTTTGCTGTGAATTCTAAGAATGTTTTGGTGACAATCTGAGGCGCGTCAAGGGCGGCGGTTTTCAGGTGAGCGCGTCCAGGGTGGCGGTTTTCAGGTGAGCGCGTCCAGGGTGGCGGTTTTCAGGTGAGCGCGTCCAGGGTGGCGGTTTTCAGGTGAGCGCGTCCAGGGTGGCGGTTTTCAGGTGAGCGCGTCTCCGCTCCGGGTCCTCCCCTCATACAATAGGGAGTTACGGCGCCGCAGTGACGGTTCACGACATACAGGAAAGAAAATATTCACAAAAGACGAGTTTACAATAAAACAAGGCGCGATAATCAGGTGACATTACACAGAGCTGCTCGCCCAGACCCGGCGTCCCCTCCACGCGCACTTATATTGAAATCGATACGGATTAAGTCACAGCAGGAAGTCCAGGATGGTCAATCCCCAGTGACCCCACCACGGACCCTTAACATGGGATCCTTCAGCTCAGGGTGGTGTAATGATACATCGTCACCAACATCACCAGCATCTGCCGAGAGAGCAAGAACACATTAATGACTGCTTCCCCACCCGCTCAACCCGACTCCACCATCAACCCTATGCCACTGCCGCCACCTGTATCCTTTAACCCCCCATGCCCCTTCCCCCCGTACATTTACCCCTATGCCCCTTCCCTCCATGGTCTCTCCCCCCTTACCAGGATCCTTTATCCCAGCGTCTCCACTTCCTAACAAGCTCTTTGCACTTCCTCCCCTAACCTGCATCTCACCCCCAGCGGCTGCAGAATCACCCCCACCCCCCCCCCTTTACACAGGCGGCGTCTATTTGGACATACAGCATAAAGTGATGTAATTTGCAGAGATTCCCCTGGTTTCCATGGAAACCATCCCTTTATGTTCCTCTATTATCACCTTTTGTAAAAACCTTGGCACATCCAGGGAGGAATCATCTGATCAAGACACAGACTCCCTTTATCTTATGTGACGACACTGAAGAAATGACACTTTGTTACACAAACTGCACAATCACAACTTTACATTGTAACAGTGTCAATATAACTCGACACACACAACCATTAATGTCTAAACCGCTGCCAACACAAGTGACTGCACCCCTAAGAGAAAATCCACAAATTGGGCCCAAAGTGTCAAGATTTTGTGCGGCCGCCATTATTTTTCAGCACTGCCGTAACCCTCTTGGTCATGAAGGTCACCAGGGCTTCACAGGTTGCCGCAGGAGTCCTCTTCCACCCCTCCATGGCGACATCACGGATCTGGTGGATGTTAGAGACCTTGCGCTCCTCCACCTTCTGTTTGAGGAGGTTCCACAGATGCTCAATAAGATTTAGGTCTGGAGACATGCTTGGCCGGTCCATCACCTTCACCCTCAGCTTCTCTAGCCGGGCAGGTGTCGTCTTGGAGGGGTGTTTGGGGTCGTTATGTTGGAATACTGCCCCGTGGCCCAGTCTCCACAGGGAGGAAATCATGCTTGGCTTCAGTACGTCACAGTATATGTTGGCATTCATGGGTCCCTCAATAAGCTGTAGCTCCTGGCAGCCCCAAACCATGACACTCCCACCACCATGCTTGACTGTAGGCCAGACACTTGTCTTTGTGTTCCTCACCTGGTTGCCGCCACACACGCTGACACCATCTGAACCAAATAAGTTTATCTTGGTCTCAGACACCGGACGTGGCTCCAGTAATCATGTCCTCAGTCTGCTGGTCTTCAAACTGTGGGTTTTCTTGTGGATCAGCTTTAGAAGAGGCTTCCTTCTGGGATGACAGCCACGCAGAGCAATGTGGTGCAGGTGTATGGCTCAGTTTCGGGGTCTTGGCAATCTTCTAGCCTCGGCCGTTTTTATGTAGAGCAACAATTTTTTTTTCAGATCCTCAGTTCTTTGCCATGACCAGTATGAGACAGTGAGAGCAATAACACCAAATTTAACACACCTGCTCCCCATTCACACCTGAGACATTGTAACACTAATGAGTCACATGACACCGGGAGGAAAAATGGCTAATTGGGTCCAATTTGGAGGTTCTCTCTTAGGGGTGCAGTGACTTGTTTTGGCAGCGGTTTAGACCTTAATGGTTGTGTGCGTCGAGTTATTTTGAGACACTGTTACATTGTATCAAAGTGTCATTTCTTCAGTGTTGTCACAAGAAAAGCTAGAAAATACAATAAGACGCAGCGATTGAGAATTCAGTTAATCAGAAAATAAAAACATTTAAAACAGTTCGAACATCTGGCTTTTTATTCCAGGGATTCTTCCGTCTGATAAAACGTAATCACTAGTCACAGGACTACTATGCGACCAATTAACCCCTTCACCACCATGATGTAGTATACTTTAAAAAGCCCAAGCTGTAACGTAAATGTAGTGGTGCTGTGTGGCCAGCAGGGGGCGCCAAGCTGTACTGTACATGTAGTGGTGCTGTGTGGCCAGCAGGGGGCGCCAAGCTGTAATGTACATGTAGTGGTGCTGTGTGGCCAGCAGGGGGCACCAAGCTGTACTGTACATGTAGTGGTGCTGTGTGGCCAGCAGGGGGCGCCAAGCTGTAATGTACATGTAGTGGTGCTGTGTGGCCAGCAGGGGGCGCCAAGCTGTAATGTACATGTAGTGGTGCTGTGTGGCCAGCAGGGGGAGCCAAGCTGTAATGTACATGTAGTGGTGCTGTGTGGCCAGCAGGGGGCGCCAAGCTGTACTGTACATGTAGTGGTGCTGTGTGGCCAGCAGGGGGCGCCAAGCTGTAATGTACATGTAGTGGTGCTGTGTGGCCAGCAGGGGGAGCCAAGCTGTAATGTACATGTAGTGGTGCTGTGTGGCCAGCAGGGGGCGCCAAGCTGTAATGTACATATAGTGGTGCTGTGTGGCCAGGGGGCGCCCAAGCTGTAATGTACATATAGTGGTGCTGTGTGGCCAGCAGGGGGCGCCAAGCTGTAATGTACATGTAGTGGTGCTGTGTGGCCAGCAGGGGGCGCCAAGCTGTAATGTACATATAGTGGTGCTGTGAGACCAGCAGGGGGAGCCAAGCTGTAATGTACATGTAGTGGTGCTGTGTGGCCAGCAGGGGGCGCCAAGCTGTAATGTACATGTAGTGGTGCTGTGTGGCCAGCAGGGGGCGCCAAGCTGTAATGTACATGTAGTGGTGCTGTGTGGCCAGCAGGGGGCGCCAAGCTGTACTGTACATGTAGTGGTGCTGTG
Source organism: Leptobrachium leishanense (assembly GCA_009667805.1). NCBI lineage: Eukaryota > Metazoa > Chordata > Amphibia > Anura > Megophryidae > Leptobrachium > Leptobrachium leishanense. Next base: position 86,233,007 of record CM019073.1, on the reverse strand, counting down.
TGGCCAGCAGGGGGCGCCAAGCTGTACTGTACATGTAGTGGTGCTGTGTGGCCAGCAGGGGGCGCCAAGCTGTAATGTACATGTAGTGGTGCTGTGTGGCCAGCAGGGGGCGCCAAGCTGTACTGTACATGTAGTGGTGCTGTGTGGCCAGCAGGGGGCGCCAAGCTGTACTGTACATGTAGTGGTGCTGTGTGGCAGCAGGGGGCGCCAAGCTGTAATGTACATGTAGTGGTGCTGTGTGGCCAGCAGGGGGCGCCAAGCTGTAATGTACATGTAGTGGTGCTGTGTGGCCAGCAGGGGGCGCCAAGCTGTAATGTACATGTAGTGGTGCTGTGTGGCCAGCAGGGGGAGCCAAGCTGTAATGTACATGTAGTGGTGCTGTGTGGCCAGCAGGGGGAGCCAAGCTGTAATGTACATGTAGTGGTGCTGTGTGGCCAGGGGGCGCCAAGCTGTAATGTACATATAGTGGTGCTGTGTGGCCAGCAGGGGGCGCCAAGCTGTAATGTACATATAGTGGTGCTGTGTGGCCAGCAGGGGGCGCCAAGCTGTAATGTACATATAGTGGTGCTGTGAGACCAGCAGGGGGCGCCAGCTGTAATGTACATGTAGTGGTGCTGTGTGGCCAGCAGGGGGCGCCAAGCTGTACTGTACATGTAGTGGTGCTGTGTGGCCAGCAGGGGGAGCCAAGCTGTAATGTACATGTAGTGGTGCTGTGTGGCCAGCAGGGGGAGCCAAGCTGTAATGTACATGTAGTGGTGCTGTGTGGCCAGCAGGGGGAGCCAAGCTGTAACGTACATGTAGTGGTGCTGTGTGGCCAGCAGGGGGAGCCAAGCTGTAACGTACATGTAGTGGTGCTGTGTGGCCAGCAGGGGGAGCCAAGCTGTAATGTACATGTAGTGGTGCTGTGTGGCCAGCAGGGGGAGCCAAGCTGTAATGTACATGTAGTGGTGCTGTGTGGCCAGCAGGGGGAGCCAAGCTGTAATGTACATGTAGTGGTGCTGTGTGGCCAGCAGGGGGAGCTCCCAGTGAGGGTAATGGAAAGGTATTTTCCATAAAACCACTGTCCTGCATGTGGTGCCATGGAGAAATAAAATCCGCTAGGTAGTGACAGGGTTAAGCTCCTAAGACGCACATTGAAGACACGAGCGCTTTGAAGGAATAACTTTACTCTTTTAGACACTTTCAGGGTTATTCAAAGAGAATTGAAAAGTCATCGCACGTTCGGTGACTTTTTGTTTTCAATTCGGTTTAATTTGCCGATCCCATTTCGGCGATCCTGCAGTGTATTCAGCAAACACCACAGGGCCGAAGTGCAGGGAAATCGCACCGCAAAACCCAGCGAATGCACACTGAAACCTGCAAAAACATCTGGATTAACCTGCCGAAAACGCCGGAAAAACCTGACCAGGAGCCGATCACACACAGCGAAGCTGCCGGAAAAAGCCGACACCGCAGACGAGTGAAGTGAATATTTTAGCAAAACAGTTTGCTTGAATGTGTAAAAAGTGAAAAGTGAAACGCTGTTTGCAAAGAAACTACTGAGCGAAAATGTCTGAAATTTACATATAAAATCCAATGAATGATAATAAAAAGGGAAGTTACAGAAAAAAGTGAACAAATTTTTTTTTAAAAAAAATAATCCCGAAAAAATGCCTGAAAGATCCTAAAAAAATCTATAGACTCTTTACTGCAGAATTTAATGAACGGTTTATTAGATATTGAATTAAAACGGGAATATTTTTAACATTGAAGCCTATGGGATTCTCCTGAATAAATCTGCCGAATTAAACCACCGAATGGCAGGGCATTAGGGGAACCTTTCACTGCTGGTTTGTGTTCTCTGAATAGCCGAAGCAGTGCTTCTCTATGGGGATTTCACTGCCCTCGAACAGGCACCGAACAGGCACCGTATGTGCAGGCAATTCGCCAGGATTTGGCGAACTGCCTGCTCTCTGGGTAGCCGAATGGCCAAGAAAGGTAGCCGAACGCTGATTTTCACTGCTCCGTTCCCTTTCTCAAGCAATTCGGATCTCTTTGAATAACCCTGTTTATCTTTGCAGTAAAATATCTAGGATTCGCTTATACGATTCCAAGAGCCCCCTCCCACTCCGCACCCCCAGGCCACTCCCCCAGCCCCCTCCCCACCCCAGGCCCCTCCCCCAAACCTAAAGGGCCCCAAATACCAAACTCACCGTCCACATGAGGATTGCAAACCCGAACCAGGAGATTCCCCAGGTGTAGCTATTGATGGCGTGAACGATGTGATCCGCGCAGCCCTGGAACATAAAGGGTAAATCAGCGGCGATCGAGCAGAAAATATGAAAAACCACACGGTCTGAAAACCTGATCAAAGCTTTAAATTTCCAGGTGAAACAATCTCACCCTCCCCTCTCTCACCCCCCCCCCCTCACATTCAACGTATTCGCCCCCACTGTTTGATATTTTATTCTAAAGTGATTTAACCCCCTCCTCCCCTCTATCTGCTCCAAACACCCCATAATGAGACGTGAAAAACACACCACGACATCGCAGGTTCATTCAAATAAAAGCCTGACGCATCACTCTGTAACCCGACACAAACACGTGAGGTCTGAATACTTTATACAGATTCTATTCTACAGATAAAGGTCACGTTTCCGTGTTGATCAGTGGGTTAAATGTGAGGCAAAGCTAGTGCGGGGTGCGGGGGGGGGGGGTCTACGCGTTCCAACGCTTTACTTTTTGTTTTTAAGGACTTTAACCCTGAGGAATCACAATATTTAAGATTTAGACTGCAAGCTCCGTGGGCTCAAATCGTGACGTCTGCTTTTATTTCCCTCTTGTACAGCGCTACACAACATGTCAGCATGCTTTATAAACACCAAATGATGGACTGGTCACTGGTGTCTTCTGCTGCGCACCCCCCCCCACACGCAGCCAGACGGCGGGCACGGAGACGTTACCATTGAGTTTATGTGACCCGGGTAACCCAGTTTACACCCGTCCTCGCTGGTCAGCTGGAAGTTTGCGTCTCGGGTGCAGCACCAGAAGGGCCACGGGGCCGTGAACTCCGAGTAGGTCGAGCGGAAAGTAGAACTGTACGAGATCCAGTCCTGGGGTCCATCGAAGCCGCAGCATTGTTTCTGGGGGAAATTGATTAAAAACTCACTTTTAGAAAATGCAGAAAAAGTGGATTTGGAGAAAACAGAACCAAAGCTTCAACTCCCTCACATTGCTCCTCCCACTGCGACACGGACCCTTAACCAATCCCCAGCCAGCACAGCGAACAAATCTGCCATCAAGGTCTTTGCACCAAAACTAGCAAAGCCAGGAGCCCCCACCAAGAGCAAAGCCTGGCAGAAGCTCCACCAGGGCCCCCCAAATCACAGGAGTAACAATGAGGGGGGGGGTCACAAAAAAGCAAGAACAGAATTTACCCAAGAGTTTCAGGTCTGACCCCCCCTCTATAGGGACATGAAAGCCCCCCGTAGATATTGCACCCAGACCCACCAGAATATAACCCCCAGCTCAACACAGAGGTCGGCGCCATCCACTTACCTCCAGCATGATCCGGTTCCACACACTGGTGATCTCCACCCCCTGCGCCGTGGAACCGGTGTAATACGTGAGCATCTGCTGTTTAATCACGTTGGAATTTATCATCTGAAGAGAAACCACGAGATTAATCACATGGAATCAGAATAACGAGGGGGGGAATCACCACAAAGTGCTTCAAACTCACATAGTCACGGTGGGTGAAGGACGTGATGCAGGAAGCGCACTCGAATATGTAGACGATCATCATCAACACCAGGTACTGCAAGAGCAAGACAGAGCGTTATGACCCTAATATCCATGAGTCAGTTCTGGAAGTCCTCACTTACCAAACCCAAACTTCAAAACCCATCCCGCCAACCAAGGACCCAGAGCCAACCCATCCCGCCAACCAAGGACCCAGACCCAACCCATCCCGCCAACCAAGGATCCAGACCCAATCCATCCCGCCAACCAAGGATCCAGACCCAATCCATCCCGCCAACCAAGGATCCAGACCCAACCCATCCCGCCAACCAAGGATCCAGACCCAACCCATCCCGCCAACCAAGGATCCAGACCCAACCCATCCCGCCAACCAAGGATCCAGACCCAACCCATCCCGCCAACCAAGGATCCAGACCCAACCCATCCCGCCAACCAAGGATCCAGACCCAACCCATCCCGCCAACCAAGGATCCAGACCCAACCCATCCCACCAACAAGGATCCAGACCCAACCCATCCCGCCAACCAAGGATCCAGACCCAACCCATCCCACCAACAAGGATCCAGACCCAAACCATTATAAGGATCAGACCAAGAAACCCTGAACAAATATGGTGACCTCTGTAAAACATGTCTGTCATGTTCAATGTGAAGGAATCTGTCTCTCAAAGTCACTTACCACCATAAGCATGGTCCGGCTCCCCCTCATCGCAGCAATGATGCCATACAGACCCAAGAGAAAGAACGAGAATCCACAGAAAATTGCAATCCAGCCACCAGCAAACACGTCATCCTTCCCAGTCACCCCCAGGATGGGGTAAACCTTGTATGGGTCAGTGGTGGCCCAGATGGTTTCCGCAAAGAGGGCCAGGCCAGACAGCTGTAAGAGAAAGCAGGAAGAGCAATGTGATGTCACAGAGAGCAAGTTCTTCAGGTGAGCAGTCACTGAGCATGTGTTCTATTCTTCACCTCATCCTGTGAGCGATGAGGCAGATTTTGCTGTAGAAGATCTCATGGATTGGGTTATAAAAGACGGCATCAAGCCGGGCAAACTGCAGAAGTCATCGAGCAGCACCATCAACTCCGAGAGATGTGTCTGGCACCCAAGATGGTCAAGATCAAGTCATACCAGATTGTTGCACCAATCTCAAGGGAGAGCACATACCACCAAAATATAGGACTCCTGCCAAGAGCAAGTCCAACAAAGCATTACTTGGGATAACCACGCACTCCACAGGTTTGTGCCAACCTAGCAAGAAAATGTCCAGGTTACCACTGAGTCACCTGGAATTACCAAGATTGAATCACCAATGTGCCAATACACTGCATCAGCCTTCCAAGAGCAACCCAAAACCACCATGATTCTCTGCAGAACCCACCCCCCCCCCCAAAACATTACCACCACCCTTAGTCTTGAAGGGTGTTACATGCAAACTGAAGACAAAGGCATATTCCCTAGGGAACCATACAACCAAGGTCACACTGTGGGTCCCTCAGTCATGGGATCCTCCCTTGTGAAGGGACTTCATAAACTGCAAACATTTATATGGAGACATGTTATCACCAGTTTGGACCCTGGGATTGGGCACAGAGGGGTTCAAGTAATTGTGGGAAGACTGGTCATTTTGGGAGAACTAGACATTGGGACTTTTCTGCATGAACGGAGACAAACTATCCACCCAACGGAAACTAGAAAGACCATATACTAAGAAACTGGTCTGCTTTCATGAACACTTTGCAGGACTTTGGATAAACCAGTTTCTCGGTGTTTGCACCCAGAAAAAATAAAATATCGGCACAGGACCCAGAGTAACAGGTCTGGCCGCATTCCACCATCCTCCGGGTCACTGAAAGGATGTGAATGGGTAAAACAAAGAGCTGGTGTGTTTGCTCCTGGGCTGCTCGTTTTGCGAGTTTCCTTCTTGAAAGGTTTGTGGAATTCTTTTCTTATCTCTAACTGAAGTGACAGATTTAGATTGTTAGCCTTCAGGGCAAGGTGCTCCCATATCTGAGAAGCCACTGTTTCCAAACATCTCACACCTCTTCGATCTCCAGTCATGCCATGGAGCCTGTACTGGCAGACATTAAGTCATGTATACTGTGACTTCTGGCCGTGGGTCTGCAGGTACAAGATCCATAGAGGACATGTCCTACACCTCTCATGACATTTCTGGCTGTGCACCCCTTTAACATGAACCCCAAATGCTACTATGATAAAATGATGTGAAGTGAACCTGCAGAGCATCAAGGGGTGAGGCTCAAGTCCACCATGTGCCAAGAGCATAGAGCAACCAACCAAGGGCAAAGCAGGAGAAGCTGGGGGTCACATGGTCTTGTGGTCACACCTTGGGGCTCACCGATCAGTAGGACTTTTGTGCGAGACCTTGGAAACCCATGGCCCATTCTCTGGGTGGTCCAAACATTTTAACACCTCCTTGACCTGCTCCCTGGGTGGTCCTACAACTTCCAGTACCTTGATTAAACGGGTCAATGGTAACATGGTGTAAAGAAGTGAAAAAATAGGGAAAGACCAGGAGAAACCCCTTAAAACGAAGAGAAGGATTTACTGCAAAGTTTCCTGAGGGTCACCGAGCCAAGTGTAGCAAGGGTGGTTTGTCTTTGTGATGGTGGCCACCGCCAACCTCACTGCGGACAGAGTCATCCTTACGACAGTGGGTTCCCCCAGTCTCACTGAAGACAGGGTGGTGTTGAGGGTGGTACCCCTTAACCTGGCTGGGGATGACCATGATAATGTGGACTCCCAATCTGCCCGGTGAGGAGCGTTAAACCTCAGATCTTTCGATGCTCTGCGGACGTTCAAATGGGGGGGGGCTTCACTCTGGTTATAATTGCCTGGGAAGGGGTGCAGCAAAGCACTATGGGTGTTTAAGCAAGATAAAAGTCTCCTTGTGATCGATGTGGTCCCCCCCCCACACACACTCACCATGATGATGACATTTCCAAACACGATTAACCCCACGAGGGCCGGGGAGCCTTTCTCTGCCATCTTGAGACACTAAACCTGCAGGAGAGAAACGCGTTACTGAGAGACGTGGGGGGAGGGGCAGGAGGGGAGGGGAGGGGAGGGGCGCAAAGAACAAAAAACTGATTTATAAAATATTTTTCATTTGTTTCTTTCCCTGGGGGCCAACACCCACAATATGGGGGGGGCCCCAACACCCACAATATGGGGGGGCCCCAACACCCACAATATGGGGGGGCCCCAACACCCACAATATGGGGGGGCCAACACCCACAATATGAAGGGCCCAACACCCACAATATGAAGGGGCCCAACACCCACAATATGAAGGGGCCCAACACCCACAATATGAAGGGGCCCCAACACCCACAATATGAAGGGGCCCCAACACCCACAATATGAAGGGGCCCCAACACCCACAATATGAAGGGGCCCCAACACCCACAATATGAGGGGGCCAACACCCACAATATGGGGGGGGCAACACCCACAATATGAAGGGGCCCCAACACCCACAATATGAAGGGGCCCCAACACCCACAATATGAAGGGGCCCCAACACCCACAATATGAAGGGGCCCCAACACCCACAATATGAAGGGGCCCCAACACCCACAATATGAAGGGGCCCCAACACCCACAATATGAAGGGGCCCCAACACCCACAATATGAAGGGGCCCAACACCCACAATATTGAGGGGGGGCCCAACACCCACAATATGAAGGGGCCCAACACCCACAATATTGAGGGGGGGCCCAACACCCACAATATGAAGGGGCCCAACACCCACAATATTGAGGGGGGCCCAACACCCACAATATGGGTGGGGTCATGACAAACGTTAGGCCTTCATTCTGGTTCCAGTGAAGCAGGGCGCGCCGCGCAGTGAGACCCGTGGAGTGTCAGCAGGATTAAGGCCGTGTGAGGCTGAAATGTCGCTGTTTGTTTTTGCCTCCACGTTCTTATCGGCCGCTCAGTGGCCGGTGTTTTATTCTGGTTCCGTCTCAGCAGACCCCCCCCCCTTATACATTTATAGGATAACACTAAAGTGATGATTCACAAAGCACCAAAATTCGAGTTTACGAACTGAAAAAAATAGAACAGAGCTCTGCTATTCTCTAATAGTGTTTTTATTGGTTTAAACGCATTAAAAGGGGTTTAATAAAAAGGGCCGTTACAAGATAAAATATAAAAAAACCTTTAGAAAAATTTAAGAACAAAAATATCATCTAAAAAAATGACAAAGGTTAAAAAGTTTTTACTTTTGCTGAAAATTAAGTTTTGTTTCCTTTAAAAGAATAACGACTATAGTGTCTAACATTGAAACCTATGGGATTCGCCAGATTAGACTCGGGGTCAGACGAGCGCATGGATCCCGTCCGTGTCGCTGCACATTTTAACGTCCGTGGTAGCATAGCATTATGATCAATCGAGACAACGCACGAAGTGCAGACACACAACGCACGCGGCAAACAGACGCAGGTTAAGCAAGAACGTGTGTGAGTGAAGGAACGTGGTCAGAAGCACGGCATTTACGCGGCCGGCATTTACGCGGCCGGCATTTACGCAGCCGGCATTTACGCAGCCGGCATTTACGCAGCCGGCATTTACGCAGCCGGCATTTACGCAGCCGGCATTTACGCAGCCGGCATTTACGCAGCCGGCATTTACGCGGGACAAAAGGTTTTTCATATTTATTTATTTTCCATTTACATCCGTCAAAAAAAGTCACAAAAATGGACTGTGTGGTCACTACCTTGTCGTCAGAAAGTATGTCCGTTGTGCACAGACACACAGAATACGCTTGTCTGACCCTAGCCTTAAACCTGCCGAATGAAACCACTGAACATCAGGGCATTTCACTGACATTTCTCTGCTGTTCAATGTGAATAGATTAACCATTACTTCTCTATGGGGGATTTCACTGCCGCCGAGCATGCAACGCATTCCACTGCCGCCAAACAGGCACCGTGTTTGCTGGCAAATCAATATTTAGCCAGTGCTCAAAATTTCAAGTCCCAAACTACTAACCAGCCCTCAAGCTCTGCCCTGAAACACCCCTTTTAGGTTTTAATACATTTATCGAATAGTTTGCGAAACGCGTTTGGTGTGTACTAACTATTTTAATAAATTTATTTGCAAAACTTGCAAATTTCTCATTTTAATTTTCCTGCGAAGGACCTTGCCGGGAGTTCAGGAGATCCGGTGCTCCTTTGAAAGTCACCGGTTGCTGATTTAGACACCCGAAAATGTGTGTTTACTCCTTCTCATTTCTTTAACCAATAAGTGCAAACTACGTTGCTGCGCTATGGTATATTTGTTTCATTAAGGGGTATATTCACGTTTAAAGATATTAAGAAGAGAGGACACACACAGACACACACACACACAGACACACACACACACAGACACACACACACACACACACACACACACAGACACACACACACACAGACACACACACACACAGACACACACACACACAGACACACACAGACACACACACACACACACAGACACACAGACACACAGACACACAGACACACACAACTATCACCGCTGGAGGAAGCGCTGACTGACAGATTTTCTTTTCTATACCGATGGTTTTGGATATACCATCAAATGGCGCGGAACAGCGGCTGATCCACCTTTAAAAGCATTTAAAAGATCAAATATTGACATTTTATTGACTTTATTCATATATATCCAATTTTGAACCGATATGCCAACATTTGTTCTTTCTGCATTATGTGAAACTGGTTTACGTTCCATCGGTAGGTGGCGCCAGTCCGTCAGTATTTTTTTTTTCGAACACGTATACCCAGCCATCAGACCCCACAGCTACACGTATACCCAGCCATCAGACCCCACAGCTACACGTATACCCAGCCATCAGACCCCACAGCTACACGTATACCCAGCCATCAGACCCCACAGCTACACGTATACCCAGCCATCAGACCCCACAGCTACACGTATACCCAGCCATCAGACCCCACAGCTACACGTATACCCAGCCATCAGACCCCACAGCTACACGTATACCCAGTCATCAGACCCCACAGCTACACGTATACCCACCCATCAGACCCCACAGCTACACGTATACCCAGTCATCAGACCCCCACAGCTACACGTATACCCAGCCATCAGACCCCACAGCTACACGTATACCCACCCATCAGACCCCACAGCTACACGTATACCCAGTCATCAGACCCCCACAGCTACACGTATACCCAGTCATGGAGGCACTGCCATAATACGTAGCACAAAATAAGTTATGGTGCTGCCTGAGTGCATTTCCATCCACTTGCCCTCAATTTCCACTCGCCAACTGCGAGCAGGAGAGTGGAAATTTTAAGCCCTGATTTAGCGATTCGCCGGCTTTCTGAATAGACAAACTGCCATGAAATTGCACCGTACGGGGAAAAAACACTGGCGCAATTCAGTGGCAAGTTCACAGTTTAGTGAATAACCCGTTAGGGATTAACTCCGCATGTTTGATGGATGAAAAGAGGTGCAGAGGAGAGGAAGGTGCGCAAACACCCGAGAAAAGCCGCCTGTGTATAAACCCAGCAGAGGAATCGGAATCCTGAGAGATTCTTCCCTTTGAGATTCTTTAAATAATGCACAATATTAACCATTTAATTTTCTTTAAATGCTCCCACAGCAAAAACAGCAATATAAAAGAACACGTATGGACGCGCACATTCCTGTGTGTCGGCACCGGCAGATTGTGCTGCGCAAACTGTCTACACGGCAGGGGGTCGGGGAGTCCCCAAACTGTATTGGGGTTCTATGGGTTCACTGTTTGGATTAAACCAATAAAAAGCCTAACATTTGTTTAAGTGAAGTGAATCCCGAGTCCGGTGAAAATCGCCCAGCGCCGCAAATTTTACCGTCACACCCGACGTGGAAAGAAAAAAAAAATGGACTCAATTCCCAGTTATTTGGTAAAAGGTTTACAAAATAAAGTTTCACAGTGGGGGGGGGGGGGGGGGGGAGCGAGGCCAGCAACTCCTGCAACGCTCAGCCAGCGAGTAACACGGGGCAGGACGCCTGGCAGGTCACACGTTCCTCCGCTCTTTATTACACCCCTTGAGTTGTGGCAGAAATTCCTGAAACGTCAGAATAAAAGCGACTCAAGATATTTCCCGGATTATCTGCAGAGAAACAAAGTCCCAAAATCCCACAAATCCAGGCCGAGATTTCCCAGAATGCAGCAAGAATTTAAAGCTCAATTTGGGGAAATTCATTCAATTTTGAATTTAGAAAAATCAAACCCAGATCCGCGTTACAAAAAAAACACGAAAACGATTATTGATCCCAAAGCAACACGCCGCCGCAACAACAACACGCCGCCGCAACAACAACACGCCGCCGCAACAACAACACGCCGCCGCAACAACAACACGCCGCCGCAACAACAACACGCCGCCGCAACAACAACACGCGCCGCCGCAACAACAACACGCCGCCGCAACAACAACACGCCGCCGCAACAACAACACGCCGCCGCAACAACAACACGCCGCCGCAACAACAACACGCCGCCGCAACAACAACACGCCGCCGCAACAACAACACGCCGCCGCGCAACAACAACACGCCGCCGCAACAACACGAACAAACACGAAAACGATTATTGATCCCAAAGCAACACGCCGCCGCAACAACAACACGCCGCCGCAACAACAACACGCCGCCGCAACAACAACACGCCGCCGCAACAACAACACGCCGCCGCAACAACAACACGCCGCCGCAACAACAACACGCCGCCGCAACAACAACACGCCGCCGCAACAACAACACGCCGCCGCAACAACAACACGCCGCCGCAACAACAACACGCCGCCGCAACAACAACACGCCGCCGCAACAACAACACGCCGCCGCAACAACAACACGCCGCCGCAACAACAACACGCCGCCGCAACAACAACACGCCGCCGCAACAACAACACGCCGCCGCAACAACAACACGCCGCCGCAACAACAACACGCCGCCGCAACAACAACACGCCGCCGCAACAACAACACGCCGCCGCAACAACAACACGCCGCCGCAACAACAACACGCCGCCGCAACAACAACACGCCGCCGCAACAACAACACGCCGCCGCAACAACAACACGCCGCAACAACATCACGCCGCCGCAACAACAACACGCCGCCGCAACAACAACACGCCGCCGCAACAACAACACGCCGCCGCAACAACACGAACAAACACGAAAACGGTTATTGATCACAACAACACGCCGCAATAACAACACGCCGCAACAACAACACGCCACAACAACAACATGCCACAACAACAACATGCCGCCGCAACAACACGAACAAACACGAAAACGGTTATTGATCACAACAACAACACGCCGCAACAACAACACGCCGCAACAACAACACGCCACAACAACAACATGCCGCCGCAACAACACGAACAAACACGAAAACGGTTATTGATCACAACAACAACACGCCGCAACAACAACACGCCGCAACAACAACACGCCGCAACAACAACACGCCGCAACAACAACACGCCGCAACAACAACACGCCGCAACAACAACACGCCGCAACAACAACACGCCGCAACAACAACACGCCGCAACAACAACACGCCGCAACACGAAAACGGTTATTGATCCCAAAGCACCACGCCGCAACAACAACAACACGAACAAACACGAAAACGGTTATTGATCCCAAAGCACCGCACAGCCGGCGCAACACCACCACGCCGCAACAACACCACGCCGCAACAAAAACACGAACAAACACGAAAACGGTTATTGATCCCAAAGCACCGCACAGCCGGCGCAACACCACCACGCCGCAACACCACCACGCCGCAACAACACCACGCCGCAACAAAAACACGAACAAACACGAAAACGGTTATTGATCCCAAAGCACCACACAACCGCAACAAACAACATAGCAGCAACAACAAAACGCCACACAGCAGTTTCCTGAATGTCGCCGATCAGTTGCGGCGGCGTCTGGACAGTTTTCAGTTTATTCTGGAGAGATTTACAGAATTTACAGATTCTGGATTTCAGCTTTAATTACAAAATGGAGCGATTTCATCCTAAAAAGCGCATTTCTGCCATGTGCGTCCCCGTTTAGTGGATGAGCCCCCAATTCTTCAGTCGATCAGGGGGTAAAGATTCACTGATTGACAGGACAGGAAAAGTGTACCCAGAGCTGCAGATCTCCAGCTATCACAGGGTTAATGGGTTAATTAAAGGGTTAATGAATTCAGCAAAACCTGAGAAAACCAGGAGAAAAGGAGATTCATAAAGTGCAGGTTTTAGGAGAAGCTGAGAGTCACAGGGGGACCCCCCCCCCAAAAAAAAACCCAGCACAAACTTCAGCCAATGGGGGGGGGGGGAGAGAGAAACACCCCCCAATTCACAAGAAACCCCGAAATCTCAAACATTCTGCAGCAAATTAAACCCCCCGGTTACCTGTCTCCTGGCTTCACTCACCTGTTCACAGACACAGCGGGCCCCGCCCCCACTCACACTTATAACCTGCACAGGATCCGGGGGCGGAGCCTCTGAAATAAGGGGCGGGGCTCCGGGTTTTATAAAAACTAACCTGTCTGAACTCACAGTTTGAGGTGAAAAAAAAAAGAGCGTTTTGGGTCAGTGTGACGTCATCGGAATCAGAACAGAAACGCGTAACTTTAGGGAGGGGGACCTAACCTGATTAAGTATTCCTCTATCAATGAATCTATCCTCTTTGTGACACACAGTGATTAATGGGTTGTTTTCTAAGGTTGCCATTTCTTGATACATTGTATATCATGTATTGCTGTGTGTGTCATTGAATCACATAGAATCAGTTGTCATTTCCAAGCAGCCATTTTTCTTTCTTAGTTTTGATAAAGAGACTGTTTTATATTTATTATCTTTTTAGGTTTTTATTTTTTGGAACATTTGTGCAATATACCGGCTGGGTGGAGTAGAGGTAATGTCACTGCTCTGCGTGGAGACACAGGCTCGATCCCAGCCAGAGCACCTCTCCAGTAAGTGTCCTTGGGTGAGACACCTAACGGTACAGACTCTCCACCCAGGACATACTGAAACCAGAGAAATCTCAATGTATCCTTCCTGGAAACCAGAGAAATCTCAATGTATCCTTCCTGGTAAAACCAGAGAAATCTCAATGTATCCTTCCTGGTAAAACCAGAGAAATCTCAATGTATCCTTCCTGGAAAACCAGAGAAATCTCAATGTATCCTTCCTGGAAAACCAGAGAAATCTCAATGTATCCTTCCTGAAAACCAGAGAAATCTCAATGTATCCTTCCTGGTAAAACCAGAGAAATCTCAATGTATCCTTCCTGGTAAAACCAGAGAAATCTCAATGTATCCTTCCTGGTAAAACCAGAGAAATCTCAATGTATCCTTCCTGGTAAAACCAGAGAAATCTCAATGTATCCTTCCTGGTAAAACCAGAGAAATCTCAATGTATCCTTCCTGGTAAAACCAGAGAAATCTCAATGTATCCTTCCTGGTAAAACCAGAGAAATCTCAATGTATCCTTCCTGGTAAAACCAGAGAAATCTCAATGTATCCTTCCTGGAAAACCAGAGAAATCTCAATGTATCCTTCCTGGTAAAACCAGAGAAATCTCAATGTATCCTTCCTGGTAAAATCCTTTCACAATAGAACAGATTTTATTTGTTTCGCAGCTTTTCTTCTTTCTATGTAGTTGAGGCTAAGGGTAGAATAGCCGGTTGTGACAGCACCTCAATCACCCCATGTGTTGTTTTGGTGTTACCCTATAATGCTGCTCTAATACGTATAGATTAATACAGGGGTCATGAGGTCAGGCCTTATTACATCACACAGGGCCATTCACTGAGCGCGTAACAGCTGGTGTCACAGTTCTCCGCTTTCCTTCACCCTTGTTATTTTGGCTTCACCAGTTAGTGAATAATTCCATGTACACTTTACCCTGAGTCTGAAATCTCTTGATGACATCACTGCTCCACTGGTGGTGATGTCACAGGATGGAGGAAATCACCTGGATGTTGAGCTTGAATTTGGGGAAAACGTGTGCTGTCTTGGTGCAGAGGAGGCGCCGGAGCGATGATACCTGTGTGAGCACTCTGCGGGTTTCCCCACACTTTGCATAAAGGTGGCGGCTCCACCCCCTGCACCAGGGATCATAGGGAGGTGGGGCTTATGCTGACCTCAGGCCGCGCCCCTGTTTAATAATTAATCTCCCTCTTATTGTTTTTATTAGTATTTCAGCATTAAGTTTATTTTGGAAAAATTTCCGCCAAGTCGAGCCTCAAATTCCTGTTTTTTGCCAAGTATTGCAGCTGTGTTTTGCTTTTAGCTGTGTTTAGTGAATAACTCCCTCATTTTTTGGCTGCAGGAGCTACGTGCGGGGCTCCAGCCGGTCCTGGCCCTTCATAAGGGACTGTGCGGTGAGAGAGCCACTGCTCCCATGGTCCGTCTGGTGACAAAATCCCCCGGACCGGTCTGTCCGGTTATCCATTGCGAGACGCGCGCCGGCAGGAATGGGAGGAATGTGGGGTTGGCTCACCCGGCTGGGGAAGGTGATGCATGGTATGGGGTGGGGGGGGGGGTGGCTGGGAGTAGAGGGGGCAGCGGACTGACTCAGGGGGTATCATATAGGGGTGAGGCGAGAGTCCCAGGTGTTCAGCCTTGACCTCATCCTTAGCGCCCGGCATCGTCTCACCTCCCAAAAAACTGGAAAAAATAATTAATATCCGTCATTTTGGCTTAAAGTGTAAAAAAAAATTTATGCATCAATTCGCTGCGTAATGACCGACCCCCTGCGACCAGCCCAGCAGACTCCCACCACGCAGGGGCGGTGATACTCAGCACTGCTATACACAGAAAATAAGCAGCGATTAACACCATTTATCCCAAATACTCAGAGAATTCTCCTCATCGAGACACGTTAACCCCTCACCTCCAGCTACGTGAACACACAGGCCGCAAGAAAGTGCGTAAAAACATTTTAAAAAAAAACAAACCCCAGAACTGCCGACATTTACACCCAAAATGCAGAACAGGAGAAACCGATTCAAACCATAAAAATCACTTTATTCATCAGTTACGCAACAATGTAATCAAAATAAACGATACAACAAAAACCATAACGATGACACAATAAACACGCACATGTAATTTTAATGACCCCCCCCCTCTGCCACAAGTTACCCACATTGATATCTAACCTTACCTCGAAGCACCCTGCTACTGCATTTATTATACATGTGCGTGTTTATTGTATCATTGTTATGGTTTCTGTTGTATCATTTATTATGATTACATTGTTGTGTATTTGGGGATAGTAGCAGCCAGTGAGGAAATGTGATGAATAAAGTGTTGTTATGGTTTTCACTTGTTACTCTGTTTTGTTGGTGTTGCTTCTCATCCCCCCACCTCCTGCGTTGTAAATTCTTAAAGGCACTCTCTTACTAAATCTCATTCCCTCTTTCCTCCCAGGATACACAGAAAGATCCATATTTCTCCATTCTGCTGCCCCCCCTCCCTAATTCCAGGTCTCCTTTCCAGCTGTCTCCACTTCTCTCTCTAATTACTCTTACTCAGCCCAGTTTTCTGGTCCTTCCCACACAAGCCCAGCTGTATTCTTTCTGGCCACCAGCTACACATTCCCTCTGCTCCCATTTGTTTCACTTACCCCGTCCCTTAGATTGTAAACTCACGGGGTGTCTGACTGAGCACTTGGTTAAAGTGCTGAATTACCTGGACTGTTATCCTATGGGCAGGGTTGTCTTTTCTGTATTTATGATGTACGGCTCATGTTTGTGCTCCCCCATTGTAAAGCGCTACAGAATATGCTGGAACTGTATAGGGTGTATTGAGTATACACGTTGAACCTGAGATCTCTGTATTGCACATTCAAGGTTCATTTGTTGACCAGAGTTTTTGCGAGGAGGAACATACTCTCCAGTTTGTCCCAGTATTTAAATATTTGATCCAAATTTCACAAATTTGTGGTTTATTCACTAAACTGTGATTCAAGTTACACATCGGCACCTCCAGGCAGCTCTGTGTTTGGGCTGAAATCTTCTAGTTTGAAAAGTTTGCGGAGGAAGTCAGCGAAATGCGATTTTATTTCACAGTGAAGTGATTCCAGGGAGCCCGGCATGTTATTACTCCCAGCAGGTTCCTGGGCGCTGCATGATGTCACTGTGATGTCAGTAACGTCAAACGTACCTGAAACTCCTGTGATTGCCAGGAGGGGGGATTTTGCAGTCTTTGCTGAAGGATTCGGCGTATGAGGGTGTGTTTGTTATACAGAGACGCATTGGGGGGGATTCGTATCATTCGTATGTTATGATTTAATATTTCGGTTTTATACAGAGATCACGTGTTCCTCCACTTGGAATCCCTCACCCCCCATGTAAAACATACAACCAGGGCGGGGCGTCTCAGTAAATACTGCAGGTAACACTTGTCCAGGGATTTGGGGGGACCCTGGATCGAGGGTGTAATTAAGCCACGCATAGTGCAGGGCGGCCCCCCTGTGAGTATGTATGAGTGTCTGGGGTTATGTAGTGACACGTTATACCCGCCATCACGTCACAAGGCGACTCCATGGCGTTAGGTGAGAACAGGCAATGGATAATAAGGACTGGTCCCTGGGGTAAAGGGTCGCTTGGGACGTGTGCGGCAGCGCAGCCTCAGACACATGTGCAGCGTGTAGTGTCAATGTGTGTATTTATAAATAACGTTCAGCACCTGTGACCATACCCCGCCCTCATTCCGATCAGGAAAGCCGAATTCCACCAAAACTGGCACGTGCGGAATCCTGCAGAACCTCATTCCTGCAATGTCTCGTCTTCTCTTACATGACACTGCGGAAATTTCTGGTACACGAGCGATGCGCCACCATCCTGGGAGCGATACATGCACAACCTTTACAGAACGCTTTTACCAGCTGTGCACCCCACCAAGTGACCCTCTAAAGGAGAGACGGGCCCACTTTCAGGGGTTCCTCCATATATTCAGGGTGTGTGGGTGTCTTTATAGGGGCTCCTCCATATATTCAGGGTGTGCGGGTGTGTTTTTAGGGGTTCCTCCATATATTCAGGGTGTGCGGGTGTGTTTTTAGGGGTTCCTCCATATATTCAGGGTGTGCGGGTGTCTTTATAGGGGTTCCTCCATATATTCAGGGTGTGTGGGTGTGTTTTTAGGGGTTCCTCCATATATTCAGGGTGTGCGGGTGTATTTTTAGGGGTTCCTCCATATATTCAGGTGTGTGCGGTGTTTTTAGGGGTTCCTCCATATATTCAGGGTGTGTGGTGTCTTTATAGGGGTTCCTCCATATATTCAGGGTGTGCGGGTGTGTTTTTAGGGTTCCTCCATATATTCAGGGTGTGCGGGTGTCTTTATAGGGGTTCCTCCATATATTCAGGGTGTGTGGGTGTCTTTATTAGGGGTTCCTCCATATATTCAGGGTGTGCGGGTGTGTTTTTAGGGGTTCCTCCATATATTCAGGGTGTGCGGGTGTCTTTATAGGGGTTCCTCCATATATTCAGGGTGTGTGGGTGTCTTTATAGGGGTTCCTCCATATATTCAGGGTGTGCGGGTGTGTTTTTAGGGGTTCCTCCATATATTCAGGGTGTGTGGGTGTGTTTTTAGGGGTTCCTCCATATATTCAGGGTGTGGGTGTGTTTTTAGGGTTCCTCCATATATTCAGGGGTGCGGGTGTATTTTTAGGGGTTCCTCCATATATTCAGGGTGTGCGGGTGTTTTTAGGGGTTCCTCCATATATTCAGGTGTGTGCGGGTTCTTTATAGGGGTTCCTCCATATATTCAGGGTGTGTGGGTGTGTTTTTAGGGGTTCCTCCATATATTCAGGGTGTGCGGGTGTGTTTTTAGGGGTTCCTCTCATATATTCTCGTGGGCGGGTGTGTTTTTAGGGGTTCCTCCATATATTCAGGGTGTGCGGGTGTCTTTATAGGGGTTCCTCCATATATTCAGGGTGTGTGGGTGTGTTTTTAGGGGTTCCTCCATATATTCAGGGTGTGCGGGTGTATTTTTAGGGGTTCCTCCATATATTCAGGGTGTGCGGGTGTTTTTAGGGGTTCCTCCATATATTCAGGGTGTGTGGGTGTCTTTATAGGGGTTCCTCCATATATTCAGGGTGTGCGGGTGTGTTTTTAGGGGTTCCTCCATTATTTCAGGGTGTGCGGGTGTCTTTATAGGGGTTCCTCCATATATTCAGGGTGTGTGGTGTGTGTTTTTAGGGGTTCCTCCATATATTCAGGGTGTGTGGGTGTCTTTATAGGGGTTCCTCCATATATTCAGGGTGTGCGGGTGTGTTTTTAGGGGTTCCTCCATATATTCAGGGTGTGTGGGTGTGTTTTTAGGGGTTTCCTTCAATATATTCACAGGGTGTGTGGGTGTGTTTTTAGGGTTCCTCCATATATTCAGGTGTGGCGGGTGTATTTTTAGGGGTTCCTCCATAATATTCAGGTGTGCGGGTTTTTAGGGGTTCCTCCATATATTCAGGGTGTGCGGGTGTCTTTATAGGGGTTCTCCATATATTCAGGGTGTGTGGGTGTGTTTTTAGGGGTTCCTCCATATATTCAGGGTGTGTGGGTGTGTTTTTAGGGGTTCCTCCATATATTCAGGTGTGCGGGGGTGTATTTTTAGGGGTTCCTCCATATATTAAGGGTGTGCGGTGTGTTTTTAGGGGTTCCTCCATATATTCAGGGTGTGCGGGTGTGTTTTTAGGGGTTCCTCCATATATTCAGGGTGTGCGGGTGTCTTTTAGGCTGGGGTCAGACGAGCGTGATTTCTACGGACTGTACGTCCGTGCAGTACGGACATCGTCAGTACGGATGATGCAGTAGTGGTCACACAGTCCGTTTTTTCACTGAAGTTATTTTTTGACGGATGTAGGAGGGAAAAATAAATTACAATGAAAAAACATTCTGTCCGTCAAAAATGCTGGACGTATAAATGCAGTCCGTCTGACCTCGCTCCATCACTCACACACAAAGCTATGCAGACGTTGTGGACGTGGCGCACTCCGCACGTCCGTTCTAGCAGTATTACGTTCTTGCCTAACCTGCGTCCGTTTGCCGCGGCCGTTGTGCGTCCGCAGTTCAGTGCGGACGTACTTCATGTGTCAGGCTCCAATGGACTTACTTTCATGCTATCACGGACGTACTTTTAGGCGCAATCACGGACGTGAAGACTACGCTCGTCTGACCCCAGCCTTAGGGGCTCCTCCATATATTCAGGGTGTGTGGGTGTGTTTTTAGGGGCTCTTCCATATATTCAGGGTGTGTGGGTGTCTTTTTAGGGGCTCCTCCATATATTCGGGGGGGGGTTTAGGGGCTCCTCCATATATTCGGGGGGGGGGTTTAGGGGCTCCTCCATAGATTCAGGGTGTGTAGGTGTGTTTTTAGGGGTTCCTCCATATATTCAGGGTGTGCGGGTGTCTTTTTAGGGGTTCCTCCATATATTCAGGGTGTGTAGGTGTGTTTTTAGGGGTTCCTCCATATATTCAGGGTGGCGGGTGTTTCTAGGGTTCCTCCATATATTCAGGGTGTGCGGGTGTGTTTCTAGGGGTTCCTCCATATATTCAGGGTGTGTAGGTGTGTTTTTAGGGGTTCCTCCATATATTCAGGGTGTGCGGGTGTGTTTTTAGGGGCTCCTCCATATATTCGGGGTGTGTAGGTGTTTCTAGGGGTTCCTCCATATATTCAGGGTGAGAGGGTGTCTTTTTAGGGATTCCTCCATATATTCAGGGTGAGAGGGTGTCTTTTTAGGGGCTCCTCCATGTGATGTTTTTCACAACAGTGTTTATATTCTTACTTAATTGGTTGACTTGTATAAAAACAGTCACTTCCGTATAATAAGTTGTAGTTTATTAATCAGTGTAGACCAGTTTCCTCACAGAGCTGCCTCATAACACTGCTCTGCTTCAGCCGCCATTTTACATCTACCAGAACATTCCCCCCAACTGACAACAGGAAGTGAGAAATCACCTCAGAGCAGAACAGGAAGTGAGAAATCACCTCAGAGCAGAACAGGAAATAGGGAGGCAGAAGAAAAGCAATGCATCATTCACAACCAACAGTCCATACCCCACAATACACACTCCATACACCCTGTTCCAAATTATTATGCAAATTCTATTTCAGTGTCAGAAAGATTAAATATTTTGTGTTTCAGTGTAATTCATGGATGACATTGTGTCTCGGGCTCTTTTGATCACTGAAAACAATCTGGGACACCTGTGATAATTAGATAATGTCAGGTGAGCCCAATTAAAGGAAACACTACTAAAGGAGGATGTTGCACATTATTAAGCACAGCACCATTTCCAAGCAATATGGGGAAGAAAAAGGATCTCTCTGCCGCCGAAAAGAGGGAAATAGTTCAATGCCTTGACCGCGGTATGAAAACATTAGATATTTCACGAAAACTTAATAGTGCGATGATCACGCTTAAGAGATTTGTGGCTGATTCAGAGCACAGACGGGTTCGTGCAGATATAGACACATTGAGGAAGATTTCTGCCGGATCCATGCATCGCATCAAGAGAGCAGCTGCTAAAATACCATTACATAGCAGCAAACAGATCTTTGAAGCCGCTGGTGCCTCTTGAGTCCCACCGACATCAAGGTGTAGAGTTCTCCAGAGTCTTGCAACTGGCATAAACCTTCCATTCGGCCACCACTAACCAATGCTCACAAGCAGAAACGGCTGCATTGGGCAGAAGAATACATGAAGACTAATTTTCAAACATCCTGTTCACTGAGTGCCGTGCAACCCTGGATGGATGGAGTAGTGGATGGTTGGTGGACGGCCACCCTGTTCCAACAAGGCTGTGGCGCCTGCAAGGCGGTGGAGTCATGTTTTGGACCGGAATCATGGGAAGAGAGCTGGCCGGCCCCTTTAGGGTCTCTGAAGGTTTAAAGATGACCTCTGCAAAGTATGTGGAGTTCCTGACTGACCACTTCCTTCCCTGGTACAGAAGAACTATGCTTTCCGTAATAAAATCCTCTTCATGCATGACAATGCACCATCTCATGCTGCAAAGAATACCTCTGCATCAATGGCTGCTATGGGGATAAAAGGAGAGCAAGTCATGGTGTGGCCTCCATCCTCCCCTGACCTCAATCCTATTGAGAACCTTTGGAGCATCCTCAAGCAAAAGATCTATGAGGGTGGGAGGCAGTTTCCATCCAAACAGCAGCTCTGGGAGGCTATTCTGACATCTTGCAAACATATTCAAGCAGAAACTGTCCAAAAACTCACAAGTTCAATGGATGCAAGACTTGTGAAGCTGCTATCAAATAAGGGGTCCTATGTTACAATGTAACGGGACCTGTTAAAATGTTTAAAAAGTTAAAAGCCATTTCAATCAAACTTTGAACATTTTGATTTCAGTAAATATGCTGCAAACACAACAAATGACAAAGTGTTTTGAAACTTACTGTGCGGAATAATTTGAAAAAAATAAATCCTGTTATCATTAGGTTTGTTCAATAAAATGTGAATTGTATCTTCATAGTTTTAAACAGTCAGCAGAATTCTCATGTTATCAATTATTTAGGTAAATGAGAAAAATATAATTTGCATAATAATTTGGAACAGGGTGTGCGGGTGTCTTTTTAGGAGTTCCTCCATATATTCAGGGTGTGCGGGTGTCTTTTTAGGGGTTCCTCCATATATTCAGGGTGTGCGGGTGTGTTTTTAGGGGCTCCTCCATATATTCAGGGTGTGCGGGTGTGTTTTTAGGGGCTCCTCCATATATTCAGGGTGCGCGGGTGTGTTTTTAGGGGTTCCTCCATATATTCAGGGTGTGCGGGTGTGTTTTTAGGGGCTCCTCCATATATTCAGGGTGTGCGGGTGTGTTTTTAGGGGCTCCTTCATATATTCAGGGTGTCTTTAGGGGTTCCTCCATATATTCAGGGTGTGTGGGTGTCCTTTTAGGGGCGCCTCTATATATTCAGGGTGTGTGGGTGTCCTTTTAGGGGCTCCTCCATATATTCAGGGTGTGTGGGTGTCTTTTTAGGGGTTCCTCCATATATTCAGGGTGTGCTTTTAGGGATTCCTCCATATATTCAGGGTGTGTGGGTGTCTTTTTAGGGGTTCCTCCATATATTCAGGGTGTGCGGGTGTGTTTTTAGGGGCTCCTCCATATATTCAGGGTGTGCGGGTGTGTTTTTAGGGGCTCCTCCATTATTTCAGGTGCGCGGGTGTTTTTTAGGGGTTCCTCCATATATTCAGGGTGTGCGGGTGTGTTTTTAGGGGCTCCTCCATATATTCAGGGTGTGCGGGTGTGTTTTTAGGGGCTCCTTCATATATTCAGGGTGTCTTTTATATATTCAGGGTGTGTGGGTGTCCTTTTAGGGGCGCCTCTATATATTCAGGGTGTGTGGGTGTCCTTTTAGGGGCTCCTCCATATATTCAGGGTGTGTGGGTGTCTTTTTAGGGGTTCCTCCATATATTCAGGGTGTGCGGGTGTCTTTTTAGGGGTTCCTCCATATATTCAGGGTGTGCGGGTGTGTTTTTAGGGGCTCCTCCATATATTCAGGGTGTGTGGGTGTCTTTTTAGGGGTTCCTCCATATATTCAGGGTGTGCGGGTGTCTTTTTAGGGGCTCCTCCATATATTCAGGGTGTGCGGGTGTCCTTTTAGGGGCGCCTCTATATATTCAGGGTGTGTGGGTGTCCTTTTAGGGGCTCCTCCATATATTCAGGGTGTGTGGGTGGTGTTTTAGGGGTTCCTCCATATATTCAGGGTGTGCTTTTAGGGATTCCTCCATATATTCAGGGTGTGTGGGTGTCTTTTTAGGGGTTCCTCCATATATTCAGGGTGTGCGGGTGTGTTTTTTAGGGGCTCCTCCATATATTCAGGGTGTGCGGTTGTGTTTTTAGGGGCTCCTCCATATATTCAGGGTGCGCGGGTGTGTTTTTAGGGGTTCCTCCATATATTCAGGGTGTGCGGGTGTGTTTTTAGGGGCTCCTCCATAATATTCAGGGTGTGCGGGTGTGTTTTTTAGGGGCTCCTTCATATATTCAGGGTGTCTTTTATATATTCAGGTGTGTGTGTCCTTTTAGGGGCGCCTCTATATATTCAGGGTGTGTGGGTGTCCTTTTAGGGGCTCCTCCATATATTCAGGGTGTGTGGGTGTCTTTTTAGGGGTTCCCCATATATTCAGGGTGTGCGGGTGTCTTTTTAGGGGTTCCTCCATATATTCAGGGTGTGCGGGTGTGTTTTTAGGGGCTCCTCCATATATTCAGGGTGTGTGGGTGTCTTTTTAGGGGTCCTCCATATATTCAGGGTGTGCGGGTGTCTTTTTAGGGGCTCCTCCATATATTCAGGGTGTGCGGGTGTGTTTTTAGGGGT
This sequence comes from Leptobrachium leishanense, assembly GCA_009667805.1. Lineage (NCBI taxonomy): Eukaryota > Metazoa > Chordata > Amphibia > Anura > Megophryidae > Leptobrachium > Leptobrachium leishanense. The sequence continues at coordinate 86,208,876 of CM019073.1, read as the reverse complement.
TCCTCCATATATTCAGGGTGTGCGGGTGTGTTTTTAGGGGTTCCTCCATATATTCAGGGTGTGTTTTTAGGGGTTCCTCCATATATTCAGGGTGTGTTTTTAGGGGTTCCTCCATATATTCAGGGTGTGCTTTTAGGGATTCCTCCATATATTCAGGGTGTGTGGGTGTCTTTTTAGGGGTTCCTCCATATATTCAGGGTGTGCGGGTGTGTTTTTAGGAATTCCTCCATATATTCAGGGTGTGTTTTTAGGGGTTCCTCCATATATTCAGGGTGTGTGGGTGTCCTTTTAGGGGCGCCTCTATATATTCAGGGTGTGTGGGTGTCCTTTTAGGGGCTCCTCCATATATTCAGGGTGTGTGGGTGTCTTTTTAGGGGTTCCTCCATATATTCAGGGTGTGCGGGTGTCTTTTTAGGGGTTCCTCCATATATTCAGGGTGTGCGGGTGTGTTTTTAGGGGCTCCTCCATATATTCAGGGTGTGTGGGTGTCTTTTTAGGGGTTCCTCCATATATTCAGGGTGTGTGGGTGTCTTTTTAGGGGCTCCTCCATATATTCAGGGTGTGCGGGTGTCTTTTTAGGGGCTCCTCCATATATTCAGGGTGTGCGGGTGTGTTTTTAGGGGTTCCTCCATATATTCAGGGTGTGCGGGTGTGTTTTTAGGAATTCCTCCATATATTCAGGGTGTGTTTTTAGGGGTTCCTCCATATATTTAGGGTGTGTTTTTAGGGGTTCCTCCATATATTCAGGGTGTGTTTTTAGGGGCTCCTCCATATATTCAGGGTGTGTTTTTAGGAATTCCTCCATATATTCAGGGTGTGTTTTTAGGAATTCCTCCATATATTCAGGGTGTGTTTTTAGGGGTTCCTCCAGGATATAAATGGTCCTAATAAGTTACTTCATGTAAAATGTTTGGGAATAGTGTAGCCCCGCCTCCAGCGCCATTCCATTAAATGCCTTGAGTGCTCCTTTTTAACGTTTGCAATGTTGGGGTGTGTCCCTACATAAAGTCAGTAGCCCCTCCCCCTGGAATAAGTCAGATGCGACGTTGTACATGGGAGACATTTTATTGGGGGGGGTTGGTGGAACGCGTCGCTGTGACATCACAACGTGTTAATCAGAGCATTTATAATACTGAGAGTAAAAATCCCCCCTCCCCCCCACACAAACCCAGCGACCACAGAAACGGGGTGAATCCTGATAAATTAGCCCAAAATGAAGTTGTCAGACCCTCTCCGGCAGGAAGGGGTTAATGTACATATATACAGCATATACACAATATACAGTGAGAGCGGCGCAGCGGGAGGTTCACACGTTAACGAGTCGATATCGGCAGGGACCCCCCCAACCACTGATTATTAACCCTTTAATTACACGGGGTCAGAAACCCTTATTCTCTGCACCGAATCACTGATGACATCATTACATGTAAAGAGCTGATGGAATGGGGGGGGGGCCTCCTTGATAAAGTCGTGGCAGCACCGGATCAGGTCTGGACCTCCATCAGTCTCTGTCCAGGACATTCATGACCCGGCCAGGATGGGGTTAATACATAGAGAACACTTCATGTGAAACCCCCCAACACGTACCACAGCCCCCCCCTCCCAATACAGAGCCCCCAGTATTTCTGGCTCAGCCGGTGCGATGGGCGAGTCCTGTGGCTGCGCCGGGGATGATGGGAATCACAGTCCAGGCCTCAGAGTGATACAGGATGATAATACTGAGGGTGAGGAGATGATGATGTCACTAAACCATGAAAAGCAGCCGAGCCTGAAATATAAAACATTACAAAGGAGCAAAACGTCACAAAATCACCGCAACAAACACCTCCAGCAGAATCGCCTGCATAGACTCGCACGCACTGGTCCTGGTATTCTGTGTGGTGCAGCATGAGGGCCCCCACACCATGAACCGAAGAGCCCATAGGCAGCCTGAGACCCCCACACCATGAACCGAAGAGCCCATAGGCAGCCTGAGACCCCCACACCATGAACCAAAGAGCCCATAGGCAGCCTGAGACCCCCACACCATGAACCGAAGAGCCCATAGGCAGCCTGAGACCCCCACACCATGAACCGAAGAGCCCATAGGCAGCCTGGGGACCCCCACACCATGAACCGAAGAGCCCATAGGCAGGCTGAGACCGCGGGCACACAGATACTATTGGGGTCTAGCACGAGGTTATTGATCGGAAGCTTCTGGGCTGCAGGTTCAGACGAGCGAAACGACTTATCGAATCCGTGCTCTTACCCATAATGCAATTCCTTCTATAAAAACATGTTTTAGAGCTTCTGGTGGAGACGCGACACTCCTACAGCGCTGCCCTCCCACTCGCGGGTCACGTCACGCCCGACACAACATGATCGATGTGGATTCTGTGAAGAAACGTCAGATTTCTCTTGATTTGTAAAATTACCCCGAAACACGTCTCAGCCCCCCCGAGTGCGTGCCACGGGCAGAAGGTGGCACCGCAATGTCTGCTATGTGGCCTGTGGGGTTTCACGAGCAGCGACGCAAACTGAACATTAAAGGGTTAAACTGTAACTAAGGAGAACTTTAAAAATAATCATTTAAAAACAAAATCCTTTAAAAAATAAATGCTCCACCAGCCGGGTCACCACTGCCTCCGGGTCACCACCGCGCCCGGCCTCCGGGTCACCACCACGCCCGGCCTCCATGACACCGACGCGCCCGGCCTCCATGACACTGCCGCGCCCGGCCTCCATGACACTGCCGCGCCCGGCCTCTGGGTCACCACTGCAACCGGCCTCCGGGTCACAACTGCCTCCGGGTCACCACCGCACCCGGCCTCCGGGTCACCACTGCCTCCGGGTCACCACCGCGCCCGGCCTCCGGGTCACCACCACGCCCGGCCTCCATGACACCGACGCGCCCGGCCTCCATGACACTGCCGCGCCCGGCCTCTGGGTCACCACCGCGCCTGGCCTCCGGGTCACCACCGTGCCCAGCCTCCGGGTCACTACTGAGCACGGCCTCCATGACACCACCACACCCGGCCTCCGGGTCACCACCGAGCACGGCCTCCATGACACCACCTCGCCTGACCTCCGGGTCACCACCAAGCACGGCCTCCATGACACCACCTCGCCCGACTTCTGGGTTACCATCGAGCAAGGCCTCCATGACACCACCGCACCTGGCTTAAGGGTCACCACCATGTCTGGCCTTTATGTCAGTACGGCACCTGCCCTCCATGACACCAATGCGCCCGGCCTCCACGTCACTATGGCGCCTGGCCTCCCCTTTCACCTTTGCATATGAATCTGTATCACTGGGTTTATTGGAATCATTTAATCGGACGCCGCGTTACTCGATGATGATATTATTCGTGTAATGAGGGGAATCTCGATTATTCTGAGGTCAATGTAACCGCGGAGACTCTAATGGTTCTGGGAGGTTTTCTCCAGCCGGGTTAACTTTACACCGTTCTTGGAATAGAGCCCCTCGTCAGTGACTGGGCATCATGGGAGATGTAGTTCCAAACCATGTGGAGGGCCGAAGCTGCTGCGGAACCCCAGATCAGACAAATGATGTCACAGCTGTGTCCAATAAGAGCAGAACCAGTGGCGACCATTGTGTCTTCCCTCCTGCACAGGCCCTGCTCCTCCCGCTCAGACCCGTCACACAAAGCCGCACGCAGACGCTCGCTGCGAATTATATTATGACAGATCACAGATTTCCCAGTATTGTAGCTTCATTTTCCCCCATTTTTGAATCGGGGACTTTATTCAGTGTAACACAGCATGACACGACTTCCTGGCCGGAAACACATGAGGTGGATTAGGAGGAGGACCTGGGCCCGGGCAGAGCCAACTGCGACATCTAGGGTCACCAGGTCGGCCAGGTTTTCCTGGACACATATTATGGTTTCATGCAGAGGGGGAGCACAGGGGAAAGTGCTGCCCTGCAACATGTATATGCTGCAGGCAGGAAATCAAGACAGGTCACCTGGGATTCCTTACCTGCAGTGTATGGATTATACATGTTACGGGGTGGCATTATTCATACACTGCCCATCAGCATGAATTTATTATATGGGTCCAGGATAACATGGCCGACCTGGTGACCCTGGTGACATCATACATCCGTCTTTTTTCTGGATTTAAATAAAAAATAGAGCTTCCAAGAAACCAAAGCTGGCTGAGGGTGATGGGAGCTTCTCAGTGCGAGCTCAGGATTTCTGGGGCCGCTCCTCGATGCGTGTGAACATGCAGGCGGAAAGGAAGTAACCGGACGGGACGCGTTGTGTGCGCATGAGAAACGTCTCCCCAGCTTGATCTGAAACACAGCGCAGATACATTGGATTCTCCTGCGAGCGGCCGCGGAATGTTACGGAATCTTTCCCGTCGATCCCTGAATCCACACGCGGATACATTGGATTCTCCTGCGAGCGGCCGCGGAATGTTACGGAATCTTTCCCGTCGATCCCTGAATCCACACGCGGATACATTGGATTCTCCTGCGAGCGGCCACGGAATCTTTCCCGTCGATCCCTGAATCCACGCGCGGATACATTTGATTCTCCTGCGAGCGGCCGCGGAATGTTACGGAATCTTTCCCGTCGATCCCTGAATCCAGCGCGGATACATTTGATTCTCCTCGCGAGCGGCGCGGAATGTTACGGAATCTTTCCCGTCGATCCCTGAATCCACGCGCGGATACATTGGATTCTCCTGCGAGCGGCCGCGGAATGTTACGGAATCTTTCCCGTCGATCTCTGAATCCACGCGCGGATACATTGGATTCTCCTGCGAGCGGACCGCGGATTGTTACGGAATCTTTCCCATCGATCCCTGAATCCACACGCGGATACATTGGATTCTCCTGCGGAATGTTACGGAATCTTTCCCGTCGATCCCTGAATCCACGCGCGGATACATTTGATTCTCCTGCGAGCGGCCGCGGAATGTTACGGAATCTTTCCCGTCGATCCCTGAATCCACGCGCGGATACATTGGATTCTCCTGCGAGCGGCCGCGGAATGTTACGGAATCTTTCCCGTCGATCTCTGAATCCACGCGCGGATACATTGGATTCTCCTGCGAGCGGCGGCCGCGGAATGTTACGGAATCTTTCCCGTCGATCTCTGAATCCACGCGCGGATACATTGGATTCTCCTGCGAGCGGCCGCGGATTGTTACGGAATCTTTCCCATCGATCCCTGAATCCACACGCGGATACATTGGATTCTCCTGCGGAATGTTACGGAATCTTTCCCGTCGATCCCTGAATCCACGCGCGGATACATTGGATTCTCCTGCGAGCGGCCGCGGAATGTTACGGAATCTTTCCCGTTGATCCCTGAATCCACGCATTTTAATCCGATATTTAACCAGCTCGGCCCCATAACCCAATCACACGCGACGCGAGACGAGGGATAAGCACTTTTCCAGTGTATTGCTGTGATGTCATCAGCTAGACAACACTGCGCGCAACATAAAATACCAGGAGCAGGCGTTCAAGCGGAGGGAGCGGAGTCACTCGGGCCCAGTTGTGCTTTTCAGCCATTTCCTCGATAAAAATTGGTAAAAAATATCTACTTTGTAACTTTGCAGCGTCCGGCGCGGAGAAACGCATTCCACGCCACGACGCAACGCATTCCACGCCACGATGTGTCAGTAAAGGGTTAAACTGACAGAACGCTGGATATTTATATGAAACAGACTCGCGCTCCCTCACGTCTACACAATAACCCCGGCGTCAGGCAGCGGCATGTCACCATGACACGTGGCGAGCGCCGGCGCAGCGTGATTTATCGCCCACCGGATCTCTGTCTGCTCAGCAGATTCTGGAGACACGAGGGACGGGAATCGAAGCCGTTAACTCCGCGTGGCTCAGCAGTAACTCCTGGTTTGGCCCTCTGAGTGCACTGTCCAGGCGGGCCCCAGGATGCCGGGGGGCCCTGCTGGTGTGGATGCTCGGTGCTGGGCCCCGCTCTGCTCCAGGTTGCCGTACACAGTCCCTCCCTCGGAGAGCAGGCAGTGAGGGGGCATGTAGGCCATTCTCTGGCCCCCTCCCGGTGGCCCTTCATAGGTGATTATGGGGGTCTCTCTGCCCTCGGGGAATTTAGGCTGCATCCCCCACAGGGCAGGATGAGGTGGAGGAGCCGGGGAGCGGAAATAGTTTGATCCTTCCCTTCGCAGCGAGAGCGGGTGCCGGAGTGAGGGTCCCCCTAAACCGTCATGGCGTCCTGGTGGAGGGGGCTGCCCCGGGCGCTGTTTTTTTTGTGGCAGTTCTGGTTTGAGTTCGGCAGAGACCCCGGTGCCCTGACCCTCCACCTCGCCCCGGGCAGGAAGGTTCACATAAATGGGCTCTTCCCTCCTCCGGGAGGCTTTGTCTGAAAATCCCACCTGTCCGCGGCTTTCAGGGGACTCTACATACTGGTATCTGGCCCCTCCACTCACAAAGTAGGGGTGCAGCGGTGCAGGATGCCCCCTATCCCAGCGCTGGTAACAGAAGAGGTCTGGGTTGGAGGGCACAGCTGCTCCATACCAGCCTCCAAGGCCCGGCGGGGGCACAGGATGGGGGTGTGATGGAGGGGTGGCCATCGACGACCAAGGGGTCTGGAGTAGTCCATAGGAGGCATTGAGGGGTGCGAGGTGAGGGGGGTCCCCCAGAATCTCATAATAAAGGCCTTCAGGATCTGGCCACGGAGGTGTCGAGCGATGAGGAGACAGTCTGGGTCCTCCATCAGGGAAGCGGAAATTGGGAGGTCTGGGCCTTGGGGCGCAGACACTCGGAGGAGCGGGGAGGCTCTCGGACCTGGCGTGGAGACGAGGAGCGCGGTGAGGGGGGGCGGCCATTGGGGTGATCTTCCGGAGGTCGGCTGGAGAGGTTCCCGTGGCCTGTGGAGGAACGACGAAAGAATTAGAGGCAGGGTGAGAGTCTCGTCTCCCACACTGGCAAAACACGGCTCCTCAGATGACTCTGAACTACGCTTCTCATAATGCTCAGCTGGCCTGAGGGGCAGCTGATTACCATGGGAGATGTAGTCTGAGGCGCTCAAGGTCTCCCATTACTCCCTCAGAGCTTGAATATGAGGAATTAGGCCGGCTCGGCTCTCACCAGGGTGCTGTGCGATGGGTTCCTCAGGGGCCACTGCTGGGTGGGGTTCCTCTCGCCAGGGATCAGCGTGGGTGGGCGCAGCTCAGAGTAGAGAGGTCCTTCCCGTCGTGCGGAGGTCTCACTGCACTCCATGGACAGGGAGCGCCGAAACACGGTGGAGGCAGGGTGAGCACTTGCAGGTCTCTGGTTCACCTTGGTTGGGACGGTGCCCATGGACATGGAAGACTGCAGGGCCCGCTGCGCGCTCTCAGCCAGCTTCAGGGCCATGAGACGTGCCGGGTCCTTAGGAGGTGGTGGTGGTGGGACCTGGCGGAGAATGGAAAGGGGTGCAGGGGGCGCAGCTTGCTTTGGAGACAATGTTCGACCTGGGGGGGGGGGGAGAGAGAGAAAAGGAAGATTATACATTTAATACAAACTGCGGCAAAACCGAGAGGGTGGCAACGCACTGAGCAGGTGTAAGGTATGCCAAAATCAGGTACCCCATTAAAATAAACCTATGATAAAGTAAACTAATGGCATTTCTATTAAACCACCAGTAGATGGCAGCAGAGTAAAAAGCCTGAATGATGAGCACGTGTTCCTTTAAAATGCTTCCCTGAGCACACAGAACCAAAAAGCATGATTTTCGTTGTTGGTAGGAAGCATTTAAGCAAAGTACACATCCTACCAGAGCTGAAGTCATGTTTTGTATGTGTTGCAGGTAAGAGGGAGTATAGCCAGTGTTATAAACAGGGCAAAAGTGATTCAATTCACATCCCTGTAGATTAGAAAGGACTGTTGAGGCTGCTGAATAATTAGATAAGACAGTATACAGATGTCAGTGTGTTGTGCTGAAGTGTTATACAGCATCAGCATACAGGGAATGTGATGACTATATGTTATACTGTATTATATTATATTGCACCATTAGCCTACTATAATGCAGATTGAGTAATTATAGATCTGTACATGTTTAATGGTTTATTATTTTCTATAAGAATGTTAGTCCTGCATAGGTGAATGTTACCGTATAGGTCTAAATGTGTATTAATGTAGAAGCATTTAAGCAAAGTACACATCCTACCAGAGCTGAAGTCATGTTTTGTATGTGTTGCAGAAATCATTTCTGGTTTCACCCAGCCCGCTCCCTTCGCACATTGGAATTATTGACCATACTTTCAGCATATGTGCAACACAGGCTCGAGGTCATCGTAGGTGAGACCATGAGGATCATGTGATCTAAACCACCAGTCCTGCACGTAATGCGTGGCATGGGCACCTCAATGCCAGGGGAAAGGGTTTATTTCATTCATTCCTGGTCTCACGAGCAGCGCTGGTAACAGCAGAGCCCCCTGCGTTGTAATACTTGCCTCCGAGTCGTTAATAAAATTATGACGTCACGCTTTAAAGCATTTCTTAATTACTGCGCATGCCGGTCATTTTGTGGATTTCCCAGGGTGCCGTCTGCCACCACCCGCCATGGTTTCCTGGGACATGATTCAGGCCGGACTCTCCTCCCAACCCCATATTCCATTCTTGACCCTGGGTCCTGGTACTGACTCCCATTTGGGCGCCTGTCGGTCTCTGGCTGTGTGAGTTGATCCTGACTGGCAGCCAGGAAATAAAAACCTCCGGCATTCTGGAGGTGCGCGGCCACGGCTTCTCACAGACACCTCTATGCTATGTTTTCCATATTCTACCGGCGGCTGTTTGGTGAAGTTTGATCACACATGGTGCCAGGTAGGAAGACCATGCGTGATACAGCCCATGGGAGACGCTGAGACCCTCCACTCACCTGCAGGAGATTCATCTTGTCCTGAGACCCTGTCCAGCTTCCCTTTCACCTCTCGGACACAAGTCTCGCTCAGCTGGCAGGACTGCAGGAGCAGGGACAGCACTTGTGGAGGAGGGGAGAAACTGCGGGGTCCCGGGCACTCGGCCTCGGCCACCAGACGCTCCGGTGGGCTGTGTGTAGGAGAAGGGGAACATCCTCGCAGCGGGGACAGGCTGACCCTGCGCAGGAGGGAGCGGGGTGGGGTATGGTTTGTCACGTCGGCTTTTATTCGCCCCGGGGAGCGGACGTCTTCGTGGTCGGAGAAAGAGAGACGAAAAGAGAGAGGGTCGAATCCCAGGCCGTCCGTGTCGGGCAGCGGCGGAGAGAGATCCAGGTCTTCTTCGATCCACGCAGACTGAGGCCGGACAGAGCTTTGGGGAGGAGACGGGGCACAGGGCGGGGAGGGCGAGGAGGGCCCCAAACTCTCAACCGAGTGACAATGGGGGATCCGAGAGGGAAGTCCATCACTGGTGGATCGAGGACGACGGAGACGCGAGGGACGCTGAAACCCTGATAGAGAGAAGGAGAGAGAGGTCAGGAGACGAAGCACAGGGGGAAAACCCAAAAACGGCGAGTTATGCCACGAAATAAAGATCACTCTGACAGCTTTCAGGTCAGGGGTTAAACATAAAATCTCTACAGTATCAGACGTTTACGCTTTAAACCATGGCCTGAAGACGCCCGAGACGCACCGGTTCCGCTGGTGTGGGAGCACAGAGACTCCTCGCTCTTCGCTGACCGCAGGGTGACCGTTTCAGCGACTCCTGGGGGGACAAGAAAGAGGGTGCGGGGTCAGAAGACGGCCTGCAGCAACGAGGAGGGGGGACAGAGACCAGGCTGCCGTTACCTCTCAGGTGGGCAGCAGAGTCCCGGAGACCACCAGGGCGAGACTTCTTTTGATGCGAAGAGTTTTTTCCGATGGCAAAGAAGGTTCTCCAGCTGCTTCCTCCACCAGACTTCTTCCTCCCGCGAGATGCTTTCCTGTGAACGAGAAGAGACAACGTGAACGAGAAACGGAGTCACGGCCGCCTGAGAGAGGGCTGTCACGGTGAGGCCATGCGAGGTGTAAAGTTACACAGACCTGTCCTCATTCTCCAGGATGCGCTCCTGCTTGCCCGGAGACACCTTCTCCGCGCCCAGCTTCTCCGCGGCCTCCCTCTGGCTCTGGCTCCGCGCCTGGGCCTCCTGCAGGCTGACCAGACGGCTGGACGGACAGCCTCCCATCAGTGAGCGAGGCCGGATGGGCCCGCAGCGACCTGTCCAAAGGAAGGGACAGTGTGAGTGATGAAACGAGCCGCTTAGTGTTTAACAAAAAAAGCCAAGCTCTGCAGAAAGGGTTAATCATTCCAAAAAGGAAAAAAACGGGTTAGAACCAGAGGTGCGCAGGCTGCAGTGCGACAGCGCGGCACGAGACTGGAAGGTAAGAACAGGATGTTACAAGCGTAAAGGCGGCCCCAAGACATAGGCCGAGCCGTTCCATGCCAAGCAGATGCGCGTGCAGCGATGTCCATTACCTCTGTGACAACCAGGAGCACCGCCAGACACCCAGGACAGGTCCCCCGGGGTGCGAGAGATGAAGATACGTGTCCTCTAACCAGGTGTGCACCAAGAGATATACATTAGAGAAGCATGCAGCGCACAGGCAGGTACGAGGCTCCGCCCAATACCCAGACACGCACCCTGTAACCCAGCCTCAATACGGCCTGCGTCCTCCCTGAAGAGCTAGAACTAAAACATGCCATTGTGGGGGGAAACGGCGGAAAAAGTGGAAGAATGAACATTATTCCTCATTTAGTATGAAGCCAGGAGTTGCTCTCGATGTGGACGCAGCGATAGATCAGAAGCCGGAGGAGCCGCGCGGCCGATGAAACGCGTGACATGAGGCTGGCCGGGAGAAATCCAGGAACCGAAGCGACCCAATCATTGCTCACATAAAACGACGCAGGAAAGGAAACCGGATTAATGGTTTGTCCCATTTTAATGCAGGACGGACAGGGTGTCTGGGCACAGGGGACGGACAGGGTGTCTGGGCACAGGGGATGGACAGGGTGTCTGGGCACAGGGGACGGACAGGGTGTCTGGGCACAGGGGACGGACAGGGTGTCTGGGCACAGGGGACGGACAGACGGGTTACATTCATTCATGCTTTCGCCTCAGGGTAAATGCTTTAGTCTTCTAGTAGGAGAGGTCCAGTGTCTTCTGTTGTGTGGCCGTGCAGGTTTCCTGATGATGTTGTGCGGCCGTGGAGGTTTCCTGATGATGTCGGGCCGCCGTGGATGTTTCCTGATGATGTCGGGCAGCCGTGGAGGTTTCCTGATGATGTCGGGCAGCCGTGGAGGTTTCCTGATGATGTCGTGCGGCTGTGGAGGTTTCCTGATGATGTCGTGCGGCTGTGGAGGTTTCCTGATGATGTCGGGCGGCCGTGGAGGTTTCCTGAAGATGTCGTGCGGCCGTGGAGGTTTCCTGGTGATGTCGTGCGGCCGTGGAGGTTTCCTGATGATGTCGGGCGGCCGTGGAGGTTTCCTGATGATGTCGTGCGGCCGTGGAGGTCTCCTGATGATGTCAGCGCGCCGGGTGGACCTGCACAGTCGCGCTCACCCAGGACGCTAGCTGTCGGTGCTCAGCTGTTCTGCCTCCGCCGCCCGGCATCCTCCATCGCTCTGCACTCCGCAGCGGCCGTTCTTTACCTGCCACCATGCTTCTGGCAGCGTGAGGAGACGCGGTCTGACTTTGAAGCAAGATGCTCTGCGGAGGCTGGGGTCTTTTGCTGGTGAAGAGGAATAGAACAGAGTTTGGACAATGATAGGGGCAGGTCTCATCCCTCCACGCTCTGATCTCCTGCAGAGAAGCAGGTCCAGGAAACGATAAAGCAAAGAGGAGGAGGAGACGCGAAGGAGAGGAGCAAAAGGAGGAGGCAAAAAAAGAGACGTGCGGAAGAGAGATTCAGAATCAAGGACCTGGAGCGCGAGAGGAGGAGAGGAGGAAGAAGAAGATAGAGGGAGGCGGGAGTCTGGAGGGAGGACACAGCGAGGACTGGGAGAGGAGGGCAAATAAAGATAAGGGCAGAGGAGGACACGACGGGCTGAGAGAGTCGAGGGAGAGAGTTGAGGGCGAGGCTCGAGTTGAGGGCGAGGCCCGAGTTGAGGGTGAGGCTCGAGTTGAGGGCGAGGCTCGAGTTGAGGGCGAGGCGAGAGTTGAGGGCGAAGCGAGAGTTGAGGGCGAAGCGAGAGTTGAGGGCGAAGCGAGAGTTGAGGGCGAAGCGAGAGTTGAGGGCGAGAGTCGAGGCAAAAGACAAGAGCGAAGCAAGGGGCGAGGCAGAAATGGAGAGGGGCGAGGTGCAATAGGCGAGGGCATGGTGAGCGGGAGGGAAAGAAACGGGGCAGGGAAACATGAGAGCAGGGAAGAAGAAGAGGGCGGGTAAGGACAAGAGGGCAGAGCAAGAGACGTGGGGCGGATGAAGAGGCGAGGGGCGGGGAAAGAGGCGAGGGGCGGGGAAAGAGGTGAGGGGCGGGGAAAGAGACGGGGCAGGGAAACATGAGAGTGGGGAAGAAGAAGAGGGCGGGTAAGGAGAAGAGGGCAGGGCAAGAGACTAGAGGTGGGAAAGAGACGAGGGGCGGGGAAAGAGACGGGGCGCGGGGAAAGAGTCGGGGCGCAGGGAAAGAGAAGAGGGGCGGGGAAACATGAGAGTGGGGAAGAAGAAGAGGGCGGGTAAGGAGAAGAGGGCAGGGCAAGAGACTAGAGGTGGGGAAAGAGACGAGGGGCGGGGAAAGAGATGGGGCAGGGAAACGTGAGTGGGGAAGAAGTGGGCGGGTAAGGAGAAGAGGGCAGGGCAAGAGACTAGAGGTGGGGAAAGAGGCGAGGGGCGGGGAAAGAGACGAGGGGCGGGGAAAGAGACGAGGGGCGGGGAAAGAGACGAGGGGCGGGGAAAGAGACGGGGCAGGGAAACATGAGAGTGGGGAAGAAGAAGAGGCGGGTAAGGAGAAGAGGGCAGGGCAAGAGACGAGGGGCGGGGAAAGAGATGGGGCAGGGAAACGTGAGAGTGGGGAAGAAGAAGAGGGCAGGGTAAGAGACTAGAGGTGGGGAAAGAGGCGAGGGACGGGGAAAGAGACGAGGGGCAGGGAAAGAGAAGAGGGGCAGGGAAAGAGACGAGGGGCGGGGAAAGAGACGAGGGGCGGGGAAAGAGACGAGGGGCGGGGAAAGAGACGAGGGGCGGGGAAAGAGACGAGGGGCGGGGAAAGAGACGAGGGGGGGAAAGAGACGAGGGGCGGGGAAAGACGAGGGGCGGGGAAAGACGAGGGGCGGGGAAAGAGACGAGGGGCGGGGAGAGAGACGAGGGGCGGGGAAAGAGGCGAGGGGTGGGGAAAGAGACAGGGGCGGGGAAAGAGACAGTGACAAGGGAGGGAGACGAGGGGTGGGAAAAGGAGGAAGTTGCTGATAAGGCGAGGAAGTGACACGGTGGCTTATACTGTGGGTGGAAGCATCGCATGCCAGTGGGCAGAAAGTCAGCAGTTGTTCCCAAACTTGGCAAGGTCCAACCCCAGAGACTTCAGCTAAACACAGCGCTCTTCTCCAAGTCAAGGCCAGTGGGAAGCGAGCGGACGAGTCAAGCAAGCGGAAATCCAGGGTCGTGCGAGAGCTTAACAGAAAGGAAGGTGTGAGCAGCAGCGCCCCGGACTGGCGACAGAAAGGATTAACAGGATTACCCACAAATCATCCCACCATCCCTTAAACACAGATAATGCCAAGAGACAGGGCACAAGACCGCCCCATCACGCTCAGCCAGCCTTCAGCCCTACGCCAAGCCTGACACCCCATTCCCAACAGATTCTCCCGTGCACAGACTCCACGACAAATATACCCAACTTTGTGCAACATTGACTGACTGCATCGCACAGCAGCGCACAGTATCACTGCACGCAACAATCCTCAAACACTGAGGATACGTCACTGAAAACACAGCCAGTAATGATGGAGGACACAGCACCTGTATACTGATCACCCCCCGTGTACATTGGTTGAAGTATGACTCTGTGCCCACAAACACCTTTCACATGTATTACTACACTTTATTTATATGTGCGCATTATTACACATTATATATACTGTATACAGGTGAAACTGGAAAAATTTGAATCTGGTGCAAAAGTTGATTTATTTCAGTAATGTAAGTTAAAAGGTGAAAGTAATATATGAGACTCATTAGATGCAAAGCGAGATCGATCAAGCGGTGATTTGTTATAATTGTGGTGATTCTGGTTACAGCTCATGAAAAGCCCAAATCCACAATCTCAGAAAATGAGAATATTCCATGTAATCAATAAAACAAGGATTGTACATAGAACAAAATGGCACCTGTGAAAAGTATAAGCTGCAGATGTACTCAGTGCTTGGTTTGCAGCAATTCCTGCCTCAATGCGGCCGGCGTGACATGGAAGCTATCAGCCTGTGGCCACTGCTGAGGTGTTATGGAAGACCAGGATGCTTCAATAGTGGCCTTCAGCTCTTCTGTATTGACCCGTCTCATGTCTCTTGTCTTTCTCTTGGCAATAGATTCTCTATGGGGTTCAGGTCAGGCGAGTTTTTTGGCCAATCACGCACAGTAATCCCACGGTCATTGAATCAGGTTTTGGTGCTTTTGGCAGTGTGGGCAGGTGCCAAGTCCTGCTGGAAAATGACGTCAGCATCCCCATAAAGCTCGTCTGCGGAAGGAAACAAAGTGCTCCAAAATCTCCTGCTAGACGGCTGCGTTGACCCTGGACTTAATGAAGCACAGTGGACCAACACCAGCAGATGACATGGCTCCCCAAATCAACACAGACTGTGGAAACTTCACACTGGACTTCAAGCATCTTGCAGTGTGTCCTCTCCATTCTTCCTCCATACTCTGGCTCCTTCGTTTCCAAATGAGATGCAAAAGTTGTTCTCATCAGAAAAGAGGACTTTGGAGCCACTGAGCAACAGACCAGGTGTGTTTTTCTTTAGCCCAGGTAAGACGCTTCTGATGTTGTTTCTTGTTCAGGAGCGGCTTGACAAGAGGAATACGACATTTGAAGCCCATGTCCAGGATGCGTCTGTGTGTGTGGTGGCTCTTGATGCACTGACTCCAGTCTCGTCCACTCCTTGTGAAAGTCCCCAACACTTTCGAATGGCTTTTTCCTGACAATCCTCTCCCGGCTGCGTCATCCCTGCTGCTTGTGCACCTCTTTCTTCCACATAACTTTCTATTAATGTGTATGGATGCAGCACTTTGGGAACATCCAACTTCTTTTGCAATGACCTTTTGAGGCTTTCCCTCCTTATGGAGGGGTCAATGATGGTTTTCTGCACAACTGTCAGGTCAGCGTCTTTCCCATGATTGTGATTCCTACTGAACCAGACTGAGAGACCATTTAAAGGCTCAGGAACCCTTTGCAGGTGTTATGGCTTAATTAGCTGATTAGAGTGGGACACTTTGAGCCTAGAATATATTGCACCGCATCACAATATTCTCATTTTCTGAGAGAAAGGATCCTGAGGACGAGCAGCAGCACTAGTGGCTGCTCTACGGTGCGGCCGCTCAGGCCTCACAGGGTTTTAGCTTGTGCCATTACAGGGATGAATTCTCCATATGCAAATCAGTCTCCTCTCACCCAAAATGGTGGCCAGTACTGACTGCCAAGGACGTCATCCCCTCCTGATGAGGCCTAACAAGGCTGAAAGGATGGTCGGGGGTTGCTGCACCTCTCGTGCAGGGATGACGTCCTTGGCAGTCAGTACTGGCCGCCATTTTTGTGAGACCTGAGCGGGCCTCACCGTAAAGCAGGCCACTAGTGCAGCTGCTCGTCCTCAGGATCCTCACACCCCCCCCCCCTTTCTCTCTCATTCTAAATTTTCTGAGATTGTGGATTTGGGGTTTTCAGGAGTTGTAACCATAATCCTCACAATTATGACAAATCACCGCTTGCACGATCTTGCTTTGCATGTAATGAGTGTCATATATTACTTTCACGTTTTAAGTTGCGTTACTGAAATAAATGAACTTTTGCACCATACTCTAATTTTTCGAATTTCCCCTGTATATGTGTATGTTCTATGGAAACGTTTCTTATAGAATCAGATGTGATTCAGCCAGAATTAGGAGATTATTTTCCTCTGCCCCGGCACGGATTTATCCAGGATACAGAATGTACGTGTTGTGCGCTGCGTGATATTAGAAGATATAAGTATTAGCAGGAGATGGGCTGAAATATGAGGCGGCTCTGTACAAGAGAAGACTTCACACCCTGAAAGCTGATTGGTGGATTGGACGGGGGGGTCCTCTATACAAACATCTGATGCCACATAATTTTTGTATTGTTCCTCGGGTCCGTTTTGGAATCGTGAAGTTACAGTAAAGGAAGATTAATGCAAATATTCGCCTCCGAGTCTTTATGGAAATCCAGGCTTTCGGTCAGAGTAAAGATGAGATTCTGGTCATGGAGTTTGTGCTTCAGACGAATCATGTTTACAGACGCAGAGAGTAAGTGAGGTCGTGAGTCAGGATTACGCCTTCTGCTGGGGGTACATTGTGATTATATACTACGTGTGCAGTGATTCATAGATACACCCCAGGGACTTACCTATCGAAGTGAAGGTGTCACTGAACAAGGTCTCCACGTTACACAGGAGAAACTCCACTAACACCGACTGTACCCGCACTTCGCGAAACGCGTCCGCACCGGGCGTCCCCACCGACTCCATATCCCTAGACCTGTGTATAAAGGAAAGGAAGAAACATTTTATTGAGGGAAATATGACTTTTCCCCCTTAGCATCTTATTGTTAGGGAATACCTTTAAACAGTGACCACAAGGTGGCGACATTACTGCAGGATACTCTCTAGCCACACCCCCAAGGAGCAAACAAATCAAACCTTGACAGCTCGTGCCCCTTTTGTTACCCAGATAGTAAAGCGCCCCTGTCTGCCCCATCACACGCAGAATATTCGCTGATAAAAGCCCCAGGCGTGAGTCGTTTCGCTCATTTCACCGGCTGACGGTTATCACTCCTTACCGTAACAGGTTTGGGGCCCAGATGATGGCGAGGTTGCGGGCGTGCATCCCAGTGCGCTCGCTGTGGGTGCTGAGCCGTGAGAGGTGTCTCATCAGGTATTCGAGTGTCCTGCAGGAATGAAAGGGTTAAATGGAGGCGATTTATCGCCCCAAACCTAAGTGACCTGAATCCGCACGTTTTATATGGTTGCAGCGACAGTAAAGGTGTTTCCCGCGGTCATTTGGCATCTTAAAGCTTGGTACCTGTAGTGCGGAGGCGGCAGCTGCTGGATGAGGTCGTGCACGCAGATCAGCTTCTCCTCTTCGGTGGCCGCAGACATGGCTTCCTAGAGGAACGAGTCAGGAGAGAGGATTAACACAACCCGCATGCAGCACCAGGCTGGATTAACGGCACAGGCAGCTGCACTTTTAAGGGACACCACACTATCAGCAGACACAATATAACAGGCTACGATAATAACGTGGTGTCGGAGCGGCCATCATTTGAAGCGTTATGTACAGTATATTCAACCGTTTCAACTATGCAACTTCTTCAGCAAAAAGACTGACACACCACACCGTGCTGCCCGCAAGGCCCCCCTATGCACCCCAGCACTCTGGGCCGAGACTCTCCCGCCAGCACCCCTAGCCGAGGCTTAGCCATGGCCTTCTGGAGCCCTTGGGAGGCCAAAGACTCGGCGGACCCCTACTACCTATCTACCCGGTCACTTCAGCAGTTTGCAGCCCCACCGCGCCGCTCTTTGGCTCGTCGCCCCTGGCTCAGGGTGATTACTCAAGGGGAGCTCCAATGGGATCACCCACAAACAGCAGGGGGGCAGCGACACCAGAATGGGCTCTGGCTGGGGGCAGCGACACCAGAATGGGCTCTGGCTGGGGGCAGCGACACCAGAATGGGCTCTGGCTGGGGGCAGCGACACCAGAATGGGCTCTGGCTGGGGACAGCGACACCAGAACGGGCTCTGGCTGGGGACAGCGACACCAGAACGGGTTCTGGCTGGGAGCAGCGACACCAGAACGGGCTCTGGCTGGGAGCAGCGACACCAGAACGGGCTCTGGCTGGGAGCAGCGACACCAGAACGGGCTCTGGCTGGGAGCAGCGACACCAGAACGGGCTCTGGCTGGGAGCAGCGACACCAGAACGGGCTCTGGCTGGGAGCAGCGACACCAGAACGGGCTCTGGCTGGGAGCAGCGACACCAAAACGGGCTCTGGCTGGGAGCAGCGACACCAGAACGGGCTCTGGCTGGGAGCAGCGACACCAGAACGGGCTCTGGCTGGGGACAGCGACACCAGAACGGGTTCTGGCTGGGAGCAGCGACACCAGAACGGGCTCTGGCTGGGAGCAGCGACACCAGAACGGGCTCTGGCTGGGAGCAGCGACACCAGAACGGGCTCTGGCTGGGAGCAGCGACACCAGAACGGGCTCTGGCTGGGAGCAGCGACACCAGAACGGGCTCTGGCTGGGAGCAGCGACACCAGAACGGGCTAAGGTTGGGAGCAGCGACACCAGAACGGGCTAAGGCTGGGGACAGCGACACCAGAACGGGCTAAGGTTGGGGACAGCGACACCAGAACGGGCTCTGGCTGGTGTCCGGCATATGGCGCTGGGATGTCTGGGGAGGGCAGGATGTGCAGGCGGGGATTGTGGGCTTATCGGATTCTGTGTTGTATAAAGGCTGATCCATTCTTTTCACCCAACACAAGTGACTGGGACCTCATTTTAATATGACTACTCGGAGGCGAGTATTTGCTTTTTCAATCTTGCATTTATTTTAACAGCAGCATAGAAAAGTTTTGAAACATATCAACCAATCCCAGCAGGGATATCCCTCTCTCCACCAATCCCAGCAGGGATAACCCGCTCCCCACGGACAGAGTCTCTCTCCTCCAGCACACCCTGGGCAGAGCCAGACTCTGTGCTAGTTGGGCACTTCAATCCCTCGCTGCCCGAACTCCGCTTCCATGACTGCAAGGAATAGCTCCACTCTACCACGATCTCTCGTTTCTTGATGATGTGCTCCGGTGGTGGTTTGGGCTGCTCAATGGAGAAAGCAGATCCCACCGCTGCCACCAATGTGACGGACCACCTGGCACCCTGACTGTGTGCCTCCGTCAGACTCTAGCTTTCTCCAAGCTGGAACCCGAAATCCAGGAACATCCGCAGATAACAAGATGCACATAGACCATACAATAGACAGACAAAAACCTTATTCTTGCATAACTCAGATTACATAACACTCTGCACACAAGGGAGGCCAAGGAAATAATATAGAACATCAGCCCTGCAACCTAAAAATATGCTTCCAGGTCTATGTACCCCAAATCCAGTTTCAAAGTATTTTCAAAGCTTTTCTGTGCTGCTGTTAAATTAAAAGCAAGATTGAAAAGCAAATACTCACCTCCGAGTGTTTATTAAAATATATAGGAAAATGAAACAATTCAAACTTTTCCCTCCGCGTCTCTGGAGCAAGCAAGATTCCAGCAACGAATCTACTCGGGCGGAGCTGCTCAGAATCAGAAAGAGGATTTCATGCTTCGGCTGGTCATAAACCGGTTTCTCAGGGACCTCATGAACAGAGTGCGGCTCTGGGGCCCTTCAGGAGCATTTTCCTGGTTACTCTAAAGAAGCAATGTTATGAATACTCACGGTGAAGGGATGGTACAGGCGGTATGAAACTGGTACTCACGGTGAAGGGATGGTACAGGCGGTATGAAACGGGTACGCACGGTGAAGGGATGGTACAGGCGGTATGAAACGGGTAATCACGGTGAAGGGATGGTACAGGCAGTATGAAACGGGTAATCACGGTGAAGGGATGGTACAGGCGGTATGAAACGGGTACTCACGGTGAAGGGATGTTACAGGCGGTATGAAATGGGTAATCACGGTGAAGGGATGGTACAGGCGGTATGAAAGGGGTACGCACGGTGAAGGGATGGTACAGGCGGTATGAAACGGGTAATCACGGTGAAGGGATGGTACAGGCGGTATGAAAGGGGTACGCACGGTGAAGGGATGGTACAGGCGGTATGAAAGAGTAATCACGGTGAAGGGATGGTACAGGCGGTATGAAACGGGTAATCCCGGTGAAGGGATGGTACAGGCGGTATAAAACAGGTACGCACGGTGAAGAGATGGTACAGGCTGTATGAAACGGGTAATCACGGTGAAGGGGTGGTACAGGCGGTATGAAACGGGTACTCACGGTGAAGGGATGGTACAGGCGGTAGGTCAGCAGCGGGTTGGGCAGCTCGCGGAAGTAGAGTTTGCACAGGGAGCTGACGCAGTGCACGTCCTGCAGGAAGGTGTCGCGGGAGAGATCAGGAATACGCTCGCTGTCAAACTCGTGTCTGGGTGAAGAGAATATGAGATGGTTAATGCAGTGACACGTCTAGACACAATCTGTCGTGATTCACCCCAAAAAAGCAGACATCGAGAGGGCGACACAGGGATGAAGTGCTGCCCTGCAGCATGTAGAAATCTATACATTAATCGGGGCAGTATCCCAAATGATCTGCCTCCATCAGGCCACTGATTCCCCTCCTGCTTTATATACATGTTACAGGGCAGCTTCTTCCTGTGCTCCCCCTCTGCATGGAGAAGTAATATGTATCCAGGAAACCACGGCTGATAAATGGTGTGATGTGTCGGCGTGATGGGCTTGGGTCGTGTGCACAGAGACTCACCGGAGCTTCTGGATGTTGGACGAGACGCCTGACAGCCGGTAGATCCCGTCCACGATCCCATACTTCTCCAGAAACTGTGCGCAGGAGCTGAGGACTCTGGGAACTGAGGGAGAGGGCAGGAAGGTGGAAGGTGAAAGGTGATTGTCTCACCGTGCAGGAAACCAATGACCCCATCAGAGCGACCCCCCCTGCACGAGGCGTTAAGGAGCAGGCGATGGCGCTTTTCATTTTTGGCTTTATCCCCTCTAAGATCGCGTCACATGTTACGTGTGGGAGCCGCTCATTTGCATATCTGATCACATGACATGCAGGAAACAGAAGCACCGGCGCTCAGATTGCAAAAAAACGTATCTAATGTTTTTTTTTTTAACGCAGTGACTTTTTTTATTTGCCGTTCATAAAGATTGCAACAAGGTGGCGACGACACAATAAGACGCCATGATTATAAAAACCCGAGGGACCCTGCGGTCACCGCAGAATGAATGCAGGTAAAACGCAGATCTCACCGTCTTCTCCGGAGTTGAGGAGGTGTTCCCCCAGGTCCGTCCCGAACACTCGCTCTCGCAGGATTCCTCGCTGTCTGAGCCGCTGCTTGCTGGGCCGAGACGCCATGAAACTGCGCAGCAACCCGGCGAGTTTCCCGTGACGCCTGCAGACTGAAGGGGAAAATAGGTGGTGAGGGGGCCGGGGTTACTGCAAGCACCGGAGGGGATTCAAGACCAACCAGCATGATGGGGAGACCACTTCAGACAAATGAGAGAGCGCTTACCTGGCCTGGGAGAGATGGTGGCGTGAGGAGACGTGACGGCCAATTTTACATCACCTTCTGTAAACAGACAAACAGGTAACAGAGGTACGAGAAAGCGCAGCGAGCCGTGCAGCGACAGCATAGGACGACATCGCAGCAAGCCGCACAGAGACAGAGGAGAGACAGAGCAGCAAGATGTACAGCGACAGACAGGAGGGACAAAGCTGCAGGCCGCGGAGAGACAGAACAGCAAGATGTGCAGCGACAGACAGGAGGAACAAAGCTGCAGGCCGCGGAGAGACAGAACGGCAAGATGTGCATCGACAGCATAGGACGACATTGCAGCAAGCCGTACAGAGACAGACCGGAGGGACAAAGCAGCAAGCCACGGAGAGACAGAGGAGAGACAGAACAGCAAGACGAGCAATGACAGACAGGAGGGACAAATCAGCAAGCCGCGGAGAGACAGAGCAGCAGGATGTGCAACGTCAGAGGGTCAAAGGAGCAAGCCGCACAGAGACAGGAGAGACAGAACAGCAAGCCGCACAAAGGAGAGATAGATCAGCAAGCTGTGCAGCAACTGACAGGAGGGACAAAGCAGCAAGCCGCACAGAGACAGGAGAGACAGAACAGTAAGCCGCACAAAGGAGAGATAGATCAGCAAGCTGTGCAGCAACTGACAGGAGGGACAAAGCAGCAAGCTGCACAGAGACAGAGGAGAGAGACAGTGCAGCAAGCCAAAAAGTAAAAGGAGATATAGCATAGAAAGACAGCACAGCAAACCACTCAAAGACAAAAGAGACAACGTGGAGAGACAGCGCAGCCAGGCTTGCAGTAAGAGACAGTGGAGAGACCCCCACAGAGACAAACTAAGTGCCGGAAGACTGGGGCAGCGAGACAGGAGAGTGACAGAGCTGACAGATAGCGGAGAGTCACACCCAGCACATCACACTTTGCAACGGACTGAACAATGAGCATCCACACTGTGCCAGGGAGCCGCGGCACCGAGCGCAATGTGCCAGGGAGCCGCGGCACCGAGCGCAATGTGCCAGGGAGCCGCGGCACAGAGCGCAATGTGCCAGGGAGCCGCGGCACAGAGCGCAATGTGCCAGGGAGCCGCGGCATCAAGCGCACTGTGCCAGGGAGCCGCGGCATCAAGCGCACTGTGCCAGGGAGCCGCCGGCATCAAGCAGGAGAGTCACAGCAACACGTGATGGACTCCATGTTAATGAGGCTCCATTGAGCTATGAGCACACGTGTCTGGACGCCAGCAGGTGACGCACCCTGTATACCTGTGCCAGGTGAGGGGTTCTTGCTGTCGGTGATGAGCTGAACGCACTCACTGGGGAAAAATCCCACCTGGAAAAGAAACGGCATCACATCATGTTGCACTGGGACCACCTATCACGCAGGACGCAGAGTGCAGGACCGAGCGGGTCTCACCTGGAAGCTGTGCTTCCCTCTCCACCAGCTGGTGTCTTCTCGTGGTGGCATGTCAATCACCGACACAATGTCCCCAACCTGCCGGGCACAAACACAACGGATACTAAACACCACTACCATGAACCTACACCCCACCATGCAACACCAAACTGAACCAAAAGTGCGCCCCTCTGGCCAGTGCTACCCAACAATCTGAGGGCACTACATCACCCATAATCCATACAAAACCAGACTAGAAAATGGCAGCCGGGTGCGACATCAGCTCGAAAAAAAACTCTGTGCCTCCAACCAAAAGTAGCCCTTTACACCGTGTATTTACCGTCTGAGCCACGCTGGACCCAAGGCTCTGCTACTAGACCCGGTGAGCGTGCCAGCTCTGGCAGGACGACGCCATGAACAACAGTCCTTACCATATGACCATGGCAGGCTCGCGGCCTGATCCAACCCATTCTGCAGGCGTCCATCAACGATCTTAAAGAACCCAAAGTGGATCCTCACCTCGAAGGAGAGCTCGTCCGGAGCCTGTGCGGTGTATCGCTTTATCACGTGGGCAGCCGCGATGGCCGGCACGTTGATTGACGCCTCCTCATTCACCAAAAGGCGATTCCCGTGATTATCAATCTGCACGGAAAGCGGGAAAAAAAAACAAATGGACCTTTACTGGATCTTCCGACCAACACCGTTGGTTCCGGCTGTAACAGAGACCGCGGGATCCGGCTGTAACAGAGACCGCGGGATCCGGCTCTAACAGAGACCGCGGGATCCGGCTCTAACAGAGACCGCGGGATCCGGCTCTAACAGAGACCGCGGGATCCGGCTGTAACAGAGTGTTTTATCTGCAAACACCAGCTTTATAGATTTCCTGATCTTCACACGCTCCTCACATCCCTCTCCTCCCGCACGTCCCCCTCCCTCTCAGACGTCCCCTCTCCTCTCCGCGCGTCCCCCTCCCTCTCGCGCGTCCCCCTCCCTCTCGCGCGTCCCCCTCCCTCTCGCGCGTCCCCCTCCCTCTCGCGCGTCCCCCTCCCTCTCGCGCGTCCCCCTCCCTCTCGCACGACCACCCCCGCAAATCCCTCTCCCACGTCCCTCTCCCTCCTGCACGTCTTTCTTCCTCTTGCACGCCCCTCTTCCTCATCCCTCTCCCTCCCGCACGTCCCCTCCCTCTCACACATCCCTCCCTCTCTCTCGCACATCCCTCTCCCTCTCCTCTCGCACATCCCTCTCCCTCTCCTCTCGCACATCCCTCTCCTCTCCTCTCGCACATCCCTCTCCTCTCGCACATCCCTCCTCTCGCACATCCCTCTCCCTCTCGCACATCCCTCTCCCTCTCGCACATCCCTCTCCCTCTCGCACATCCCTCTCCTCCGCCACGTCCCTCTCCCTCTCGCACGTCCCTCTCGCACGTCCCTCTCCCTCTCGCACATCCCTCTCCTCTCGCACGTCCCTCTCGCACGTCCCTCTCCTCTCGTCCCTCTCCCTCGTCCCTCTCCCTCTCGCACATCCCTCTCCCTCTCGCACATCCCTCTCCCTCTCGCACATCCCTCTCCCTCTCGCACATCCCTCTCCCTCTCGCACGTCCCTCTCCCTCTCGCACGTCCCTCTCCCTCTCGCACATCCCTCTCCCTCTCGCACATCCTCTCCCTCTCGCACATCCCCCTCTCTCGCACATCCTCTCCCTCTCGCACATCCCTCTCCTCTCGCACATCCCTCACCCTCTCGCACGTCCCTCTCCCTCTCGCACATCCCTCACCCTCTCGCACATCCCTCACCCTCTCGCACGTCCCTCTCATCCCTGTCCCTCTCCCTCTCGCACGTCCCTCTCATCCCCGTCCCTCTCCCTCTCGCATGTCCCTCTCCCCTCTCGCACGTCCCTCCCCCTCTCGTCCCTCTCCCTCTCGTCCCTCTCCCTCCTGCACGTCCCTCTTCCTCTTGCACGTCCCTCTTCCTCATCCCTCTCCCACTCGTCCCCCTCCCTCCCGCACGTTCCCCTCCCTCCTCTCACACATCCCTCTCCCTCTCGCACGTCCCTCTCCCTCGTCCCTCTCGCACGTCCCTCCCCCTCTCGTCCCTCTCGCACGTCCCTCCCCCTCTCGTCCCCTTGCACGTCCCTCCCCCTCTCGTCCCTCTCGCACGTCCCTCCCCTCTCGTCCGTCCCTCCCCTCTCGTCCCTCTCCCTCCTGCACGTCCCTCTCCCTCCTGCACGTCCCTCTCCCACGTCCCTCTCCCTCTCGCACGTCCCTCTCGCACGTCCCTCTCGCACGTCCCTCTCCCTCTCGCACGTCCCTCTCCCTCTCGCACGTCCCTCTCCCTCTCGCACGTCCCTCTCGCACGTCCCTCCCACATCCCTCTCGAACGTCCCTCCCTCTCACTCTCGAACGTCCCTCCCTCTCCCCCTCCCGCACGTCCCTCTCCCTCATCCCTCTCGCACGTCCCCTCCCCTTTTGTCCCTCTCCCTCCTGCACGTCCCTCTCCCTCTCGCACGTCCCTGTCCCACGTCCCTCTCCCTCCTGCACGTCCCTCTCCCTCCTGCACGTCTCTCTTCCTCCTGCACGTCCCTCTCGCACGTCCCTCCCCTTTTGTCCCTCTCCCTCCTGCACATCCCTCTCCCTCCTGCACGTCCCTCTCCCTCCTGCACGTCCCTCTCCCTCCTGCACGTCCCTCTCCCTCCTGCACGTCCCTCTCCCTCCTGCACGTCCCTCTCCCTTCTGCACGTCCCTCTCCCTCCTGTCCCTCTCCCTCCCGCACGTCCCTCTCCCTCCCGCACGTCCCTCTCCCTCATCCCACTCGCACGTCCCTCTCCCTCCTGCACGTCCCTCTCCCTCCTGCACGTCCCTCTCCCTCCCGCACGTCCCTCTCCCTCCCGCACGTCCCTCTCCCTCCCGCACGTCCCTCTCCCTCATCCCTCTCGCACGTCCCCTCCCTCTCGCACGTCCCTCTCCCTCCTGCATGTCCCTATCCCTCCTGCACGTCCCTATCCCTCCTGCACGTCCCTATCCCTCCTGCACGTCCCTCTCCTCATCCCTCTCGCACGTCCCCTCCCTCTCGCACGTCCCCTCCCCGTCGCACGTCCCCCTCCCTCTGGCATGTCCCTCGCTCCCTCCTCCTCCCACGTCCTCGCTCCCTCCTCCTCCCACGTCCCTCTCCCACGTCCCTCGCTCCTCCTCCTCCCACGTCCTCGCTCTCCCTCCTCCCCACGTCTCTCCACGTCCCTCGCTCCCTCTCCTCCTCCCCACGTCTCTCCCACGTCCCTCGCTCCTCCTCCTCCCACGTCCCTCTCCCACGTCCCTCGCTCCCTCCTCCTCCCACGTCCCTCTCCACACGTCCCTCGCTCCCTTCCTCCCACGTCCCTCTCCCACGTCCCTCCTCCTCCCACGTCCCTCTCCCCACGTCTCGCTCCTCTCCTCCCACGTCCCTCTCCCACGTCCCTCGCTCCCTCCTCCTCCCACGTCCCTCTCCCACGTCCCTCGCTCCCTCCTCCTCCACGTCCCTCTCCCACGTCCCTCGCTCCCTCCTCCTCCCACGTCCCTCTCCCACGTCCCTCGCTCCCTCCTCCTCCCACGTCCCTCTCCCACGTCCCTCGCTCCCTCCTCCTCCCACGTCCCTCTCCCACGTCCCTCGCTCCCTCCTCCTCCCACGTCCCTCGCTCCCTCCTCCTCCCACGTCCCTCTCCCTCCCTCTCATCCATCTCCCACGTCCATCTCCCTCCCTCTCCCACATCCATCTCCCTCCCTCTCCCACGTCCCTCCTCCTCATCCCTCTCCCTCCTCCTCATCCCTCTCCCTCCTCCCTATCCCTCTCCCTCCTCCCTCCTCCTCATCCCTCCTCCTCCTCCTCCTCCTCCTCCTCTCCCTCCTCTCCCTCCTCTCCCTCCTCCTCCTCCTCCCCCTCTCATCCCTCTCCCCTCTCCTCCTCCTCGTCCCTCTCCCCTCTCCTCTCGTCCTCTCCCCCCTCCTCTCGTCCCTCTCCCCCCTCCTCTCGTCCCTCTCCCCCCTCCTCTCGTCCCTCTCTCCCCCTCTTCCCCCCTCCTCTCGTCCTCTCCTCCCCCTCTCCCCCCTCCTCTCGTCCTCTTCCCCCTCTCCCCCTCCTCTCGTCCCTCTCCCCCCTCTCCCCCCTCCTCTCGTCCCTCTCCTCCCCCTCCTCTCGTCCCTCCCCTCCTCTCGTCCCTCTCCCTCCTCCTCTCGTCCTCTCCCCCTCCTCTCGTCCCTCTCCCCTCCTCTCGTCCTCTCCCCCCTCCTCTCGTCCCTCTCTCTCCTCCTCTCGTCCCTCTCCCCTCTCGTCCCTCTCCCCTCTCGTCCCTCTCCCCCCTCCTCTCGTCCCTCTCCCCTCTCGTCCCTCTCCCCTCTCGTCCCTCTCCCCTCTCGTCCCTCTCCCTCTCGTCTCCTCTCCCCTCTCCTCCCTCTCTCCCCTCCTCTCGTCCCTCTCCCCCCTCCTCTCGTCCTCTCTCCCCTCCTCTCGTCCTCTCTCCCCTCCTCTCGTCCCTCTCTCTCCTCCTCTCGTCCCTCTCCCCTCTCGTCCCTCTCCCCCCTCCTCTCGTCCCTCTCCCCTCTCGTCCCTCTCCCCTCTCCTCTCGTCCCTCTCCCCCTCCTCCTCGTCCCTCTCTTCTCCCTCCTCTCGTCCCTCTCTCCCTCCTCTCGTCCCTCTCTCTCCTCCTCTCGTCCCTCTCCCCTCTCGTCCCTCTCGTCCCTCTCCCCCTCCTCTCGTCCCTCTCCCCTCTCGTCCCTCTCCCCTCTCGTCCCTCTCCCCTCTCGTCCCTCTCCCCCCTCGTCCCTCTCCCCCCTCTCCCCGCACGCCCTCTCCTTCTCGCACGTCCCTCTCCTTCTCGCACGTCCTCTCCTTCTCCTTCTCGCACGTCCCTCTCTTCTCCTTCTCGCACGTCCCTCTCCTTCTCGCACGTCCCTCTCCTTCTCCTTCTCGCACGTCCCTCTCCTTCTCCTTCTCGCACGTCCCTCTCCTTCTCCTTCTCGCACGTCCCTCTCCTTCTCGCACGTCCCTCTCCTTCTCGCACGTCCCTCTCCTTCTCGCACGTCCCTCTCCTTCTCGCACGTCCCTCTCCTTCTCGCACGTCCCTCTCCTTCTCGCACGTCCCTCACCCTCTCGCACGTCCCTCACCCTCCCACACGTCTCTCCCCGCACGTACCTCTCCCCCCCCCCGCACGTCCCTCTCCCTCCCACACGTACCCCCCCCGCACGTCCCTCTCCCTCCCCTTAAGCTCCGGATCACAAAGCCCACAATAAACACAGCAGCATGTACCAGTCGGCCTCATCTCCCCAGCGGAGCCTGAATGTGTAATTAAACATTTCTCTTTATAGTTTTTACAATATTAAAGGATCCGCTCTGTGATTTCCGTATCGTAATGGTTTGGGCGCGCCGGGCCTCACCTCCATCCAGTTGAGTATGGGGCCGCAGTTGATGTTACTGTCCACAATGCCAGACAGGGCCTTCAAGTAACGAGCGAGAAGCGGGGCCAGGACCTGACGACAAGGAGAAGAACATTACAGACGCCAGACAAAGCAGTGCCAGGAAGTGTGAAAAAGGCCGGGGGGAACCTGGGGATTTACCCATCATAACGGCGGCGAGTAGAGCGCGGCTCATTCCCTGGGAATGTCACACCGGACTCCGAGCAGGGGAGGACAGACTCTGCTCTGTGACTACAGTGACGTAAATCCACCTTTCACCCACAGAGGGCAGCACACAGTGAGGGTCACTGGTTTAGGGCAGATTGACTAATGGGCTCTAATGCATTTCTTCCCCTGAACTGAGGGGGCAGCACAGAGCGAGGGCAGATGACAGGGATTTTGTGCAGTTCCTCACCTGGCCCTGAGAGGGCAGCTCAGAACGAGGAGGCAGTTCCAGTAATTGAGAGAATCGACGGTCAAAAATGCAGCGATGGAGGTTGGAATCCAACACTCGAAAATCTTCATAGCTCCGCAAGACGGACCAGGAGCGACCCTGGGAGGGGGGAAAACGAGGCGAGAAGGGGGTAAATAAAAAAACAACAAATAAGAAAGAGAGGAGGAACAAAGCGAAAACCGCAGGAAAAAAATGTAAAGACTAAAAAGAGAGTGGAACGATCCAAAAGACGAGCAAGAGGATACAGTGATCAAGAAAACGCCTTATTCACTTAACTAGGGCCACAATTACTCCATTATGGCCTCGCACGCTCCTCCAGGGGCCAAATCACTCCCATTAGGGCCCCATTCCATCCTCTCAAGTCCCGGTCACTCTCTTGAGGCCCCACTGCCCCATTCCTAGGTCCCCCAGGGCCCCAGTCTCTACCCTAGTCTCACATTCACTCCCCTAGGGCCCCACTGGCCATCAAAGTGGATGGATGGATGTATTAGAAGAGCCATCTGATGGAAAGACGACTGGCACAGGGATCACTGGAATGAGGGGGCAGCTCTGGGCGAGGGTCCCTAACCAGGGGTTACAAGGCTTTGCTGTCCCGTTCCAGCCGCCCTGATACTCACCTGGCAGATGACTTGCACAATGTACACAGCGTCCGTGTCGGTGGCAGAGGAATCCTCGGGACGGGAGTCAGAAAGAGATAGCTGGGATGCAAAGAGTTAAAAGTGTCAACGCACAAAATCCAGAGAACCCCCCCCCCCCCCCAGGACCACTGAGACCCCAAAATATTGAGAGTTACAGGTGCAGTAAGTTACAGGAGAGGTCTCTGCACCCACCAGCCTGCCTCGCTCTGATACCCCATACCTATCATCTCTTGCCCGTCTCTGCACCAAGTCTATATAATATATACACCGTAATCTATACCAGCAAATAAAATCTCCCGCAGCTGGAGGCCGCGCAGCAAGAACAATTCACAGGAGGCAGAAAAGTGGATCAAAGATAACCAACTATAACTAAATACTGACAAAACTGTAACGATGCTCTTTGGAACAAAACCTTTGGAAAACTTTTGGAACACCCCATCTATGTGTAAGGACAAAATCAAATGGCACGCTGACCACAGTCACTTCTCTCAAATATCTAGGTATGTGGTTAGACCCAAATCTATCCTTTGGCCCCACATCGAAAAACTAAAATTCACCCCAAACTAGGTGCCCTGTACAGAAACAAATCCTGCCTGAGCCCCGCGGTAAGAAAGCAGATTGTACAACAAATGCTTATGCCAGCTATTGAATACGGAGATGTAGTGTATGCAGCCGCCCCGCAAACACACCTTCAGAAACTTACTACATTGTATAACTCATTCTGAAGCTTTGTGCTACAATGTAACTACATGACCCACCATTGTGACATGTTAAAAGAGCTAAACTGGCCGTCGATGGAATCTAGACGCACCCTTCACCTTTCCAACCTGGTGTTTAAGAGCTTTTCTGGGAAGCTGACACCCTACCTGAATAGGCTGCTTCCCCCAGCAGTTCCCTCATCCTATAACCTCCGATCCAGGACCAGCACCTTACTTGCAATACCACAATACAAAAAGACAGTGGCTCAATCCTCATTTTCCTACAGAGCACCGCAATTATGGAATAACCTCCCAGACGCCATCAAATCTTCCCCCAGTCTAAAGTCACTTAAGAGAGCTCTATTAACATACCTGGATACAGAATGCACCTGTAAACATGTAACACAGTGACTATATAAAGAATGCACCTGTAAACATGTAACATAGTGACTATATACAGAATGCGCCTGTAAACATGTAACATAGTGACTATATACAGAATGGGCCTGTAAACATGTAACACAGTGACTATATACAGAATGCACCTGCAAACATGTAACATAGTGACTATATACAGAATGCACCTGTAAACATGTAACAGTGACTATATACAGAATGCACCTGTAAACATGTAACACAGTGACTATATACAGAATGCACCTGTAAACATGTAACACAGTGACTATATACAGAATGCACCTGTAAACATGTAACAGTGACTATATACAGAATGCACCTGTAAACATGTAACACAGTGACTATATTTGCTACTTATTTATTTTCTTGGTTAATCTGTATATTTGTGTTTTTAATATTTTGCATTTTATTACTTTGTGTTTCTGTAACAATTCAATGTTTCTTGAATCCAGAACAAACTGAAACCAGAGAATCTCAATGTATCCGTCCTGGGAAAACACTTTATAAATATGTCATAGCACCCCCTGCCTGTGTCTGTAAAGAGTCTGTCTCTGCACCCCTTGCCAGTCTCTGCGCACCTCCTGCACAGTTGCGGTTTGTGCTCCTCACCTGAATGGGGCCGCAGTTGACATTCTCGTAATGATAGTGAGCGCAGTCCGCCAGCTTCACGAACGGGCCTCGTGTGATCCTGGGAGAGGAACATACATGTATTTCATGTCAGTCACGTGTCTTATCGCCCCCTGCCAGCGCTCATTCCCAGTGGATGCCGCGCCTGTGTGATGCCCAGGGTCCGCGTTGCGATTTTGTCTTTTTTTTGGGGGAGTTTCTAGATGGTAACAGTCGGATTTCGTGGGGGCTCGCTCCAGGGCAGCGGGACAGAGCCGGCTCACCACGTTTTATACGCTCACATATGCAGGACGGAGCGCGTGAGGCTACGGGCATCTCGCAGTGAATCTGGCACTCCACAAGCACCAGCCCCCAGAGGAGGGGGTACTGGTCCACCCCCCCATACCTTCTGCCGGGTTTTCCTTTCACGCCGCCGGGCGCACTGGATGGAATGAGGCGACTGGGACCCTCCGTGCCTGAATCCAGAGTGTCTGACCCACGAGCCTGTGTGTAGAGACAGAGACATGTGCTCAGCAGGGGGTGGGTAGGCGGCGCTCAGCAGGGGGTGGGTAGGCGGCGCTCAGCAGGGGGCGGGTAGGCGGCGCTCAGCAGGGGGCGGGTAGGCGGCGCTCAGCAGGGGGCCGGAGGCGGTGCTCAGCAGGGGGCCGGGAGGGGCGGTGCTCAGCAGGGGGCCGGAGGCGGTGCTCAGCAGGGGGCCGGGAGGCGGTGCTCAGCAGGGGGCCGGGAGGCGGCGCTCAGCAGGGGGCGGGGAGGTGGTGCTCAGCAGGGGGCGGGGAGGTGGTGCTCAGCAGGGGGTGGGTAGGCGGTGTTCAGCAGGGGGCCGGGAGGTGGTGCTCAGCAGGGGGCGGGGAGGTGGTGCTCAGCAGGGGGCGGTGCTCAGCAGGGGGCCGGGAGGCGGCGCTCAGCAGGGGGCGGGGAGGTGGTGCTCAGCAGGGGGCGGTGCTCAGCAGGGGGCCGGGAGGCGGTGTTCAGCAGGGGGCCGGGAGGTGGTGCTCAGCAGGGGGCCGGGAGGCGGTGCTCAGCAGGGGGCGGGGAGGTGGTGCTCAGCAGGGGGCCGGGAGGCGGCGCTCAGCAGGGGGCGGGGAGGTGGTGCTCAGCAGGGGGTGGGTAGGCGGTGTTCAGCAGGGGGCCGGGAGGCGGCGCTCAGCAGGGGGTGGGGAGGCGGCGCTCAGCAGGGGGCGGGAGGTGGTGCTCAGCAGGGGGCCGGTGCTCAGCAGGGGGCCGGGAGGTGGCGTGCAGCTTTATATCAATTAATCAATGGATGATAAGTGGAGGCAGTGGAGTCTGATCACATTAGTAGCCCTGTGAAGCTCCGCCCCCTTTCCCCGCACACTCTGGTGATATTCCCTGCTCGGACTCCTTGTGATGATTGGCTGAGGGAATTGGTTCAAGGTGTCACCTCTTATTTATTCCCCTGTGGCACAGGAAGTCATGGCTTAACAATCTCCAGTTCCCGGTCACCCAGGTGTGATAAAACACGGAACATTCCAGAGAGGCCGCGCACTGCTCTTTCGTAATTTCAAGATAACAACTGTTCACGTTTTTTCAGACCTGATCAAAAGTGAAGCCTCTACGAGGGTTCTTCAATAAGCACAATTTTGGTGATTTTATTTTCGGCGCATTTCGCCATAATGCGGCAAAAATACATTGCAGTCGCTAATCACCAGATGGCCAACGTACTGCACCGAAAATGGAGCCGCCGAAGCAGATGCCGGACATCGAGAAAATGTGCCAAAAAGCACCCGATTGGCTTTGGTGAATTCCACTAAACGGGGGGGGGGGGGGGGGAAATCAATCGCCAAAAAGGAGGTTAAAATCAATAAAAATGTATCCAAATAGTAAAAAAAAAAAAAAACTTTTAAAAACTAAAAATAATAAATGATCTAAAAGAAAAAAAAAATTCCATTTATTACATTAAAACCTATTGGATTCACTGTTTAAACCTGTCACAGTAAAATCAGGAAATCAGGTCATTTTGATGCAATTGCGGTGTTTTGTGAATAGACAAATCGATAATGCTCTATGCCAGTGTTTCTCAAGTAGTGGGTCGTGACCAGGGTCAGACTGGGTCGCGCAGCAAGTGCCCCCAGGCGTCTCTAATGCATCTTACCGGCAGCATCAGGTCCCAGGCGGTGCAGCTACCTCTTCCTCCCTCACCAGCAAACCGCGTGCCGGGACTTCCCTGCTTGAAGGAAGGTCTGTCGGGCAGTTGCTAGTGAGGGAAGCAGGGATAGCCCCGCCCCCTCAGCTACAGGTCCAGCCGCCACGCACCACCTGGGACCCGCTGCATCAGGTCAGATACTCTGTATGGCAAGGTGGGGGGGGGATCTGTAATGGGAAGGTGTGGGGTGGGGCTCAGTATCTGGCAGCAATTATCTCACTCCTCTTCCTTTCCCGCCTTCCTCCAATGTGGTAATCCCTGCAGAAAACTCGAAGGTACACTGAGGATTCTCAGCAGAATCTCACACGGCATCCTGATCCCGGCCTCCCTGCATACCAGGGGCATGCGGTGTGGTCAGTGGCTGGTGAAGCCCTAGCTAGTATCAGAGCCAAATATACACAGGTTATGTAGGTGTAGGTTCAGTGCTCCCCAGGATCTGGCTGCTCTCAGTGCTCCCCAGGATCCGGCTGCTATCAGTGCTCCCCAGGATCTGTGTTGTCCACTCCAGTCAGCCAAGTATCAGCCGTGCACTGTCCCCTCTACCTGCAGGGAGGAGATGCCGCCACAGTGAATATTCACACTGAGGCCACACGCCGAGCACAGCTCCGCACCCACTGACAATCAATGCATGGGAAGCCAGCCTCCCATGGTGACATTTTTTGAATGTCTTGGACCAATGGTCCAAGCTATTCCATTGCTCTCGGTGCCTCTTTGAGGCACTGAAGAGCGTAGGTTCAGGAAGTAGGCAGTGCCAGACGTGCGCTGCAGACTTCTCAATCTCTTGGCCAGCTTGAGTTTATGCGATTAGCGTAGCGGTCAGCTGTGCAAATTTGCTTAGGCTCAAGGAGGGCAGGCTGCCGCTGCTGTGAAGAAACAATGCACGCAGCGGCAGAGACGGACGGCGGAGGAGCGCGGAGCAGGGGAGTTTGTTAAATTTATTCAGTAGTGATTTAAATTGGTTGCTTTGTCACCGTCACCCCAGACTTTGAGACACTTATTAAGAGCATGAGGCATCCCCAGTTTTCCCATAAATTCTCGTTTATTTCATTGGGTTTTTGCCTCGTTTTCACTAGTTCTGTGATTACTGCACTATATACAATTTGGAAAGAATCCCTGTTTGTTTACAAAATAGTTTAAAAAGTGAATACATTGTAGAATATTGCACTCATCGTTCTGTGGAATAAATTATAATGTATCAGAAATTCAATTATTTTTGGGTCGCGATTTAATGACCAAGGACAAGTGTGGGTCCTGAGGGTCCACAGGTTGAGAACCACTGCTCTATGGGACAGTTTTGATGCTGCGGAATCGCATTGGCAGCAAAATGCATCTTATTGCTCTGTCAATTCGTCTGTATTTGGTGAAAATACAGGGTCGCGAATAGACTAATTGACCCAAAATCGCAGATATGGTGAAATTAACAGTTCAGTGCAATCCGGTGGCAATATCGGTGCTTAGTGAATAAGCCCCTAAGAGTAATTTGGGAATAAAATGTGTCTCAAATCCAATTGTTTCATAAAAAAATCTGTAATTCAGGAGCAAATTGTTAAGACTAGTGTTACAAATTTCCAAACCTAACCCTAATTCCTAACCCTAACCCTGATTCCTAGCCCTAATTCCTAATCCTGATTCCTAATCCTAACCCTAATTCCTAACCCTGATTCCTAACCATAACACTAACCCTGAATCCTAATCCGGATTCCTAATTTCTAGTCCTAAACCTATGTTCTTCTATCCCAAGTTCTGACCTAGATTTCAAATTCTAGCCCTAACCCTAATTTTAATACATCGACTCTGAGGCTCCTATTGCTTCTCTTTCTTGCTTTTATTAACATAGTAGCAAGTGGCAACTAGCAAGAACTTTGAAATATGAAGCTTTTTATATTGAATAAAGAGAAAACATAACAGTAAAACAGGCATATGGTATCTTCCAACACCCCTTCCACTCCTTTGGATCTGTCCTCTTTCCTGTTCAGTGGCCATCAAAACCGATCCACGCCCCTCCTACTTCCTCTTTCTTAGCTACTCGGCGACTAGATAAGTATATATATCTATTCTCTCGACGATATTCTGTTTTTACCTATGGTCTAGTGATTTATCTATAAATAGAGGTTTATATTACCAAGTGTTTACTTTAGCGAGCGCCCGGCTTTAACCGCGGCGTTCGCATTTTTTTCCTCCAAGTTATTTTCCTTTGATCCTCCTGGTGACCGCGGTGTGACCCCGTCTGCCTGCCTCTCCGAGGCGCCGCACGCGCTCGCTGGCTAGGTGGGCGGAGTGTGCCCGATAGGTCTGCGCACGCGGGGACAATTCCGGACATTCTCCCGGATTCTGACAGCACCATGCCTCGTGGGAAGACCCCACAACGCGCAGCTTCCCCTGCAGAGATTTCGGCGCAATCCTCCGACGAGAGTATGGGTGAGCAGTCCCAACCTCCCGTACTCGTACAGGCGCAGATGGCTCCTTCCCAGACTCCCACTTTAGACCCTTACACGCAGGCTTCAATCGATTCTGCGGTTTTTAAAGCGGTCTCAGTGCTGTCTGCGGATTTTACCCGCTCTTTAAAAGAAATCATGGCTGAAAATCGCCAACCCGATATTCCCCCGCCACCAGCGGTCTATGACATGGGCAGTACACTCACCGCGGTGAGGCCCCCCGAGCTCCCCCTGCACAACACGGGGAAACAGTCTGTGAAGACAGCACGCCACATGACTGGAGGGACTGGCATACCCGCAACAATGCCGGGGCACGTGCACCCCTCCCCCACTATTGCACCCCGTAAACGGGCTTCTGCACATATGACCATACCTCACTCCAAGAGGTTTAAATTACCAGCAGTCTCCAACCCTGACACCGCTATTGTCCCTGCCCCGCTTCAGGATCCTACCCCTGATTCGGAGGAGGATGACACTAGCGATGTCATAGATGTTTATGCCTCGGATGAGGACTTCACTGAGGACACCGTAGAGGTGGATACGACTGCCCGTCCGGGCATTATCTACGATCCTCTGGGGAACCCCCTTTTCTGCCCAGAAGACCTGTCTCACCCAAGGTCGGCAGATTGGTCCCCATTACCCCACGTAGAACAGTGGGTCGATGCACAGGTGCGTAAAGCCCTGGATAAAAACACACGGAACCGCATGAAAGCGGAATGCCCTCGCCCTACCACGAACGGGAAAACATGCCTCACTCCAGAAGTGGATAAGGCGTTCGTGGACTTTGTCACCCCTAAAGGATGGTCGCCCAGCAAGGGCATAGACCATGCCTTTAAGGTGTGCCAAGATAAGCTACTGGACACCGTGGGCCCTCTGATAAAACTGCTAGATACGGCAGAACAAGCCAAGCTTTCTGGCGAACCCCTGGACCCAGTCCAGATCACTAACTGGACCCAACGGTCCTTAAGTTTCTTGGGCAACGCCAACACGGCCTTAGCGTCAGAAAGACGTAAATGTATCTTATTAAAGATGGATCGCCAACTGGCAGGCGTGGCGGACAACGAATTAGGCGCTGCGGCCAATGGCGCTTTATTTGGAAAATCCTTCCTGAAGGATATGAATGAGTACTCTGGAGCATTCAACACCATGGAACGAGTTTCCAATTCGCTTAAAAAAGTATTCTCCGGGGTTTTTCCACGGGCCGGTGGATATCGGGGCCGAGCTGCCGGCCGTGGAAAACCCTTCACCTCAGGTCCCACAGGAGGCAACCCCTCCACTGCAACAGCTCCCGCGCCGTCCCCGTTCTTCCCTTCCCGTTCCCGACCATGGA
This sequence comes from Leptobrachium leishanense, assembly GCA_009667805.1. Classification (NCBI taxonomy): domain Eukaryota; kingdom Metazoa; phylum Chordata; class Amphibia; order Anura; family Megophryidae; genus Leptobrachium; species Leptobrachium leishanense. The sequence goes on along the minus strand of CM019073.1, from coordinate 86,171,916 downwards.
GGGGCAGAGGATTCCGGGGTTCCAGAGGCGGACATTCTTCCTCAACCTTCAGACATACAGGTACCTATGCACCTTATTCACCCGTCTACGACCAAAGTAGGAGGTCGTTTAAGATTGTTTCACACAGCATGGTGTCGCATTTCGTCGGACCCTTGGGTCCTCAATACTGTGCTAGGGTTTGTTCTGGAGTTCTCTTCTCCCCCGCTCCAACTACAGATTCCTTCCCCTCTCCCTTTTCAGGGGACGGTCAGGTTGGTGGAGCGGGAGATTTTAGAATTATTCCAGAAAGGAGCCATAGAGCGGGCTCCACGGGGGCCCTCGGGTTTCCTAAGCAATCTATTCTTGGTCCCCAAGAAGGGAGGAGGTGTTCGTCCAGTAATCAACCTCAAGGAGTTGAATGGCTCAGTGGTCTACCGCCACTTCCAGATGGAAGGCATGCACATGCTCAAAGATTTATTGAAACCCCGAGATTGGTTGGCAAAAGTGGATCTCAAGGATGCTTACCTGACCATCCCGATTGCCAAGGAATCACGGGATTTCCTTCAGTTCCGTTGGGGTCCCGATCTATGGCGCTTCCGCTGCCTACCATTCGGCCTCTCTTCGGCTCCTTGGTGCTTTACCAAGATGCTGAAACCGGTCGTGGCATGGCTACGCGCAAAAGGGGTCCGTCTCATCATATATTTGGACGACGTGTTGCTGATGGCCTCTTCGGAAAATCAGCTACGTCTCCACGTATGTTGGACGATCAATCTTTTCCAATCTCTGGGATTTCTGGTGAACCAAGAGAAATCAGTTCTCTCTCCATCTCAAACCCTGGAATTTCTGGGATTCGGGGTGAACAGTGTCATGATGACTATCACGGTCCCTCTGCCGAAGTGCCGATCTATCCTGCGCGAGGTTCGGTCCCTTTTGGAGGTTCACACCCCATCCTTAAGGGACCTGGCTCGCGTGATAGGTCTCCTAGCGGCCACACGGCTAGCTGTCAAACCAGCCCCGTTACACTATCGGGCCCTCCAACGCCTGAAGGCCCTTTTTCTCAGGAAGGGTCTCCCTTACTCCGCTCCGATCTCTCTCTCGGGAGAGGCCAGACTGGATTTGGAATGGTGGATCGATCACCTCCACACCTGCAACGGCAGGCCTATCCTGGTGCCACCCCCGACGCTTACAATCGACTCAGACGCTTGTGGGTCAGGCTGGGGGGCTTATTGCGACGGTACCTCCACAGGAGGTCGATGGTCCATGCAGGAACGTCAATTGCACATGAACGGTCTGGAGCTCCTGGCAGGGCTTTTTGCACTTCAGAGTTTCCTCAAAGACGGCACTCATCGTTCGGTCCTCCTCCGGATGGACAACTTCCCAGCAGTTCGATATATCAACTCGCTGGGCGGCCCTCGATCCCTGCTTCTGACAACAATGGCTTCCCGTCTTTGGGAGTGGTGTTTTCAGACCGGGATCGAGGTCCAAGCACAATTCATTCCGGGAATCTCGAACCAATTCGCAGATTGGAGCTCGAGACATACAGAGGACTCCGGAGATTGGCGTCTGAGCTCGGCAGTTTTCTCCGACGTGTTATCCCTTTGGGGACCTTTTCACGCGGATCTTTTTGCCAGCCGACTCAACGCCCATCTTCCGATCTTCTTCAGTTGGCGACCAGACCCACTGGCGGAGGCAACGGACGCTTTCTTTCAGGATTGGTCCGGGGCCCGCCAGTACGCCTTCCCGCCATTTCAACTGATAGCTCGCACACTGCGTCAGGTCAGGACGCAGCAGGCACAGATTGTGATCATCACCCCCTTCTGGCAGAACCAATCTTGGTTCCCGGTACTATTGGATCTCCTCATGGATATCCCCCGCTTTCTTCCGGCTCTCCGGATCTCCTGAAAGACGCCTCCGGGCAACCTCACCCTCTCCTGTCTCCAGGATCCAGTCGGTTATTGGCCTCACTGGTTTCGGGACGCCCGGGAGAGCAGGAGAGATTTCGGACCGAACTACTACACTCCTACGCCAGGCGTGGGCCCCGGGTACTCGATCCTGCTACAAATCAGCGTGGCTCACCTGGCATAATTGGTGTCTGTCAAGGGATCAAGATCCCTTCCAGGCTCCTTTGAACTGTGTCTTAGATTTCCTTACGGAGATCTTCGATCAGGGCAAAGCGTATCGCACTCTTAATGTGTATAGATCAGCTTTATCAGCTTACCATGTGGGTTTTCAGGGGACACCTTTAGGCAAACATCCGTTGGTATGTCGTTTGCTTAAGGGTATCAGATCTGACCGTCCTCCGTTGCCTAGATATACGACAACTTGGGACGTGCATATCCTCCTTGATTTTTTGGAACAGTGGCCCTTGAACAAGGATTTAACCCTACGCCAACTATCGGCAAAATTATTGGCCCTTCTTTGCATGATTTCTTGCAAACGGGTGGCTGATGTCAGGGCGTTAGACTTCAAAGCTCGCTCTTTCATACCAGAAGGCGTGCGCTTTGACATCTCCCGCCGTACTAAGACGTCCATTTCGACCGCTTTCTACCCGGCGTTCCCTTCACGTCCAGCTTTGTGCCCGGTCCTTTGTCTTCAGGAATACGAATCTCGGACTACAACCCTCCGAGGCACGGAGATTTCACCTCTCTTTATTTCATTTAAGTCTCCCTTCGCTTCGGTAGGTACAACTACGCTTGCGCGCTGGCTTCGTTGGCTCTTGGTGTTAGCAGGTGTAGATACCTCCGTTTTCGGAGCTCATTCGGTGCGTAGCGCCGTTGCTTCTTCCGCGGTGTCGGCAGGTTGTCGGTTGGAGGACTTGTTGCGATCAGCTGATTGGTCCAGAGAGTCCACCTTCCGCTCATTCTATTTCAAGCCTGTTGTTCATTGGTCATCCGCAGTTGTGGGTCAGCTTTGAACAAGCAATAGGAGCCTCAGAGTCGATGTATTAAAATTATAGAATTTAGCTAAGTATGACGATAAGTTAGAATTTTAATAATAAGACTCTGAGGCGAGTATTGCCCACCACTCCCGCCGCTATTGTGGTTTTTTTTGGTTGTTTCCTGGGTCTGCGGATCCAATGTCTTCCACTCTTATATTTTTTCTTTCCTCAGCTTCATGAAGGATTTTTCTGGTTCCGGATGGATTGTCCTTTGGTTTTCCCTATCTACCTACAATGATCACCTCGTATGGCAAAGAAAGAGGAAGTAGGAGGGGCGTGGATCGGTTTTGATGGCCACTGAACAGGAAAGAGGACAGATCCAAAGGAGTGGAAGGGGTGTTGGAAGATACCATATGCCTGTTTTACTGTTATGTTTTCTCTTTATTCAATATAAAAAGCTTCATATTTCAAAGTTCTTGCTAGTTGCCACTTGCTGCTATGTTTAATAAAAGCAAGAAAGAGAAGCAATACTCGCCTCAGAGTCTTATTATTAAAATTCTAACTTATCGTCATACTTAGCTAAATTCTATAATTTCTACCTTAACGCTAATTCTTAGACCTACACGAACTGTAAAAAAAAAAAAAAAAAAAAACACTGCAATTTTGGAGAACCCTAAAAGTTTTGGAAAGAGATGAATTATTATGAACGAATTGGACGTCAGCTGAATATATTTATCATAAAATGCTTAGAAACATGACAGGACGCGTCACTTTCAACCACATAAATAAATAAAATGTGAAGGTTGTTCAAGAAAACAAATGTGTTACCGCTAGCAGGGTTATTTAGAGAGCACCGAAATGTCACAGGCAAAAAGATTAACCATTTCTTTTCTATGGGGGATTTCACTGCCGCTGAACAGGCACTGTATTTCACGGCCGCCGAATAGCACCATATTTCACTGCTGCTGAACAGGCACCGTATTTCACTGCAGCCGAACAGCACCGTATTTCACTGCCGCTAAACAGACACCGTATTTCACTGGCAATTCACCAATATTTGGCGATCTGCCTGCTCTGTGAATAGCCACGAAATGTCGCTGTATGGGGAAACTCACTGTTCGATCCAAATTTGGGGCCAGTTCGGCTCTCTCTGAATAACCCCGCAGATAACACGTGCTAAAAACAGAATCACACGGCCGCTCTGCACATCCACAGAATATGCCTCAAATCGTTTCTTCTCCTACGGATTCACCGGGGGCAGTAATTGTGCCGCACAAAGAGTTATTTTGGGATAAACCTGTGCTGTGTTTGTAGTTACTGATATCCAGCAGAGCGGGGGGGGGGGGGCGTCTGTGTGATTTAAACAAAGTATCAAACGTTTAAACGATTAAGACAATTTTTCACAGATGTTTCTGCTCATATTTACCAAGAGACCAGCGGATTCCCGCACTGCTTGTAAACATATAAATATGGTTTGTACTATAGGGATGCACCGAAAGTTCGGCCACCGATAATTATCGTCTGAAAACGGTGTTTTCGGCCGAAATGGAAATTTCAGCCGAAAAAAAAAAGAAAAACGGCAGAAAATTTCCTTTCAAAATAGGGCCTGAAGGCCCGGCCGAGCGGTGGGCTCACCTGAGCTTGGAGGCCGGCCGATTTGCCTGCCTGGCCATCCTCCAGGCTCAGGCGAGTCCCCGGCTCGGCAGGAGGGCCAACCGAGCAGGGGGTTCGTCTGAGTCTGAAGGTCGTCCGAGCAGGGGGCTCAGGCAGGCCTCCAGGCCCAGGTGACGGATTTTGTTGAGGGAGGGGTGGAGAGCACATACTCACCTACATCAGCCTCGAATCCTCCACCGGTTGCACACTCACCTACATCGGCATCCAACAGTGGCAGTCATCCTGCATCCAGTGTCCTCTCTCCGTTGGTCGCCGGTATGACGTCACGGAGTATGTGTAGGCAACATATTCACCTACATCCTCCTACTTCGGTCCCGAGCTCCAGCGGTGACAGCCTTCCAGCTGTCGCAGGCTGCTCAGCCAGGCTTAGACGAGCCGGGGGCTCGCCTGAGCCTGGAGGACGGCCGAGCAGCCTGCGACAGCCGGAGGACTGCCACCGCTGGAGCTCAGGACCGAAGTAGGAGGATGTAGGTGAGTATGTAAGGTGCAACTAATCAGCCATGTGAACCTGGACCTGGAGGCCAGTCGAGCAGCTTGCTAGGCCGGCCTTCAGGATCAGGCAAGTCCCCGGCTCAGCCCGGCCTCCAGGCCCAGGTTCTCATGTCTGAGTTTCGGTATCGTTTTTTGCCCGAACCGATCCTGAATTTTCGGTATTGGCCGGGAATTTCAGTTTCAGTGCATCCCTAGTTTGTACCCTCACCTATTGTGTCACCCCTCTCCTCTTAGGCTTGTGTCAGACGAGAGCACTGATCACGTCCGTGTTGCCGCACATTTGTACGTCCGTTATAGCATATAATTATGACCAAAGGAGCCCCACACACGAAGTACGTTCGCACCGAACTGCGGAGGCATAACGGACGCGGCAAACGGACGCAGGTTAGGAAAGAACGTAAATCCGCCACAATGGACGCACAAAGAGTGCTGCGTCTGCAACGTCCACATAGCTTTGTGTGTGAGTGTCAGACGGACTGCATTTAGACGTCTGGCATTTACACGGCCGGCATTTACACGGCTGGCATTTACACGCCCGGCATTTACACGGCTGGCATTTACACGCCCGGCATTTACACGCCCGGCATTTACACGGCCAGCATTTACACACCCGGCATTTACACGCCCAGCATTTATGACGAACAAAATGTTTTTCATATTAATTTATTTTCCATCTACATCCGTCAAAAATAACGTCAGTGAAAAAACAAACTGTGTGGCAACTACCTTGTTGTCAGTCAGAAAGTGCGTCCGTTGTGCACAGACGCACAGAATGCGCTCGTCTGACCCTAGCCTTAGATTGTAAGCTCTGGAGCAGGGTCCCCTCTCCTACTGTTCGGTGTGTAATGTGAATGTACTGTATATTGTTATTCTGTCCCTTCCATTGTACAGCGCTAAGGAATCTGTTGGTGTTTTATAAACGCTTGTAACTATCTGTATAAAAGGTTTATATAATCTATGCATATACAATTAATGTGTTTATATATATATATATATATAAATGTAGATGTTTATGAAGGTTTATGTGTCTGTACGCATGTTTAATTATTATATATGAAGCTTTGTATTATATATGCTTGGTGTATACAGTTGTGTTCAAAATTATTCAACCCCCAATGCTGTAAAGGTTTTTGGGAATTTAGTGACATTTGTAATTGTATTCAGAATGAAATCCTACAAGGACTTTTTAAAGAACCATATGCAACTAAAATGACATCAATTGGTTTTGTAATACAGTAGTAAATGTTTATTTTGTGAATTCTTCATTGACACAATTATTCAACCCCTTAGGCTAAGGTCAGACTAACGCAGTATTAACGTGCGTTTAGCCGCACTAAATCACGGCCGCGCTAGCAGCAAATTACTTCCAATGCCGAGCAGCATACGAAGAACGGCCGCACAAAAGTGCGGCCGCGCAAAGCAAGTGGCAAACGAACGCATTTTTTTCGAGAACGTCAAACGCTAGTACTGACGTACAGAGTGCGCTGCGTCCACTAGAGGCATGTGTGCGTGATTAGGAGACGTCAGACGCTGCTCATGTCCGGCCAACATCACACGTCCAGACGCAAAAAGTGTTTTATTGATGATCCGTACAAAATCACGGACGAAAATGCGCATAGTATGACCGCTATCGCGTATTCCGTGAAAAAATGCGTCCATTCGTTTGAATGCATTTTTCATGGACAACGCAAAAAATGCGTTAGTCTGACCCTAGCCTTAAAGACTACCACTCTGAAGAACAGAGGTTCATTCAAGTGTTTTCAATCAGGTATTGAAAACACCTGTGGATGTCAAGGAGCAGCAATAAAGCATAATAAGCACCAATTAGGCAGCTTTAAAATGACTGTGATACTCCGCTCCTTCTAGACATTTACTGGTGTGGTTACAAACATGGTGAAGTCAAGAGAATGGTCCAGGAAGACAAGAGAAGAGGTGGTTACTCTTCACAGGAAGGGCAATGGCTATAAGAAGATTGCAAAGATGTTAAACATACCAAGAGAGACCATAGGAAGCATCATTCGCAAATTCAAGGCAAAGGGCACTGTTGAAACGCTACCTGGTTGTGGCAGAAAGAAGATGCTGACTTCGACTGCTGTGCGCTACCTGAAGCGTAGCGTGGAGAAAAGTCCCCGTGTGACTGCTGAGGAACTGAGAAAAGATTTGTCAGATGTGGGTACTGAAGTTTCAGCTCAGACAATACGGCGCACACTGCGTAATGAAGGCCTCCATGCCAGAACTCCCAGGCGCACCCCCTTGATGTCTCCAAAGAATAAGAAGAGTCGACTGCAGTATGCCAAAAGTCATGTGGACAAACCACAGAAGTTTTGGGATAGTGTTCTGTGGACTGATGAAACAAAATTAGAACTGTTTGGGCCCATGGATCAACGCTATGTTTGGAGGAGGAAGAACAAGGCCTATGAAGAAAAGAACACCTTGCCTACTGTGAAGCATGGCGGGGGGTCAATCATGCTTTGGGGCTGTTTTGCTTCTGCAGGTACAGGGAAGCTTCAGCGTGTGCAAGGTACCATGAATTCTCTTCAGTACCAGGAGATATTGGATGATAATGTGATGCAGTCCGTCACAAACCTGAGGCTTGGGAGACGTTGGACCTTTCAACAGGACAATGATCCCAAGCATACCTCCAAGTCCACTAGAGCATGGTTGCAGATTAAAGGCTGGAACATTTTGGAGTGGCCATCACAGTCACCTGACTTAAATCCGGTTGAGAACCTCTGGTGGGACTTAAAGAAAGCAGTTGCAGTGCGCAAGCCTAAGAATGTGACTGAACTGGAGGCTTTTGCCCATGACGAATGGGAGAAGATACCCGTAGATCGCTGCAAGACACTTGTGTCAAGCTATGCTTCACGTTTAAAAGCTGTTATAACTGTAAAAGGATGTTGTACTAAGTACTAAGATTGAATGTCACTTGGGGGTTGAATAAAACTGATAATGATGTGAGCACAGAAAAGACATTTGTGGTTATTTCATTATAAATGTTATGTTATATTTGTCTGACCTACACGTGCCTCTTTGATTTAATTGTAAGCAAGATGACTGAATGATCAAAATCAATGTCAAACTGGCCAAAACACTCAATTTCAGTGGGGCTTGAATAATTCTGAACACAACTGTATATGTGTGGAAATTATACAGGATTAAACGCGTTCCACTGTAATATAGGTTTTAGAAAGGCCTGATTTAGGTAGAAATGATGGAGGTTTGAGCGAGCTGGGGGAGTCGCGTTAATGGTCACTACCGTTTTTCTCCTCTATCCCATTTGTTTTTGGTTTTTTTGGTACCATCACACCGAGACGGCGACCAACTGTCCTTCCGCAGAGTTCCCTGTCAGTTACTACCCCACCCTGCGAGGTCACCTTTTTGTGTTATTGCCTGGACTGCTGACATTTCTGTCTAATAAAACGTTTTGAATCTGAAAAAAATAAAATAAATATATGTTTTGCTGCTGAAAAGTAAAAAAAAAAAAAAATAAATGCTGGAGGTTTGGGTCCACGATGCGCTGTCACTGCCGGGTACGTTGCTGCTGGTTTTTATTCCTAGTTCAGGGATTTTTAAATTCTTTAAAGTTATTGCGCTGTGGATTGTTTGTGTATGTTGTGTTTACTGGTCTCAGAAGACTCTTATGAAAAACGCATGTTCAGGGTGAGCGCGGCCACACGTTAGAGATGTAGGTCGTGCTCTCTGGGGTTCCCCCCACCTCTGGTTGTGCCCGGCAGCGCCCGGTTTCCTCAGACAGCATTCCAGGGCAGTAGTAACGTCCGCCCTGATGAAGGTTCTCAGCTGAAACGTGGTCTGTGAAATTTATAAACGTCTTCATAAATGATACGTTGTATCAGCTGACCAGAATTCCAAATCACGGCTTAGCGAATAAGCCTCTTGATAACCAATGCCTGTAATCACGGGGTGGGGGGGGGGGGTAAAATCACTGAACAGAGATTTTACTGGAGAATTGAGTTGAAATTGTACATTTTCGTCTAAAATTATCACATTTGCTTATTTTGCCCAAGTTTTGCATTTCCGGAGCAAATAGTAAAATCCTCCACACGTGGTTTCTTCCCCGCACTCGGTGTCCCATGATGCTCAGCCAGCCACAGCAGGTGCACACGATGTGAGGCTGAAGCAGATCATTACCCATGATGCTCAGCCAGCCGCAGCAGGTGCACACGGTATGAGGCCGAGACAGATCATTACCCATGATGCTCAGCCAGCCGCAGCAGCACGCGCACACAGTGTGAGGCCGAGACAGATCATTACCCATGATGCTCAACCAGCCGCAGCAGGTGCACACGGTGTGAGGCCGAGACAGATCATTACCCATGATGCTCAACCAGCCGCAGCAGGTGCACACGGTGTGAGGCCGAGACAGATCATTACCCATGATGCTCAGCCAGCCGCAGCAGGTGCACACGGTGTGAGGCCGAGACAGATCATTACCCATGATGCTCAGCCAGCCGCAGCAGGTGCACACGGTGTGAGGCCGAGACAGATCATTACCATGATGCTCAGCCAGCCGCAGCAGGTGCACACGGTGTGAGGCCGAGACAGATCATTACCCATGATGCTCAGCCAGCCGCAGCAGGTGCACACAGTGTGAGGCCGAGACAGATCATTACCCATGATGCTCAACCAGCCGCAGCAGGTGCACACAGTGTGAGGCCGAGACAGATCATTAACTACCATGCTTTGCCAGTCTCTAGTGTGGCAGGATAGTGGGAGTTGAGGTCCATGCTCACCTCACCCATTGGATGGGTCAATACACGCAGAATGTTCTGTATAACGTGGGGCGACGGACATTAACCCTTCTTTGTAATCACCAATCTATTTTTTTGGCCCAACTTGTGAAATTGAAGAGATACCTTGTGATGCCGCACACATAGAATGCACTATCACTCCCACAATGCCCAGGCACCACCGGATACAGAGCCGCAGCCATTAATTTAATGCCATCACCATATTATTAACCCCTCGTGGTGCAGAGTGAATGAATATGCTGGTGTGAGCAGCCAAGACACACCACTCCATCCCCATCATTATCACCCAGACGTCCAGCCGCAGCGTGGGAACCTCCGATACAATAGGGGCATTAACCTCTGCCCCCCTCACCCACAGCCAGCCCAGGATTCACACAGGAGGGAGGAGGGACCGGACGGACGAGGGGGCTTTTATTATGATAATTAAATACACAAACAGAGATCTCAGTGTCAGGGCGTCTCGGGGCCCCGCTCTCTCTCTCAGTGTCAGGGCGTCTCGGGGCCCTGCTCGCTCTCTCGCAGTCTCGGTGCCGTCTCTGCGCTCCTGGATCACACAGCAGTCTCGGTGCCGTCTCTGCGCTCCTGGATCACACAGCAGTCTCGGTGCCGTCTCTGCGCTCCTGGATCACACAGCAGTCTCGGTGCCGTCTCTGCGCTCCTGGATCACACAGCAGTCTCGGTGCCGTCTCTGCGCTCCTGGATCACACAGCAGTCTCGGTGCCGTCTCTGCGCTCCTGGATCACACAGCAGTCTCGGTGCCGTCTCTGCGCTCCTGGATCACACAGCAGTCTCGGTGCCGTCTCTGCGCTCCTGGATCACACAGCAGTCTCGGTGCCGTCTCTGCGCTCCTGGATCACACAGCAGTCTCGGTGCCGTCTCTGCGCTCCTGGATCACACAGCAGTCTCGGTGCCGTCTCTGCGCTCCTGGATCACACAGCAGTCTCGGTGCCGGCTCCTCCTGCGTCGCTGACCCATTTCTTACTTTCTTATTAACCTCAATTAGTGACACACATTAGCGTTAACCCCTTTCATCCCAGCTGCCGCCAGATGTCATGTCATTAACCGCTGACCTGCAGACACCGGCCCTGGGAAAGTCGTGCACCGGGTACCGCTCTCTGCCCTTAATATGACCGCCTGGCTATCAGTAACAGGGAGGGGGGCGCTATGGCCTGCGGGAGTCCCCAACACCCTACAGAGCATCTCCCCTGTACACAACGAGGCGCCACGGCAAGCAGAGCATCTCCCGTGTACACAACGAGGCGCCACAGCACGCAGAGCATCTCCCGTGTACACAACGAGGCGCCACAGCACGCAGAGCATCTCCCCTGTACACAACGAGGTGCCACAGCACGCAGAGCATCTCCCCTGTACACAACGAGGTGCCACGGTACGCAGAGCATCTCCCCTGTACACAACAAGGCGCCACGGTACGCAGAGCATCTCCCCTGTACACAACAAGGCGCCACGGCACGCAGAGCATCTCCCCTGTACACAACGAGGCGCCACGGTATGCAGGAGCATCTCTCCTGTACACGAGGCGCCACGATATGCAGAGCATCTCCCCTGTACACAACGAGGCGCCATGGTACGCAGAGCATCTCCCCTGTACACAACGAGGCGCCACGGTATGCAGAGCATCTCCCCTGTACACGAGGCGCCACGGTACGCAGAGCATCTCCCCTGTACACAAGGCGCCACGGTACGCAGAGCATCTCCCCTGTACACAACGAGGCGCCACGGTACGCAGAGCATCTCCCCTGTACACAAGGCGCCACGGTATGCAGAGCATCTACCCTGTACACAACGAGGCGCCACGGCACGCAGAGCATCTCCCCTGTACACAACGAGGCGCCACGGTATGCAGAGCATCTCCCCTGTACACAACGAGGCGCCACGGTATGCAGAGCATCTACCCTGTACACAACGAGGCGCCACGGTATGCAGAGCATCTACCCTGTACACAACGAGGCGCCACGGCAAGCAGAGCATCTCCCCTGTACACAACAAGGCGCCATGGTATGCAGAGCATTTCTCCTGTACACAAAGAGGCGCCACGGTATGCAGAGCATCTACCCTGTACACAACGAGGTGCCACGGTATGCAGAGCATCTCTCCTGTACACAACAAGGCGCCACGGCACGCAGAGCATCTCCCCTGTACACGAGGCGCCACGGTACGCAGAGCATCTCCCCTGTACACAACGAGGCGCCACGGTACGCAGAGCATCTCCCCTGTACACAACAAGGCGCCATGGTACGCAGAGGATCACGCCAAAATATTTTTTTTTGCAATTTTACACAAAAATCCATAAACACAAGAAAAAATAAAAAAATCCTGTAAAGAATAAAGAAAACGCCATTGGCTGCTGATGCTCCCGCCCACAGCGCCGATTGTTTGCCATGGCGTGTCTGGCCACCTGTTATCCGTCCCTCGCTCTGGCACTGGGCTGCCTGCGCACATGCCCCCATTATTCCCATTATTGGAATGTCACACATTACCTTCTCGTGCGGTTTTCCTGCGCCGCTGCCGCCGCGGCGACTCACGCCCTGAAAATAACAGATATTTGTGTAATCCGTAATAATCGACGCACCCCCTTGCTGGGTCCGATCCTTGCTCCCATGGTACAGGGCACACATGTAGCTGTCACCCCCAGACCCGTCATGCCGCCCACCTGTAAACCCGTTATTATCTGCCCCGCTCTCCTCCCATAATCCATCAGGTCACCACGTCCGCACGGGGGTCACTCACCACCATGGTGCAGCTGCAGAACCAGGCTGGGGGTAATTGGAGGCCGCGTGCCGTCAGCCCAGGCCGGGCTCCATGCCTGCAGTTTGCACCCTGCTATGTGCCCAGCTTTGTAAATCCCGAGTCCTGCTCCGGTGGTTTGGGTACAAACGTTTTTTGTGTGCGGCAGGCACTGGCTGCTTTACATGGCGGCCCCTCTCTCAGTCTGGTATGCAGGGCTGTCTCGGCCGGCTTGGTGCTGCGTGCATGTCTCCAGGAGCCTCCCAGGCGCTCTCCGGCGCTCTCTTTCCACCGGCTGTCTCATGGCATTGTCCCCATTCAGAGCTGAATTAACACGGCCAAGGGGAGGGAGAAGACGTGCGGGCGCTGCTTCCGGACGATAGAGGAGCGAGAGCCCCTCCGGCCCCACTCACACTCAGCCCTCACCAGTCCCTGCTGTCTGTGCCAACCTTCACCCACCCACTGCGCTCAGCAAACCCAAACCACCCTGCTCCGCCATCACACACACCCCCCCCCATGGAGAAAATGGAACGATCCTTTCAGGTGCAAACACAATGGGAGAATAGAGGATGGAGGAGAGCCAATGGGGGGAGCCAGAGCGGGCTGATTACCATGCACACAATGTGATGGCAAGGTGGAGCGCGCGCCCCCCCCAATAACGTGGGAACACAAAGATACACTGCCTGGATTAATACAGACACCCTGCGCGTATATCTATATACACAAACACATACACTGCGCGTATATCTATATACAAACACATACATACTGCGCGTATATCTATATACACAAACACACACACTGCGCGTATATCTATATACACAAACACATACATACTGAGCGTATATCTATATACAAACACATACATACTGCGCGTATATCTATATACAAACACATACATACTGCGCGTATATCTATATACACAAACACATACACACTGCGCGTATATCTATATACACAAACACATACATACTGCGCGTATATCTATATACACAAACACATACACACTGCGCGTATATCTATATACACAAACACATACACTGCGCGTATATCTATATATACACAAACACATACATACTGCGCGTATATCTATATACACAAACACATACATACTGCGCGTATATCTATATACACAAACACATACACACTGCGCGTATATCTATACACAAACACATACACACTGCGCGTATATCTATATACAAACACATACATACTGTCGTATATCTATATACACAAACACATACATTCTGCGCGTATATCTATATACAAACACATACATACTGCGCGTATATCTATATACACAAACACATACATACTGCGCGTATATCTATATACACAAACACATACATACTGCGCGTAATATCAAATATATACAACAAACAAACATACATACTGCGCGTATATCTATATACAAACACATACACTGCGCGTATATCTATATACAAACACATACACTGCGCGTATATCTATATACAAACACATACATACTGCGCGTATATCTATATACAAACACACATACACTGCGCGTATATCTATATACAACAACATACCACTGCGCGTATAATCTATATACACAAACACATACATACTGCGCGTATATCTATATTACAAAACACATACATACTGCGCGTATATCTATATACAAACACATACATACTGCGCGTATATCTATATACAAAACACATTACATACTGCGCGTATATCTATATACAAACACATACATACTGCGCGTATATCTATATACACAAACACATACATACTGCGCGTATATCTATATACAAACACATACATACTGCGCGTATATCTATATACAAACACATACATACTGCGCGTATATCTATATACAAAACACATACACACTGCGCGTATATCTATATACACAAACACATACATACTGCGCGTATATCTATATACACAAACACATACATACTGCGCGTATATCTATACAAAACACATACATACTGCGCGTATATCTATATACAAAACACATACATACTGCGCGTATATCTTATATACAAACACATACATACTGCGCGTATATCTATATACAAACACATACATACTGCGCGTATATCTATATACCACATACATACTGCGCGTATATCTATACACAAACACATACATACTGCGCGTATATCTATATACAACACATACCATACTGCGCGTATATCTATATACAAACACATACAACTGCGCGTATATCTATATACAAACACATACATACTGCGCGTATATCTATATACAAACACATACATACTGCGCGTATATCTATATACAAAACACATACACACTGCGCGTATATCTATATACACAAACACATACATACTGCGCGTATATCTATATACAAACACATACATACTGCGCGTATATCTATATACACATACATACTGCGCGTATATCTATATACAAACACATACATACTGCGCGTATATCTATATACAACACATACATACTGCGCGTATATCTATATACAAAACACATACACACTGCGCGTATATCTATATATACAAACACATACATACTGCGCGTATATCTATATACACAAACACATACATACTGCGGCGTATATCTATACACAAACACATACATACTGCGCGTATATCTATATATACAAACACATACATACTGCGTGCTATATTAATACTACATACTGCGCGTATATCTAATAGTCAACACACATATACATACTGCGCGTATATCTATATAACACATACATACTGCGCGTATATCTATATACAAACACATACATACTGCGCGTATATCTATATACAACACATACATACTGCGCGTATATCTATATACAAACACATACATACTGCGCGTATATCTATATACAAACACATACATACTGCGCGTATATCTATATACACACACATACATACTGCGCGTATATCTATATACAAACACATACATACTGCGCGTATATCTATATACACAAACACATACATACTGCGCGTATATCTATATACACAAACACATACATACTGCGCGTATATCTATATACACAAACACATACACTGCGCGTATATCTATATACAAACACATACATACTGCGCGTATATCTATATACAAACACATACATACTGCGCGTATATCTATATACAAACACATACATACTGCGCGTATATCTATATACAAACACATACATACTGCGCGTATATCTATATACACACATACATACTGCGCGTATATCTATATACAAACACATACATACTGCGCGTATATCTATATACACAAACACATACATACTGCGCGTATATCTATATACACAAACACATACATACTGCGCGTATATCTATATACACAAACAACATACCTGCGCGTATATCTATATACAAACACATACATACTGCGCGTATATCTATATACAAAACACATACATACTGCGCGGTATATCTATATACAAACACATACATACTGCGCGTATATCTATATACAAACACATACATACTGCGCGTATATCTATATACAAACACATACATACTGCGCGTATATCTATATACAAACAACACATATACATACTGCGCGTATATCTATATACAAAACACATACATACTGCGCGTATATTATATAACATATACAAACACATACATAAATATACATGCGCGTATACTTATTATACTAATATTATCAAACACATACATACTGCGCGCGTATATCTATATACACAAACACATACATACTGCGCGTATCTATATCTATAATACAAACACATACATACTGCGCGTATATCTATATACAAACACATACATACTGCGCGTATATCTATATCTATATACAACACATACATACTGCGCGTATATCTATATACAAACACATACATACTGCGCATATATCTATATACAAACACATACATACTGCGCGTATATCTATATACAAACACATACATACTGCGCGTATATCTATATATACAAATACACACTGCGCATATATCTATATACAAACACATACATACTGCGCATATATCTATATACACATACATACTGCGCATATATCTATATACACAAACACATACATACTGCGCATATATCTATATACACAAACACATACATACTGCGCATATATCTATATACACAAACACATACATACTGCGCATATATCTATATACACAAACACATACATACTGCGCGTATATCTATATACAAAACATACATACTGCGCGTATATCTATATACCAAAAACACATACACACTGCGCGTATATCTATATACACAAACACATACATACTGCGCGTATATCTATATACACAAACACATACATACTGCGCGTATATCTATATACAAACACATACACACTGCGCGTATATCTATATACAAACACATACATACTGCGCGTATATCTATATACACAAACACATACATACTGCGCGTATATCTATATACACAAACAACAACATACTGCGCGTATATCTATATACACAAACACATACATACTGCGCGTATATCTATATACACAAACACATACATACTGCGCGTATATCTATATACACAAACACATACATACTGCGCGTATATCTATATACACAAACACATACATACTGCGCGTATATCTATATACAAACACATACATACTGCGCGTATATCTATATACAAACACATACATACTGCGCGTATATCTATATACAAACACATACATACTGCGCGTATATCTATATACAAACACATACATACTGCGCGTATATCTATATACAAACACATACATACTGCGCGTATATCTATATACACAAACACATACATACTGCGCGTATATCTATATACACAAACACATACATACTGCGCGTATATCTATATACAAAACACATACATACTGCGCGTATATCTATATACAAACACATACATACTGCGCGTATATCTATATACAAACACATACATACTGCGCGTATATCTATATACACAAACACATACATACTGCGCGTATATCTATATACAAAACACATACATACTGCGCGTATATCTATATACAAACACATACATACTGCGTATATCTATATACACAAACACACACACTGCGCGTATATCTATATACAAACACATACATACTGCGCGTATATCTATATACAAACACATACATACTGCGCTTATATCTATATACAAACACATACATACTGCGCGTATATCTATATACAAACACATACATACTGCGCGTATATCTATATACACAAACACAAAACATACTGCGCGTATATCTATATACAAACACATACATACTGCGCGTATATCTATATACACAAACACATACATACTGCGCGTATATCTATATACACAAAACACATACATACTGCGCGTATATCTATATACACAAACACATACATACTGCGCGTATATCTATATACACAAACACACACACTGCGCGTATATCTATATACAAACACATACATACTGCGCGTATATCTATATACAAAACACATACATACTGCGCTTATATCTATATACAAACACATACATACTGCGCGTATATCTATATACAAACACATACATACTGCGCGTATATCTATATACAAACACATACATACTGCGCGTATATCTATATACAAACACATACATACTGCGCGTATATCTATATACAAACACATACATACTGCGCGTATATCTATATACAAACACATACATACTGCGCGTATATCTATATACACAAACACACACACTGCGCGTATATATATATATATATATATATACATAATATATTTTTTTTAATTTCCAACGCAAGGTGCCCCCTTGTGCCAGGCGTCTGTAGGCACATGCCTATTCTGCCTAGTTATAAGTCTGGCTTTGCCCCTGTGAACTCTGCACTCAGGCTGGGGTCAGACGAGCGTGATTTCTACGGACTGTACGTGCGTGCAGTATGGACATCGTCAGTACGGATGACGCAGTAGTGGTCACACAGTCCGTTTTTTCACTGAAGTTATTTTTGACGGATGTAGGAGGAAAAATAAATTACAATGAAAAAACATTCTGTCCGTCAAAAATGCTGGACGTATAAATGCAGTCCGTCTGACCTCGCTCCATCACTCACACACAAAGCTATGCAGACGTTGTGGACGTGGCGCACTCCGCACGTCCGTTCTAGCAGTATTACGTTCTTGCCTAACCTGCGTCCGTTTGCCGCGGCCGTTGTGCGTCCGCAGTTCAGTGCGGACGTACTTCATGTGTCAGGCTCCAATGGGCTTCCTGTCATGCTATCACGGACGTACTTTTAGGCGCAATCACGGACGTGAAGACTACGCTCGTCTGACCCCAGCCTTACGCCTGTACACCTCACATTTCCCTTTGTATACTCTGTCCTTACCCTCTGTACAACCTGAGCCTACCCCCGTGCACCCCACCCTTACTCCCCGTGTACCCCACCCTTACTCCCTGTAACCTCAGGTCTACCCTCTGCATTTACCTCGTATACCTTCCGTACACACACCCTTACCTTGTTCTGGGGGTCCGCACTCCTCGCCGGCGGTAAAGTCAGGCTGCAGGGAGCGGGCATTTCCATGGTGCAGCTAGGAGAGAAATGAGAGGTTAATACAAGATAAAAATGACTTGTATTCTGGCGTCTAATTCTTACTTTGTCCCTTATTTTGGGTCAATATGACAGAGGGGTCTGACGGACACACGGCTTTATTAATCCAATATTATACAGACGCGTGTTTAATCCAGATATAGAGCCGTGTAATCGCTACCGTGAAGCCACAGCTGCAGTTTTCAGACTCACACCACATATATATATATATATGTAGATTTTAATGTATATTTCTTTGATAAACCCTGTTTCCTGCCGCAGCGTTTAATACCCTCAGGCTCGCGCCGATATATAGAAATGGTAAAATACCTGCGGAGGCAGCCGACTCTGCGCTCAGACCATCGGACATGTTTTCCTGGACACATATAATTTATTCATGCTGATGGAGAGTGCGTGAAAAGTGCCACCCTGCAGTATGTATAATCCATACGCTGCAGGTAAGGAATCCCTGGTGAGCTGCCTTGATTTCCTTCCTGTGGCATATGACTTATACATGTTGCAGGGCAGCACTTTCCCTGTGCTCCCCTCTGCATGAAATAGTAATATGTGTCCAGGAAAACATGGCCGACCTGGCAACTCTACTCACACCCCACATACTGCTTGGCTTGGGGCATTTTGTTTGCTGAAAACTTTATTGACAAAAACAAACCAAAAAACTGCTCATTAGAGGGAAAGCACAGGCCTGCATTGTGACAGGACCAGGAGTTTTGGCCTAAAATCATAGACACGCCATTTTTTTGATCCACTCTTAATAAATAAATCCTTAGTGCTAAGGTTTTATTAGATATTTTCGCGAGTGAGCGCGGCGCGGCTCAATGAAATGAAATAGTAATATGTGTCCAAACATGGCCGATCTGGCCGCACTAGCTAGAAGGCTGCCGGGTCGGCCATGTTTTCCTGGACAATTATTACTATTTCATGCAGAGGGGGAGCACAGGGAAAAGTGCTGCCCTGCAACATGTATAATTCATATCCTGCAGGAAGGAAATAAAGGCAGGTCACCTGGGATTCCTCTATCAGGTTTATTCAGAGAGAGGTGAAAAGCTGGAGAATGACTGGAGAAGTGAAAATTCTAGGCCAAAATAGCCGCTTTGGAAAGTGAGATGAATGGGAGAATTTTTCTGGTTTGGCTATTTTGACCTAGAATTTTCACTTCTCCAGTCATTCTCCTGCTTTTCACCTCTCCCTGAACAACCCTGTAAGATTTCTTACCTGCAGCGTATGGATTATACATGCTGCGGGGTGGCATTTTTCATGCACTGTAGGGTTGCCAGGTCGGCCATGTTTTCCTGGACACATATTTTATTCATGCTGAATAGCCAGAGTTAGACAATCCAAACCCCCCCCCCCCCCCCCCCCGATGGTATACACAGCCTGGAAGCAACATGTTTCCCCAGCCCAGGCACACAGGCTTCATACTCCCTGAGCAGCGCATGAAAGCTGCTGCCCTGCAGTATGTAGAACTCATATGCCGCCAGAGAGAAATCAGTTCAGCAATCCTGGCCATCTTTTTGGGATGATTTCTCCATGTTAAAGGGATGGGGTTGGGGATTCATTCCTATGAGCTCTATGTCCCGTAGGGGAGCCCCTTCATGTGCCGCCCATCTGCATGTAGAGCAGGAATTTGTGTTCGGTGGAGTGTCAGACACCCATATACATGGGCCAAGCTCAGGTTTGTGTGTGGGTCACAGGAAACCCTGAGCATTCAGATCCTGGGGCAATTAACAGGTTGTTTCCATGGCAACTGCACCTTTTTTTACTTTTGCGTTTTGCCCCTATAGATTGCTGCTGGCGCAGATGCCTCAATGTGTGTCTCAGCGCTGCGGAATATGCTGGCGCTTTATAAATAAAGAATAATAATAATAATAATCTCAGTGCGGCGCATGGCAGAGGTAAACGCGCCGGCTGGTCTGCCAGCAGCTGCTGATAAACACCCGACATATTAACAGTTAATTAATGACAGGCGATAGAGATTTTTCATGGTGTGCGCGGAGTGACTCACTGCTCACATCCTGCCCACAGCTTCCCTCGCACGGTGACAAACACAAAGCACGCTCTGACAGCTTCCCACGCACATCACCCCGAGCCGAGGCAGCCAAGGCTGAGGATCATGGGAGTCACAGGCTGGTACCAGCCACATGCATCATGTCTGTACACGCGAGATTGGGGTCACTCACTCCCCCCCATTATAATACTTTAGGGGCAATTCACAAAGCACAGATATTGAACGGAATTTCGGCATTTTGGTTCACTTCAGCAATTCCATTTCGTAGAAAATTCGGTGAATTCACCATCTAGTGAATCTTCACCGTATTTTACCGAAAATAGAGTTATTGGATGTCGGTGAAAAGCGTCAAATTGACCTGAATTCCATCGAACAGAAAAAAAAGTCTCCTGTCCTCCTACTGGATTAAACCAATAAAACGCGTCTGAATGATGAAAAAAAGAACAAAAAGGTCTGATATAAAATAATAAAAAACCTCTTTTAAAACATAATAAATAGAAAAATAAAAAGAACAAACGGCCTTTAAAAAAATCAATAAAAACGATGTTCCATTTATTCCATTGAATCCTGTGGGATTCGCCGGTTTAAAACATGGGCTTTTTGCCAAAAGTTTGCTGCAATTCGGCTTGCTTTGAATAGATGAATTGTTAGTTCTCAATGGGACAATTTCGGTGCCGCCGAACTGCGGTAAAATGCAGCAAAATGCCCCTCTGTCAAGGCGCCTGTATTTGGTGAAAATACCAATTGTCCCGAAATTGCAGATACGGTGAAATTAACCGTTCAGTGGAATCCGGTGGCTATTTTGGAGTTTAGTGAAAAAACTCCTTTGTATTTAGCACAGCCGTTAACCCCTCGGTGCCCTCGTGTTGCCCTCTGTGCTTCTTGGTATCTGCCCCAAAAGGAACCTGGAGCTACCCCTGTAAATCACACACAGCAATCCCTCCCATCATCAATGACATGCTGAGGATGATGAGAGTGGAAGTCACCTGAGATCACACAGGTTCACACACATAACTGCGCTTCGTGTCATTCTTGGCTCGGATTCTCTGCCGCTCGCCGCGGGTCACAGGCCAATTAATGCGCGTAGTAACAGCCCGCCGCAGCGCGAGAAAAACAGCCGCCATTACTCTCACTGCCTGGAACACGCTGTGTGTAACCGCGCATGAATGCAGAAGGCTCTGGACTCTGATGCTTCAGGTCTACGAGGCCAAGAGAGGCCGGTGTGACAAGGTCACCGAGACAGAGTAACAGAGTCTTAGAAAAACCTCTGGAAGGAGGCGAAACCCTATATCCCTCCTCAGAGTAAAATCTCCGTATCCCTCCTCAGAGTCGAATCCCCGTATCCATCCTCAGAGTCGAATCCCCGTATCCCTCCTCTGAGCCGAAACCCTGTATCCCTCCTCTGAGCCAAAACCCTGTATCCCTCCTCAGAGTAAAATCTCCGTATCCCTCCTCAGAGTAAAATCTCCGTATCCCTCCTCAGAGTCGAATCCCCGTATCCCTCCTCTGAGCCAAAACCCTGTATCCCTCCTCTGAGCCAAAACCCCGTATCCCTCCTCAGAGTCGTATCCGTCCTCAGTCTTGTCCCGTATCCCTCCTCAGAGTTGTGTCCCCGTATCTCTCCTCAGAGTCGTGTCCCTGTATCCCTCCTCAGTCTTTTCCCCGTATCCCTCCTCAGAGTCGTGTTCCTGTATCTTCTCCTCAGAGTCGTGTCCCCGTATCCCTCCTCAGAGTCGAATCCCTGTGTCCCTCCTGAGTCGTGTCCCCGTATCCCTCCTCAGAGTCATATCCCTCCTCAGAGTCGTGTCCCCGTATCCCTCCTCAGAGTCGTGTCCCCGTATCCCTCCTCAGAGTCGTGTCCCCGTATCCCTCCTCAGAGTCGTGTCCCCGTATCTCTCCTCAGAGTCGTGGTCCCCGTATCTCTCCTCAGAGTCGTGTCCCCGTATCTCTCCTCAGAGTCGTGTTCCGTATCTCTCCTCAGAGTCGTGTTCCCGTATCTCTCCTCAGAGTCGTGTCCCCGTATCTCTCCTCAGAGTCGTGTTCCCGTATCTCTCCTCAGAGTCGTGTTCCCGTATCTCTCCTCAGAGTCGTGTTCCCGTATCTCTCCTCAGAGTCGTGTTCCCGTATCTCTCCTCAGAGTCGTGTCCCCGTATCTCTCCTCAGAGTCGTGTCCCTGTATCTCTCCTCAGAGTCGTGTTCCCGTATCTCTCCTCAGAGTCGTGTCCCCGTATCCTCTCCTCAGAGTCGTGTCCCCGTATCTCTCCTCAGAGTCGTGTTCCCGTATCTCTCCTCAGAGTCGTGTCCGTATCTCTCCTCAGAGTCGTGTCCCTGTATCTCTCCTCAGAGTCGTGTTCCCGTATCTCTCCTCAGAGTCGTGTCCCCGTATCTCTCCTCAGAGTCGTATAACATGGGAAAACTCAAACTCGGCTGGAATTGCCTGCTTAGAGGAAGTAATCCCGGCTCGCTGACTAGTGAATGAAAACTGCAAAAAATAAACATATTCAAGCTTTTTGGGTGAAAAGAGCAGGTTTTGAGCAGTACGGCAGTTTCAGACACGGGATGGGGGTTTGTGGTTGCCATCCAAAGTGATGTGACTTCCCCTCCCTCCCCGGGAGAAGTCGCAGGGAAACGTGTCAGCTGATGGTGATTCGGTAAAATCCAGCTCTGGTTCTGCTTTCACTACTCGGAAACATTAAAGAAAGGAAAATGAACCATATAAAGGGGAACCGGGGGACGACGGCAACTAGAGGGCGAGGGGAACCGGGGGGGCGACGGCAACCAGAGGGCGAGGGGAACCGGGGGGCGATGGTAGCCAGAGGGCGAGGGGAACCGGGGGGCGAGGGGAACCGGGGGGCGACGGTAGCCGGAGGGGAAAAGAAGGTGAGGGGAAAAGAAGGTGAGGGGAACCGGAGGACGAGGGGAAAAGAGGGTGAGGGGAACCGGAGGACGAGGGGAAAAGAGGGTGAGGGGAACCGGAGGACGAGGGGAAAAGAGGGTGAGGGGAACCGGAGGACGAGGGGAAAAGAGGGTGAGGGGAACCGGAGGACGAGGGGAAAAGAGGGTGAGGGGAACCGGAGGACGAGGGGAAAAGAGGGTGAGGGGAACCGGAGGACGAGGGGAAAAGAGGGTGAGGGGAACCGGAGGACGAGGGGAAAAGAGGGTGAGGGGAACCGGAGGACGAGGGGAAAAGAGGGTGAGGGGAACCGGAGGACGAGGGGAAAAGAGGGTGAGGGGAACCGGAGGACGAGGGGAAAAGAGGGTGAGGGGAACCGGAGGACGAGGGGAAAAGAGGGTGAGGGGAACCGGAGGACGAGGGGAACCAAAGGGTAAAGGGAACCAGAGGAAGAGGGGAACAGGAGGAAGAGGGGAACCAGAGGAAGAGGGTAACCGGCGGATGAGGGGAACCAGAGTGTGAGGGGAACCAAAGGGTAAAGGGAACCAGGAGGGAGAGGGGAACAGGAGGGAGAGGGGAACCGGAGGGAGAGGGAAACCGGAGGGAGAGGGAAACCGGAGGGAGAGGGGAACCGGAGGGAGAGGGGAACCGGAGGGAGAGGGGAACCGGAGGGAGAGGGGAACCGGAGGGAGAGGGGAACCGGAGGAAGAGGGGAACCGGAGGAAGAGGGGAACCGGAGGGTGAGGGGAACCAGAGTGTGAGGGGAACCAAAGGGTAAAGGGAACCAGAGGAAGAGGGGAACAGGAGGGAGAGGGGAACAGGAGGGAGAGGGGAACCAGAGGAAGAGGGGAACCAGAGGAAGAGGGGAACAGGAGGGAGAGGGGAACAGGAGGGAGAGGGGAACCAGAGGAAGAGGGGAACCAGAGGAAGAGGGGAACCAGAGGAAGAGGGGAACCAGAGGAAGAGGGGGACAGGAGGGAGAGGGACAGAGGAAGAGGGGAACCGGAGGAAGAGGGGAACCGGAGGGTGAGGAAAACCGGAGGGTGAGGGGAACCGGCGGATGGGAGGGGAACCAGAGTGTGAGGGGAACCAATGGGGAAAAGGGAACCAGAGGAAGAGGGGAACAGGAGGGAGAGGGGAACAGGAGGGAGAGGGGAACAGGAGGGAGAGGGGAACCGGAGGAAGAGGGGAACCAGAGGAAGAGGGGAACCGGCGGATGAGGGGAACCGGCGGATGAGGGGAACCAGAGTGTGAGGGGGAACAGGAGGGAGAGGGGAACCGGAGGAAGAGGGGAACCGGAGGAAGAGGGGAACCAGAGGAAGAGGGGAACCAGAGGGAGAGGGGAACCAGAGGAAGAGGGGAACCGGCGGATGAGGGGAACCAGAGTGTGAGGGGAACAGGAGGGAGAGGGGAACCGGAGGGAGAGGGGAACCAGAGGAAGAGGGGAACCAGAGGAAGAGGGGAACCGGCGGATGAGGGGAACCAGAGTGTGAGGGGAACCAGAGGAAGAGGGGAACAGGAGGGAGAGGGGAACCGGAGGAAGAGGGGAACCGGAGGGAGAGGGGAACCGGAGGGAGAGGGGAACCGGAGGGAGAGGGTTTGGATTTTATTCCTCAAAATTCAGTTTTATTCATGGGTAAAATAGTTTGCAGAAAAAGACGTTCTTTATATTCAGCTATTTTGCCCAAAATACTTAAACTTACATAGAGTATAAGGAATATTCTGTGTTTAATAAGTGACGCCGCTGCACATGGAGGAGCCAGAGATGCAATCAGCCAGGCTGAGCACCATGTCCCAACGTGTAGTTCTGAAGCATCTGGAGGCCCAGGTTTGGCTGACGTTGCTCTGGGCGAAGCTTAACATTAAAATCCCTGGATTAAATTCTAATAAAAGTCCCAACCGGCCAACAGGAGGCTTTCCAGCTACAACTCCCATAATGCTTTGCTGACCAGCCAGGCCTTACATTGCAGCTGTTGCACTCTTACAAATTTCAGCCAGTGGGAAAACAAGCCTTTGTCTTTCTAATGCCCCATTGGCCGGTCAGTGCTGGAGTGTGGAACGCTGAGCTCGTGATACTTAATAACCGAATGTATCTCAGCCTTCACACCCGGAAAACGAAAACACCCCATTGTTCCAAACCCCACCAACTAAACCCCCTTATGCAAGAACGCTGGGATCATCCACAGCGAGGAGATTGATAAATCCCGGACGCTTCAACGAGGCTGGTTTGGGTAAAAAAACTCCATGGGCCGTATTACAAAGCTGGTGCTAACTTAGGCTAGGGTCAGACAAACGCATTTTTCGTGTTGTCAGTGAAAAAGAGCGTTCGAACAAATGGACGTATTTTTTCACGGAATACGTGATAGCGGTCATACGATGCGCATTTTCGTCCGTGATTTTGTACGGATCATCAATAAAACCCTTTTTGCGTCTGGACGTTATGTTGGCCGGATATTAGCAGCGTCTGATGTCTCCAAATCACGCACACACGCCTCTAGCGGACTCAGCGCAATCTGTACGTCCGTACTAGCGGTTTGACGTTCTAGAAAAAAAGGGTTCGTTTGCCACTTGCGTTGCGCGGACGACCTTACGTGCGGCCGTACTTTGTGTGTTCCCCGGCATTGGACGTCATTTGCTGCTAGCACGGCCGTGATTTCGTGCGTCTAAACGCACGTTAAAACTGCTTTCGTCTGACCTTAGCCTTAACCAGAGCTGGAGTAAACGTAAAACCTCCATCGGCTGTAACGGCTCTAGTTAAGCCAGCACCAACCATGTAATACGGCCCCAAATATCTACTTGCAAATTCCATCACAAAGAAATCAATATCGTAAACATAAACACAGCCGTAACACGACGGTGCGAATACACAGCCGCGCGGTGCAAATACAGCCGTAACACGACGGTGCGAATACACAGCCGCGCGGTGCAAATACAGCCGTAACACGACGGTGCGAATACACAGCCGCGCGGTGCAAATACAGCCGTAACACGACGGTGCGAATACACAGCCGCGCGGTGCAAATACAGCCGTAACACGACGGTGCGAATACACAGCCGCGCGGTGCAAATACAGCCGTAACACGACGGTGCGAATACACAGCCGCGCGGTGCAAATACAGCCGTAACACGACGGTGCAAATACACAGCCGTAACACAACGGTGCAAAGTGGAGCAATCGCCATGGATACCACTTCCCTGCATTAGGTGATACGGTCCTTCATTCCATCTTCTGCCTCTCGGCTATAGGGTCACCAGGTCGGCCATGTTTCCCTGGACACATATTATTTCATGCAGAGGGGGAGCCCAGGGAAAAGTACTGCCCTGCAACATGTATAATTCATACGCTGCAGGAAGGAAATCAAGGCAGGTCACCTGGGAATCCTCACCTGCAGTGTATGGATTATACATGCTGCGGGGTGTCATTTTTCATGCACTGCCCATCAGCATGAATAAATGATATTTGCCCAGGAAAACATTGGCCGACCTGGTGACCCTACTCAGCTACCTCTAACTTCGGTACTGGCTTCACCGGTGCTTCAGAGGTCCAGCCAATGATGTTCTGCCCTGGCCGGCTGAGGGTCACGACACATGTAAGTCTGAAATACCTGTAGGTAGTGTGTCCCACCCGGTTATTATGTCATGTGCCGTGCACGGTCACACCATGATGCAGGTCAATTACCACCATGGACGCACCGAATGCTGCTGTTTTATCAGAAGATGACCCTCTCACCCATCCAAGAATGCCAGAGCAGGGCGTGCGGGTAACGCGTTTCACATGTCCCCTGTACTGAACAGGTCGTGCATGAAGGGGCTTCCCTGATCCGTGTGACGGCAGCGCCGCGGGAAGAAGAGACAAACCTCCTTATACTGAATAACAAGTGCTGAAAGATGCCGCGCCTGCCGGACCCCTAATATCGGTGCCTTACCTGTCCAGCCGCTCCGGTGGGACGCTGCTCTCTGCACGGCTCAGATTGCTGAGCACCGCCACGCAGTAAATGTGGCACTCGCCGCCCCGCGCTCCGGCCCGATCTGGAGGAAACTCGTCCTGGAGCTTAAAGGGGAAATGCTCGGTTAACCCCTTTCCTGCCAGAGATCACGTGAGAATGACGCCAGCGCCACAAACTGAAACAGATACTAAGTGGTTAATTTATATTTTTTGCCGCCCACGAGATTGGTTTACACCAAAAAAACACAAACATATATATCCTGTGTATACACTGTTACCGTCACAAAGCAAGACGGGCTGTCCATCCCATGGCCCGAGGGCCTGATCCCTCACCCAGCCTGACGCGGACCTCCATAAGCATCGATACATGGTTACAGTGTGTCTCATCTCTATGCTTTATCCCCAAACACCCACACCCAAAAGACACCCGCACACCCCGAATATATGGAGGAGCCCCTAAAAAGACACCCGCACACCCTGAATATATGGAGGAACCCCTAAAAACACACCCACACACCCCCTGAATATATGGAGGAACCCCTAAAAACACACCCGCACACCCCGAATATATGAGGAACCCCTAAAAACAACACCTCACACCCCGAATATATGAGAACCCCTAAAAAGACACCACACACCCCGAATATATGGAGGAGCCCCTAAAAAGACACCCGCACCCCTGAATATATGGAGGAACCCCTAAAAAGACACCCTCACATCCTGAATATATGGAGGAGCCCCTAAAAACACACCCGCACATATGGAGGAACCCCTAAAAAGACACCCACACACCCCGAATATATGGAGGAGCCCCTAAAAAGACACCCGCACACCCTCAATATATGGAGGAACCCCTAAAAAGACACCCTCACACCCTGAATATATGGAGGAACCCCTAAAAAGACACCCACACACCCTGAATATATGGAGGAACCCCTAAAAACACACCCTCACACCCTGAATATATGGAGGAACCCCTAAAAAGACACCCACACACCCCGAATATATGGAGGAACCCCTAAAAACACACCCGCACACCCTGAATATATGGAGGAGCCCCTATAAAGAGTGTCAGAGGGATATACCACCATCTGCTCAGTCTGGTCTCTTAAGATTTGGTCTTTGAGCTGAATGCAGCCACAGCGATTGCGAATGGAGGCGTCACCTGAGAAATTTGCTGAGAGTTGGCAGGAGAGCTGACATTCTAGAGGCCGTTGCAGCGCGCCTACACATTTCTTATAGCTTGGGATTGGGGACACTATTATTAAGGTTTGCTTTTTTGGGTATAGGATGGATTCCATCATTCAGTCTCAGGCAGCACATGGTTTTCCTCCTCCAGTACAGATGTAGCGCCCCCCCCCCCCATTTTAATTGCACCCCCGGGAGGTTGCACAGTTTGCAGACGGAGGGGATGGAGGACGCCAATCAATGCCGGTAGCAGAATGAGTAACACCGGCAGGCGCAAGATTTACATTAAACAGGAGCGCTTGATCCGCGCGCTGTGAGGGTTGGATCGAGGCCATGAGCCGCGGCATCCAGAGCACATGGAGTTTATATATACATTTATTACACACACGTATATAATGACCACACATTTGGCTGCGCCGGCCCTTTCAGTCTCAGGACACGTTGCTGCTCTGCTTTCCGGTCCTTCACTCGGTATCAGGAAGTCGACTTGTGGTCAGCGAAGCGAAAACGGATTTTAACCATAATCCACACAATGCAAGCGCAGCTTTCCCATACCGGAGCGCAGGGTCAAGGGTCAGCGCCCCAAAATATCCAGATGAACGGATTGCACGTGAGCTCTGATAGAACCGGTCCATCTCTGTGCCCGGACCCTGTTTGTTTAACCCTTTCCTGAACAGGGATTTATGGGTAATGCTGAGAGCTGGCAGGGACAGGATTGGATGAGTGATTGCAGCCGCCTCCTGATTATTTGGGCACAGACGGAAAATAAGAGGGGGGGACATGCGGCAATCATAGAAGTACCCGGACACATAAAGAGGGAGGCAGTAAATCACAGAGTCGTCTTTATGATAAAAAGCTGGATTTCCTTCTTTATTTTAATTTATTTAAAAGGTTAATAAAAAATAATAAATATAAAAGGTAAATAAATGAATATTACGGGTACGGCGCGGCTTGCTCAAAGCGTGAGGTGCCATCATAGCCGTCGGATTCCATCTCCGCGAGCCTCTGCTCAACAGCCCTGAGGGTGAAGAGCAGAAAGGAAAGAGAAGGGTTAATCCGAGCAGCGGAGGGTCCAGACTGTGACGTGAAGGTTCAGGGCGGTTGGTGTCAGAAGTGGGATTTCCGTGCGGCGCGTCCTTACCGTAGCCGGGTCCTCAGATTGTCCCTCTGCTCCCGCAAAACACGCAGCAAAGGGTCATCTTCAAACTCCGATCCATCGGATTCTAAGAGGAGGAAACACAGAGCGGAGACAGTGAAGAGAAGGCGGCACCAGCACCTCTTCACTGCCAGGACTGTAACATTCCTCTGCTGAGTACATGCGTGAACGCCGGCCATCGGATCAGTACCTTCCGCCTGTTCTAGAAGCTGAGCAGCGATTTCCAGCGATTCCGGAGCGCCGGCCGGTCGCACAGGATGCGGTTTCTTAGCGTCAGATCTGCGTCTCGGAGACACTTGGGGCGAGAAGAGCCTCTCGGAGATGACCTTAAAGGGAGGATTGTGAGACGCGTCATGACAGGAGAGGAACCAGCAGCACCTCCTCATAAAACCCCGAAATGCAAAGAGTCCAGACCCGTTATTCACGTTTAACGTCTCTGGAAGAGCTCAGTATCCCACAACCCCCCCACCCCAATATCCCACAACCCACCCCCCGAAATATCCCATAACTGGACTCCACTACCTCCCCACCCCAATATCCCACAACCCCCCCACCCCAATATCCCACAACCCACCCCCCGAAATATCCCATAACTGGACTCCACTACCTCCCACCCCAATATCCCACAACCCCCCACCCCAATATCCCACAACCCCCCACCCCAATATCCCACAACCCACCCCCCGAAATATCCCATAACTGGACCCCACTACCCCCCCAAAATATCCCATAACTGGACCCCACAACCCCCCCAAAATATCCCACAACTGGACCCCACAACCCCCCCCAAAATATCCCACAACTGGACCCCACTACCCACCCCAATATCCCACAGCTGGACCCCACTACCCCCCCAAAATATCCCATGACTGGACCCCACTACCCACCCCAATATCCCACAGCTGGACCCCACTCCCCCCCCAAAATATCCCATAACTGGACCCCACTAACCCCCCCCCCCAAATCCCACTGGTCTCTGTGAAGGGACCTTGTAACCCCTGAAAAACCCACCACCCCCAGTCTTTATACACGGCACGGGGCGCGTCTCCCCTCTGGTTGCAGGTCAGTGACCCGTGTAAAAGCCCCTGAATCTGCTGCTCCTGCAGGAAGCGTTCATTCACCTAATGACTCATCACGCCGGGCCCTTCCGCTTTATCCAAACCACCAGGTGCCGCAGCTGCTCATAGCATGGAGCGCGTCCACGTGTCTTCCAGACTCTCAGAAAGGAAGCTGCTCATAGCATGGAGCGCGTCCACGTGTCTCTCCAGACTCTCAGAAAGGAAGCCGCTCATAGCATGGAGCGCGTCACGTGTCTCTCCAGACTCTCAGAAAGGAAGCCGCTCATAGCATGGAGCGCGTCCACGTGTCTCTCCAGACTCTCAGAATGGAAGCTGCTCATAGCATGGAGCGCGTCCACGTGTCTCTCCAGACTCTCAGAATGGAAGCTGCTCATAGCATGGAGCGCGTCCACGTGTCTCTCCAGACTATCAGAATGGAAGCTGCTCATAGCATGGAGCGCGTCCACGTGTCTCTCCAGACTCTCAGAAAGGAAGCTGCTCATAGCATGGAGCGCGTCCACGTGTCTCTCCAGACTCTCAGAAAGGAAGCCGCTCATAGCATGGAGCGCGTCCACGTGTCTCTCCAGACTATCAGAAAGGAAGCCGCTCATAGCATGGAGCGCGTCCACGTGTCTTCCAGACTATCAGAAAGGAAGCTGCTCATAGCATGGAGCGCGTCCACGTGTCTCTCCAGACTCTCAGAAAGGAAGCTGCTCATAGCATGGAGCGCGTCCACGTGTCTCTCCAGACTCTCAGAATGGAAGCTGCTCATAGCATGGAGCCGCGTCCACGTGTCTCTCCAGACTCTCAGAAAGGAAGCTGCTCATAGCATGGAGCGCGTCCACGTGTCTCTCCAGACTCTCAGAATGGAAGCTGCTCATAGCATGGAGCGCGTCCACGTGTCTCTCCAGACTCTCAGAAAGGAAGCTGCTCATAGCATGGAGCGCGTCCACGTGTCTCTCCAGACTCTCAGAAGGAAGCCGCTCATAGCATGGAGCGCGTCCACGTGTCTTCCAGACTATCAGAATGGAAGCTGCTCATAGCATGGAGCGCGTCCACGTGTCTCTCCAGACTCTCAGAATGGAAGCCGCTCATAGCATGGAGCGCGTCCACGTGTCTCTCCAGACTCTCAGAATGGAAGCTGCTCATAGCATGGAGCGCGTCCACGTGTCTCTCCAGACTCTCAGAAAGGAAGCTGCTCATAGCATGGAGCGCGTCCACGTGTCTCTCCAGACTATCAGAATGGAAGCTGCTCATAGCATGGAGCGCGTCCACGTGTCTCTCCAGACTCTCAGAAAGGAAGCTGCTCATAGCATGGAGCGCGTCCACGTGTCTCTCCAGACTATCAGAATGGAAGCTGCTCATAGCATGGAGCGCGTCCACGTGTCTCTCCAGACTCTCAGAAAGGAAGCTGCTCATAGCATGGAGCGCGTCCACGTGTCTCTCCAGACTCTCAGAAAGGAAGCCGCTCATAGCATGGAGCGCGTCCACGTGTCTCTCCAGACTCTCAGAATGGAAGCCGCTCATAGCATGGAGCGCGTCCACGTGTCTCTCCAGACTCTCAGAATGGAAGCTGCTCATAGCATGGAGCGCGTCCACGTGTCTCTCCAGACTCTCAGAATGCAAGCTGCTCATAGCATGGAGCGCGTCCACGTGTCTCTCCAGACTCTCAGAATGGAAGCTGCTCATAGCATGGAGCGCGTCCACGTGTCTCTCCAGACGCTCAGAATGGAAGCCGCTCATAGCATGGAGTGCGTCCACGTGTCTCTCCAGACTCTCAGAAAGGAAGCCGCTCATAGCATGGAGCGCGTCCACGTGTCTCTCCAGACTCTCAGAATGGAAGCTGCTCATAGCATGGAGCGCGTCCACGTGTCTCTCCAGACTCTCAGAATGGAAGCTGCTCATAGCATGGAGCGCGTCCACGTGTCTCTCCAGACTCTCAGAATGGAAGCCGCTCATAGCATGGAGCGCGTCCACGTGTCTCTCCAGACTCTCAGAATGGAAGCTGCTCATAGCATGGAGCGCGTCCACGTGTCTCTCCAGACTCTCAGAATGGAAGCCGCTCATAGCATGGAGCGCGTCCACGTGTCTCTCCAGACTCTCAGAAAGGAAGCTGCTCATAGCATGGAGCGCGTCCACGTGTCTCTCCAGACTATCAGAATGGAAGCTGCTCATAGCATTGGAGCGCGTCCACGTGTCTCTCCAGACTCTCAGAATGGAAGCCGCTCATAGCATGGAGCGCGTCCACGTGTCTTCCAGACTATCAGAAAGGAAGCCGCTCATAGCATGGAGCGCGTCCACGTGTCTCTCCAGACTCTCAGAAAGGAAGCTGCTCATAGCATGGAGCGCGTCCACGTGTCTCTCCAGACTATCAGAATGGAAGCTGCTCATAGCATGGAGCGCGTCCACGTGTCTCTCCAGACTCTCAGAAAGGAAGCTGCTCATAGCATGGAGCGCGTCCACGTGTCTTCCAGACTATCAGAATGGAAGCTGCTCATAGCATGGAGCGCGTCCACGTGTCTCTCCAGACTCTCAGAATGGAAGCCGCTCATAGCATGGAGCGCGTCCACGTGTCTCTCCAGACTCTCAGAATGGAAGCTGCTCATAGCATGGAGCGCGTCCACGTGTCTCTCCAGACTCTCAGAAAGGAAGCTGCTCATAGCATGGAGCGCGTCCACGTGTCTCTCCAGACTATCAGAATGGAAGCTGCTCATAGCATGGAGCGCGTCCACGTGTCTCTCCAGACTCTCAGAATGGAAGCCGCTCATAGCATGGAGCGCGTCCACGTGTCTCTCCAGACTATCAGAATGGAAGCTGCTCATAGCATGGAGCGCGTCCACGTGTCTCTCCAGACTCTCAGAAAGGAAGCTGCTCATAGCATGGAGCGCGTCCACGTGTCTCTCCAGACTATCAGAATGGAAGCTGCTCATAGCATGGAGCGCGTCCACGTGTCTCTCCAGACTCTCAGAAAGGAAGCTGCTCATAGCATGGAGCGCGTCCACGTGTCTCTCCAGACTCTCAGAAAGGAAGCCGCTCATAGCATGGAGCGCGTCCACGTGTCTCTCCAGACTCTCAGAATGGAAGCCGCTCATAGCATGGAGCGCGTCCACGTGTCTCTCCAGACTCTCAGAATGGAAGCTGCTCATAGCATGGAGCGCGTCCACGTGTCTCTCCAGACTCTCAGAATGCAAGCTGCTCATAGCATGGAGCGCGTCCACGTGTCTCTCCAGACTCTCAGAATGGAAGCTGCTCATAGCATGGAGCGCGTCCACGTGTCTCTCCAGACGCTCAGAATGGAAGCCGCTCATAGCATGGAGTGCGTCCACGTGTCTCTCCAGACTCTCAGAAAGGAAGCCGCTCATAGCATGGAGCGCGTCCACGTGTCTCTCCAGACTCTCAGAATGGAAGCTGCTCATAGCATGGAGCGCGTCCACGTGTCTCTCCAGACTCTCAGAATGGAAGCTGCTCATAGCATGGAGCGCGTCCACGTGTCTCTCCAGACTCTCAGAATGGAAGCCGCTCATAGCATGGAGCGCGTCCACGTGTCTCTCCAGACTCTCAGAATGGAAGCTGCTCATAGCATGGAGCGCGTCCACGTGTCTTCCAGACTATCAGAAAGGAAGCTGCTCATAGCATGGAGCGCGTCCACGTGTCTCTCCAGACTCTCAGAATGGAAGCCGCTCATAGCATGGAGCGCGTCCACGTGTCTCTCCAGACTATCAGAATGGAAGCGCTCATAGCATGGAGCGCGTCCACGTGTCTCTCCAGACTCTCAGAATGCAAGCTGCTCATAGCATGGAGCGCGTCACGTGTCTCTCCAGACTCTCAGAATGCAAGCTGCTCATAGCATGGAGCGCGTCCACGTGTCTCTCCAGACGCTCAGAATGGAAGCCGCTCATAGCATGGAGCGCGTCCACGTGTCTCTCCAGACTATCAGAAAGGAAGCTGCTCATAGCATGGAGGCGCGTCCACGTGTCTCTCCAGACTATCAGAAAGGAAGCTGCTCATAGCATGGAGCGCGTCCACGTGTCTCTCCAGACTCTCAGAATGGAAGCTGCTCATAGCATGGAGCGCGTCCACGTGTCTCTCCAGACTCTCAGAAAGGAAGCTGCTCATAGCATGGAGCGCGTCCACGTGTCTCTCCAGACTATCAGAAAGGAAGCTGCTCATAGCATGGAGCGCGTCCACGTGTCTCTCCAGACTCTCAGAATGGAAGCCGCTCATAGCATGGAGCGCGTCCACGTGTCTCTCCAGACTATCAGAAAGGAAGCTGCTCATAGCATGGAGCGCGTCCACGTGTCTCTCCAGACTATCAGAAAGGAAGCTGCTCATAGCATGGAGCGCGTCCACGTGTCTCTCCAGACTCTCAGAATGCAAGCTGCTCATAGCATGGAGCGCGTCCACGTGTCTCTCAGACTCTCAGAAAGGAAGCCGCTCATAGCATGGAGCGCGTCCACGTGTCTCTCCAGACTCTCAGAATGCAAGCTGCTCATAGCATGGAGCGCGTCCACGTGTCTCTCCAGACTATCAGAATGGAAGCTGCTCATAGCATGGAGCGCGTCCACGTGTCTCTCCAGACTCTCAGAAAGGAAGCCGCTCATAGCATGGAGCGCGTCCACGTGTCTCTCCAGACTCTCAGAAGGAAGCCGCTCATAGCATGGAGCGCGTCCACGTGTCTCTCCAGACTCTCAGAATGGAAGCCGCTCATAGCATGGAGCGCGTCCACGTGTCTCTCCAGACTCTCAGAATGGAAGCTGCTCATAGCATGGAGCGCGTCCACGTGTCTCTCCAGACTCTCAGAATGCAAGCTGCTCATAGCATGGAGCGCGTCCACGTGTCTCTCCAGACTCTCAGAATGGAAGCTGCTCATAGCATGGAGCGCGTCCACGTGTCTCTCCAGACGCTCAGAATGGAAGCCGCTCATAGCATGGAGCGCGTCCACGTGTCTCTCCAGACTCTCAGAAAGGAAGCCGCTCATAGCATGGAGCGCGTCCACGTGTCTCTCCAGACTCTCAGAATGGAAGCTGCTCATAGCATGGAGCGCGTCCACGTGTCTCTCCAGACTATCAGAATGGAAGCCGCTCATAGCATGGAGCGCGTCCACGTGTCTCTCCAGACTATCAGAATGGAAGCCGCTCATAGCATGGAGCGCGTCCACGTGTCTCTCCAGACTCTCAGAATGGAAGCTGCTCATAGCATGGAGCGCGTCCACGTGTCTCTCCAGACTCTCAGAAAGGAAGCCGCTCATAGCATGGAGCGCGTCCACGTGTCTCTCCAGACTCTCAGAATGGAAGCTGCTCATAGCATGGAGCGCGTCCACGTGTCTCTCCAGACTCTCAGAATGGAAGCTGCTCATAGCATGGAGCGCGTCCACGTGTCTTCCAGACTATCAGAAAGGAAGCCGCTCATAGCATGGAGCGCGTCCACGTGTCTCTCCAGACTCTCAGAAAGGAAGCCGCTCATAGCATGGAGCGCGTCCACGTGTCTCTCCAGACTCTCAGAATGGAAGCTGCTCATAGCATGGAGCGCGTCCACGTGTCTCTCCAGACTCTCAGAAAGGAAGCCGCTCATAGCATGGAGCGCGTCCACGTGTCTCTCCAGACTCTCAGAATGGAAGCCGCTCATAGCATGGAGCGCGTCCACGTGTCTCTCCAGACTCTCAGAATGGAAGCCGCTCATAGCATGGAGCGCGTCCACGTGTCTCTCCAGACTATCAGAAAGGAAGCCGCGCTGCAGGATGGCGCCGTCACACATACTCAGATTCACAGCACGGGGAGCGGGGGTAACAACCATCACCAATAACTGGCGGATCGTGATCAGGGCATCCCCATCCTCCCTGCCACGTGGCATTGGCGCCACTGAGACGGTGTGATCGAGCCTGGACGCGTCACTGAACGTTTGACGCATTGTGTGAGATTCATCATTAAGGAGACTTTTCTCACCTCTCCCATGACGTGGTGCAGCGGGGATGCAGGAGGAGGATGCTCCACGCGCCTTGTTCTGCCCTCCTGCCCCATTCCGGCTTTCCTGCCCCCGGGCGCTTTGCCCTTTGTTCGCTTTTGGTGGGTTTGAGTGGGTTTTCTGGAATCTGGCTGTGATGCCGCGGTGTCCTGACGCTCCGGCCCGGATACCCGCTCGCCTCGTTCCACGGCTTGGGCAGGGAGATCTGAAATGTGACCGTGTGAGGGTGCACAGCGGGCAGCGCCCCTCTCCTGAGCGCGGGGGGAGGAGTCCTGGTGCTGTATACAGGGAAGGATATCACATGTCAGGTGCAGATGAGGGGGGACATCATGAGGGATGGCATGGGGGGCCAGAGCTGGACTGCTAATTGGATAGGCTGGCGTGATGGGGGCTGGCGTGGGCCTGGGATTCTCCTCTGGGCTGGGAGCACTAGGACCTGGCGCTGCCCTTCTCGGCGGATCATGGTGAAAGGAATCCAATAAATCCACCGTCGGATTCACCTACAAGAGATAAAATGTATATAAAAGGCGGTCACTTCCTGAGTAGGAGAATGTGGTATTTGTGCATTTTAAGCCTGTGTGCAGGAGTAACACTTTCTGTAGGACACGCAGGAGGACAGGCAGAGCCTCTCGCGTCCTGAACAGAGACTTCACATCGTACAGGAATACAGAGCGGCCCCCGAGCAGCACCAGACATTACATGAAGGTCAGTAAAGCCAACGCAGCCACGCGTCACTATGATAAACCTGCAGAGCAATCCAGGCTGGAGGCAGCACCGCAAACAGCGCGTAGCATTCCAGGAGGAGCGCTAACAATGACACGAGGCTTGGTCATCACTGCAGGTCCTCTCGCAAGCTTTACCGCTCCACGTGCACCGCTTGTTAGTGTGTCCTACACTTTATAAAGGAAGCGCAAAGCTGTGCCAGCGCTGGAATATCCAGCCATTCCACCACACGCCGTGTCCATGGCTACTGCAAAAGCAGTGGAACAAGAAAACCCAATGCAAAGTGATTCAGCGAGAGCAAAAAGGTATAGAAATTACATTATATATAGATATATACACACAGGGCTCAAAATTTCCACTCGCCTGCTCACATTTGGCGAGTGGAAATGCACACGTAGGCAGCACGATACATTATTTGCGCATTAACACGGAGGCCATGTTATTTTTCTTTAGGCCCAGTCGCAGAATCCAAGATGGCAGCCAGCCGACCCCCCTCTGACACCAGAGGGCGTGCCAGATGTCTGCTGCCCATGCCTGCCCCGTCCTGGCGGTTCTCCATCCGGCTGCACCCTGCCTTTCCGTTACCATGCAGCACCACAAGTCCAGGTCTGATGTGTCTGGGTATACACGTATCTGGTGTCTGATGTGTCGGTGTATACACGTATCTGGGGTATGATGTTTTCTGGGTATACACGTATCTGGGTTCTGATGTGTCTGGGTATACACGTATCTGGGTTCTGATGTGTCTGGGTATACACGTATCTGGGTATACACGTATCTGGTGTATGATGTGTCTGGGTATACACGTATCTGGTGTATGATGTGTCTGGGTATACACGTATCTGGTGTATGATGTGTCTGGGTATACACGTATCTGGTGTATGATGTGTCTGGGTATACACGTATCTGGTGTATGATGTGTCTGGGTATACACGTATCTGGGTTCTGATGTGTCTGGGTATACACGTATCTGGGTTCTGATGTGTCTGGGTATACACGTATCTGGGGTCTGATGTGTCTGGGTATACACGTATCTGGGGTCTGATGTGTCTGGGTATACACGTATCTGGGGTCTGATGTGTCTGGGTATACACGTATCTGGAGTCTGATGTGTCTGGATATACATGTATCGAGTGATTGTGGAGATGAAAACAATGCACTAAGTTTATAAAACATTGAGCAGTTACACGTAATATTTTGATTCTGCCCTCATTGATATAAAGCGCTTATTTTCCTTTATGTTAATATCGTTAAGGTTGTTGTTATTTATTGGGAATAAAACGTTTAACAGTGTCATTTCAAAAGATAAATTTAAGAGGGTGTGTTTGGGGGCGGGGTTAAGGATAGGTGGGGCAACTGGTGGTGAGTAACTCTTAAGCCCTGGCTAGTAGCTCAGTACTTGAAATTTTGCACCTTGTGTGTACACAACACACACACGGCTCCCAGGATCCTCATGCCAACCTGACACCTTATTGGAAGAACTACGAGGTCAAATAGTTCCTCAGTGTCACCTGTAAGACCTCACATGGCTTCACTCCATGGCGCTGTTGGTCACTGTTTGTTGTAGTAGCATTGGCATGAAACGCCTTGCACTCCTATGAGAATACCAGGTTCCCGCTGGAGCAGGCAGGATGCTGGGACTGGTAGTTAAACACGCTAATGCTCTCTAAATGGAATCAGGCCTTGCGGGGTTTGTTTTTATGTACATGCAATACCCGGAGACCCGGGGCAGGGGTTCCATGCAGTGTGTGTTATGTCATGTGATTCCGCTGAACGAAAGGAGATCATTAAATAAATAAAAGCGCATCCTGGACTCTAAAGTCCCACAATGCATTGCTTTGGTACCGGTTTGGGATTCCAGGCTGCAGGGTCCCGGCTGTGTGTCCTGACAGACAGGCTTTCTTCCCTCGCTTGCTCCATCTTCCGGCGCAGTCGCCACTGGTACAGGATGTCTTCCTCCGGGGCCAGAGCTGGACGGAACCTGGTAGGCAGCTGTAGAGACGCGTCAAGAGCGGCTGCAGAGAAAGGGAAGACTGCAGATCATTATGTGTTTTTAATGTGGATAAGTGCAAGATAATGCACCTGGGGCGTAAAAACCCAAGGGCTGAATATAGAATATTTGATACATCTGAGGGTTGGGATTTAGGGGTTATTATTTCAGAGGATCTAAGGGTAAGTAGTCAATGTAATAGAGCAGCAGGAAATGCTGGCAGAATGCTTGGAAATGCTGGCAGAATGCTTGTTGTGTAGGGAGAGGTATTAGCAGTAGGAAAAGGGAAGTGCTCATGCCACTGTACAGAGCACTGGTGAGACCTCACTTGGAGTACTGTGTGCAGTACTGGAGACCGTATCTCCAGAAGGATATAGACATCTTAGAGAGAGTTCAGAGAAGGGCTACTAAAATGGTGTACGGCTTGAAGGAGAAAAGTTACCAGGAAAGGCTTAATGATCTTAACATGTACAGCTTGGAAAAAAGACGAGACAGAGGAGATATGATAGAAACATTTAAATACGTAAAGGGAATCCACAAGGTAGAGGAAGGGAGTATATTTAAAAGGAAACAAAGTAGCAAAACAAGAGGACATAGTCTTAGATTAGAGGGGCAAAGGTTTAAAAGTAACATCAGGAAGCATTATTTTACTGAGAGGGTGGTGGATACATGGAACAGTCTTCCAGTAGAAGTGGTAGAGGCCAAAACAGTGATTGAATTTAAGCAGGCATGGGATAGGCATAAGGCTATCCTAAACAAAAGATAAATCCAGGTAAAGTATCCATGTAATTGGGCGACTAGATGGGCCGAAAGGTTCTTATCTGCCGACATTTTTCTATGTTTCTATGTGTAAGGAAGTACATGCGTGTGCATTCAATCATGGGAATAATACACGCAAGTGAATCACAGAAGAGGCGGACGTTAGGGCCGAGCCAATAAAACCTAGCCACCCCTCGGGCCGAGCCAATAAAACCAGCCGTCCCCGGGGCTTCAAATTCCTCAGAGACCCCACACGCTTGTCTGCCGGTGTGTTTGCCCGGAGGTGCATGATCTCTACTTGCTGTTGGTGCAGATTTCTCACCTCGCACAGCTGCCGGCTGCCTTGATCTACTGAGGTCGAAGCCTGGACAGGAGATGCTGGACGAGGAGGAGGATCCCAGGCCCTCAGAGCTCACAGCACCGCCGCTGCTGAGGGACGATTCACTGGACATAAACAGACATTAATGACAGGTGAAGGGAGGGAATCCATCGTCTAATGATCCTTCAGCATCACGTGGTCTGCAATCTGCCCCCTCACCTCTGCATGATGAGCTTCTCCGCTCGCTTCTGGAGGGTCACCACGTCCGCCTCCTCGGGGTACAGCTTAGACTCACTCAGTGACCCGTCCTGGAGGAGAGACGGGCGATTCACAGGGTATTAATCTCTCCCATACACCCCTCAACACTGGCTATATATCCTGAAACCCCCTCTCCCCACCACAAGGAACGGCAGAGCCCATGCGCACCTGGGATGACGGCGTCGCTTCCAGGCTGAGCGGTGACAATCCAGCCCTGCTTTTCATTCCTAAAACAGACATTGAAATATTAAAAACCTGCAACTTTACCCAAATCTCCCCCCATGCCAAGAGCCCCCCCGCAAATCTCCCCCATGCCAAGAGCCCCCCCGCAAATCTTCCCCATGCCAAGAGCCCCCCCGCAAATCTTCCCCATGCCAAGAGCCCCCCGCAAATCTCCCCCCATGCCAAGAGCCGCCCCGCAAACCTCCCCCATGCCAAGAGCCCCCCGCAAATCTCCCCCCATGCAAGAGCCCCCCCCGCAAATCTCCCCCCATGCAAGAGCCCCCCGCAAATCTCCCCCATGCCAAGAGCCCCCCCGCAAATCTCCCCCTTGCCAAGAGCCCCCCGCAAATCTCCCCCCATGCCAAGAGCCCCCCCGCAAATCTCCCCCCATGCCAAGAGCCCCCCGCAAATCTCCCCCATGCCAAGAGCCCCCCCAAATCTCCCCCATGCCAAGAGCCCCCCGCAAATCTCCCCCCATGCCAAGAGCCCCCCCCGCAAATCTCCCCCATGCCAAGAGCCCCCCCGCAAATCTCCCCCCATGCCAAGAGCCCCCCGCAAATCTCCCCCCATGCCAAGAGCCCCCCGCAAATCTTCCCCATGCCAAGAGCCCCCCGCAAATCTCCCCCCATGCCAAGAGCCGCCCCGCAAACCTCCCCCATGTCAAGAGCCCCCCGCAAATCTCCCCCATGCCAAGAGCCCCCCCGCAAATCTCCCCCATGCCAAGAGCCCCCCGCAAATCTCCCCCATGCCAAGAGCCCCCCCGCAAATCTCTCCCCATGCCAAGAGCCCCCCGCAAATCTCCCCCCATGCCAAGAGCCCCCCGCAAATCTCCCCCCATGCCAAGAGCCCCCCCGCAAATCTCCCCCATGCCAAGAGCCCCCCCCGCAAATCTCCCCCATGCCAAGAGCCCCCCGCAAATCTCCCCCATGCCAAGAGCCCCCCCCGCAAATCTCCCCCATGCCAAGAGTGCCCCCCCGCAAATCTCCCCCATGCCAAGAGCCCCCCGCAAATCTCCCCCCATGCCAAAAGCCCCCCCCTGCAAATCTCCCCCCATGCCAAGAGCCCCCCCCCGCATGCCACTGATCCCACCTGACTCCGGGCGCAACTTGTCGGGATCCAGCGACGTCTGAAGCCACCAGAAGTCCTTCAGGTCTACTTTAGGAGGGGAACGCTCCAGCCGGCTGGTGGGAAGCCCGCTCCGAAACCGTGCGATGTACCTGCGGGAACACTCACCCGTCACACAGAGACAGACACACACACCCCTGACACACCCACACACCCGACACACCCACCCCTGACACACCCACACACACAAACCCTTGACACACACACCCCTCCCGAAACACCCACCCACACCCCCCCGACACACACCCACACAAACCCGACACACACCCCCGACACCCCCCGTCACACACCCCTGACACCCACACACACCCTGACACACACCCACACCCCAGACACACCCACCCACACCCAGCACCCCCGACACACCCACACACACCCGACACCCCTGACACACCCACACCCCTGACACACCCTCCTGACACCCCTCAACCGACACACACCCACACCCCTGACACACCAACCCCCCGACACCCACCCACACCCCTAACACACACACACACACACCCCTGACACCCACCCACAACCCCTAACACACACACCCCCGACACACACCCAACACCCACCCACACCCCCGACACACACCCAACACCCACCCACACCCGACACACCCTCGACACACCCACGACACACCAACCCCCCGACACCCACCCACACACACCCCCTAACACACACACACACACACCCCCTAACACACACACACACCCTCTAACACACACACACACCCCCTAACACACACACACACCCACACACACCCCCTAACACACACACCACTAAACTCTACACACAGACATATGACTAATCTTTCCATGCAGAGCATTTTATTCCCAGGCGTCGCCGGCAGAGCCTCCGGTTCTGCATGTTCAGTGGATGAGACGTTATTCCCGGTTATCCCGCTCACCGTGCCGGACGGGTAAAGGTCTGGTTAGAGCGCAGTAAGCGGGGGAGGGGGCACAATCACATTTCCAAACATTACAGAGACCACCGCAAGATTGCCCGGATCCCCACCTGGCTATCACCGAATCCTCAGCGGACGCCTTCTGCTCCGGTTTCATGGCCGAGGTGGACGGGTCATCCCGCTCGGGGGTTTTTAAAGAGCTGCTGTCTGTGGACGGCCAGGATTCATCGAAAGGCTCCGCGGTGTCAGACTCCGGCACCAGCCGCTGGGAGCCCTGCAGGAAGCGCAGGTCAGGAGGGCTCAGGGCGTCAGACAGGTGAGCGGGCAGCGAGCGGGCACGGTCTGGACTGAGAACCTGGAGGAGGCAGAAATCACCTT
Source organism: Leptobrachium leishanense (assembly GCA_009667805.1). Classification (NCBI taxonomy): domain Eukaryota; kingdom Metazoa; phylum Chordata; class Amphibia; order Anura; family Megophryidae; genus Leptobrachium; species Leptobrachium leishanense. The sequence continues at coordinate 86,127,996 of CM019073.1, read as the reverse complement.
AATATTTCAATGAAAGACCCGATACTCGACCCGCGAGAAAGCCGCGCGTGAGCTCGACCCGCGAGAAAGCCACGCGTGAGCTCGACCCGCGAGAAAGCCACGCGTGAGCTCGACCCGCGAGAAAGCCACGCGTGAGCTCGACCCGCGAGAAAGCCACGCGTGAGCTCGACCCGCGAGAAAGCCACGCGTGTCCTCGACCCGCGAGAAAGCCGCGCGTGAGCTCGACCCGCGAGAAAGCCGCGCGTGAGCTCGACCCGCGAGAAAGCCGCGCGTGATCTCGACCAATGAGAAAGCCGCGCGTGCACTTCACCCGTGAAAAAGCTGCACGTGTGCGCTCACACGGACACATAAAGCCAGGCCTCAGGACAGCTCCACCATGAAGCAATGTCACCTCCAGAATTCCCAAATCACATACCCCGCGATGACACGGTGAATGGATACTGAAGAGCATCAAGGTATACGTAGTGCAGAATGAAGGGGAGACTGAGTATCATGGAATACGTAGTGCAGGGGAGAATGAGCATCATGGGATACGTAGTGCAGAATGAAGGGGAGACTGAGCATCATGGGATACGTAGTGCAGAATGATGGCGAGACTGAGCATCATGGGATACGTAGTGCAGGGGAGAATGAGCATCATGGGATACGTAGTGCAGGGGAGAATGAGCATCATGGGATATGTAGTGCAGAATGAAGGCGAGACTGACCATCATGGGATACGTAGTGCAGAATGAAGGGGAGACTGAGCATCATGGGATACGTAGTGCAGAATGAAGGGGAGACTGAGCATCATGGGATACGTAGTGCAGGGGAGACTGAGCATCATGGGATACGTAGTGCAGAATGAAGGGGAGAATGAGCATTATGGGATACGTAGTGCAGGGGAGATATCACTGGTCCACTCGGGGGGGGGGGGGTGATTTCCCCTTGCACACAGACTCACAATCTGCTGGTGCTCTGCGGGCAGCGCCTGGGTCTGTGACGGGCGATAATGCGTCTTACACTGAGCCTGCACCGGGAACGGATTCCCTTGTCTGGAAAATATGGCCGTGCTGAGAAAAGAAAAAAGAGATAATAAAGAGTTAATAATCCTACGAGGACGAAGAAACAACAAATAAAGGGTTAATAATATAACGGAGGAAAAATATAAAATAACTGAAAATCCCAGGTTGACCCTTGACCCCCGGGATGGGTGCCTGCGCGGAGCAGCCCTTCACCCCGCATTGTGTAATGAAGTCACGGGGGGGGGGGGGGGGTATCCAGATATACCCCGCGAGCAGGACACGGCGGTATCGGTGACATCCCGGCCGCGCAATGAAATGCAGCAGATTTATTATTCAGCAGGCGGGTCGGGTGACAGTCGCGCAGCGCGAGCACTTTATTCATCAGAAACACAAAACACGCAGAAACGGGAGAAGAGCCATACCTTGCTGGACTGGATTCTTTCCTCATCTCCTGATAGAACACAGGCAGGCCCGGATTAAGATCTCTATGGGCCCGGATTAAGATCTCTATGGGCCCGGATTAAGATCTCTATGGGCCCGGATTAAGATCTCTATGGGCCCGGATTAAGATCTCTATGGGCCCGGATTAAGATCTCTATGGGGCCAGATTAAGATCTCGGTGGGACTGGAGCTGAATATTCTGGGGGCTTTTTTTGTAATTTAGTGAAATAAAAACATATTTTTGCTTATTTAATAGAGCAGATACAGGTATATGTAACCAGGGGCGGATACAGAGACTAGTCTCGGGAGGGGCACTGACAGAAAATAAGGTGTTTCAGCAGAGAGCCCGACTCACGAGAATTTACAGAGGGTCCGGCTCACAGGAGCTTACAATCTAGAGGAGCAGAGGGTCCGGCTCACAGGAGCTTACAATCTAGAGGAGCAGAGGGTCCGGCTCACAGGAGCTTACAATCTAGAGGAGCAGAGGGTCCGGCTCACAGGAGCTTACAATCTAGAGGAGCAGAGGGTCCGGCTCACAGGAGCTTACAATCTAGAGGAGCAGAGGGTCCGGCTCACAGGAGCTTACAATCTAGAGGAGCAGAGGGTCCGGCTCACAGGAGTTTACAATCTAGAGGAGCAGAGGGTCCGGCTCACAGGAGCTTACAATCTAGAGGAGCAGAGGGTCCGGCTCACAGGAGCTTACAATCTAGAGGAGCAGAGGGTCCGGCTCACAGGAGTTTACAATCTATAGGAGCAGAGGGCCCGGCTCACAGGAGTTTACAATCTAGAGGAGCAGAGGGCCCGGCTCACAGGAGCTTACAATCTAGGAGGAGCAGAGGGTCCGGCTCACAGGAGCTTACAATCTAGAAGAGCAGAGGGTCCGGCTCACAGGAGTTTACAATCTATAGGAGCAGAGGGCCCGGCTCACAGGAGCTTACAATCTAGAGGAGCAGAGGGTCCGGCTCACAGGAGTTTACAATCTAGAGGAGCAGAGGGTCCGGCTCACAGGAGCTTACAATCTAGAGGAGCAGAGGGTCCGGCTCACAGGAGCTTACAATCTACAGGAGCAGAGGGTCCGGCTCACAGGAGTTTACAATCTAGAGGATCAGAGGGTCCGGCTCACAGGAGTTTACAATCTAGAGGAGCAGGGGGCCCGGCTCACAGGAGTTTACAATCTACAGGAGCAGAGGGTCCGGCTCACAGGAGTTTACAATCTAGAGGACAGAGGGTCCGGCTCACAGGAGTTTACAATCTAGAGGAGCAAGGGTCCGGCTCACAGGAGTTTACAATCTAGAGGAGCAGAGGGTCCGGCTCACAGGAGTTTACAATCTAGAGGAGCAGAGGGTCCGGCTCACAAGAGCTTACAATCTAGAGGAGCAGAGGGTCCAGCTCATAGGAGCTTACAATCTAGAGGAGCAGAGGGTCCGGCTCACAGGAGCTTACAATCTAGAAGAGCAGAGGGTCCGGCTCACAGGAGCTTACAATCTAGAGGAGTAGAGGTCCAGCTCATAGGAGCTTACAATCTAGAGGAGCAGAGGGTCCGGCTCACAGGAGCTTACAATCTAGAGGAGCAGAGGGTCCGGCTCACAGGAGCTTACAATCTAGAGGAGTAGAGGGCCCGCTCACAAGAGCTTACAATCTAGAGGAGCAGAGTGTCCGGCTCACAGGAGTTTACAATCTAGAGGAGCAGAGGGTCCGGCTCACAGGAGCTTACAATCTAGAGAGCAGAGGGTCCGGCTCACAAGAGCTTACAATCTAGAGGAGCAGAGGGTCCGGCTCACAAGAGCTTACAATCTAGAGGAGCAGAGTGTCCGGCTCACAGGAGTTTACAATCTAGAGGAGCAGAGGGTCCGGCTCACAGGAGTTTACAATCTAGAGGAGTAGAGGGTCCGGCTCACAGGAGTTTACAATCTATAGGAGCAGAGGGCCCGGCTCACAGGAGCTTACAATCTAGAGAGCAGAGGGTCCGGCTCACAGGAGCTTACAATCTAGAGGAGCAGAGGGTCCGGCTCACAGGAGTTTACAATCTAGAGGAGCAGAGGGTCCGGCTCACAGGAGCTTACAATCTAGAGGAGCAGAGGGCCCGGCTCACAGGAGTTTACAATCTAGAGGAGCAGAGGGTCCGGCTCACAGGAGTTTACAATCTAGAGGATCAGAGGTCCGGCTCACAGGAGTTTACAATCTAGAGGATCAGAGGGTCCGGCTCACAGGAGTTTACAATCTAGAGGAGCAGAGGGTCCGGCTCACAGGAGTTTACAATCTAGAGGAGCAGAGGGTCCGGCTCACAGGAGTTTACAATCTAGAGGAGCAGAGGGTCCGGCTCACAAGAGCTTACAATCTAGAGGAGCAGAGGGTCCAGCTCATAGGAGCTTACAATCTAGAGGAGCAGAGGGTCCGGCTCACAGGAGCTTACAATCTAGAGGAGCAGAGGGTCCGGCTCACAGGAGCTTACAATCTAGAGGAGTAGAGGGCCCGGCTCACAAGAGCTTACAATCTAGAGGAGCAGAGTGTCCGGCTCACAGGAGTTTACAATCTAGAGGAGCAGAGGGTCCGGCTCACAGGAGCTTACAATCTAGAGGAGTAGAGGGCCCGGCTCACAAGAGCTTACAATCTAGAGGAGCAGAGGGTCCGGCTCACAAGAGCTTACAATCTAGAGGAGCAGAGTGTCCGGCTCACAGGAGTTTACAATCTAGAGCAGAGGGTCCGGCTCACAGGAGTTTACAATCTAGAGGAGTAGAGGGTCCGGCTCATAGGAGCTTACAATCTAGAGGAGCAGAGGGTCCGGCTCACAGGAGCTTACAATCTAGAGGAGCAGAGGGTCCGGCTCACAGGAGCTTACAATCTAGAGGAGCAGAGGGCCGGCTCACAGGAGTTTACAATCTAGAGGAGTAGAGGGTCCGGCTCACAGGAGTTTACAATCTAGAGGAGCAGAGGGTCCGGCTCACAGGAGTTTACAATCTAGAGGAGTAGAGGGTCCGGCTCATAGGAGCTTACAATCTAGAGGAGCAGAGGGTCCGGCTCACAGGAGTTTACAATCTAGAGGAGCAGAGGGCACCCAGGAGCTTACAATCTAGAGGAGCAGAGGGCACCCAGGAGCTTACAATCTAGAGGAGCAGAGGGCACCCAGGAGTTTACAATCTAGAGGAGCAGAGGGCACCCAGGAGCTTACAATCTAGAGGAGCAGTTTAAAGACTCATATCCGAGAGGTTTATTACTGTGCAGCTCTAGCTTTCTTATACACCCTGGAGGATCAAACTCTCAGGGACCCATTACATACCTCCCTGGTGTCCCTGCATGGAGGCTCCAGCCCCTCTCTCCTCTGATCCTGTTGCTCAGTGCAGCCTCAGATCCAGCCCTTTCCTGTGACTGTCAGGCATGGAAGGAGACAGGCTCAGCCACATGGTCACCGGGAAAAGGATCACCACGTGACACGCCCCTGACACTTGACTGGGAGGGGCAATCCTCAGTGCTTCTGCGCAGTGTGTGCCTCTGCAAATCACCATGTCTGCATTCACTGCACACATCGTGATTTGAGTTCTGGAGGTCAGCCTGGCATCTGCACTGCCCAGGGGGGGGGCAATTGCCCCATTGCCCCCCCTGGATCCGCCCCTGTATGTAACCAGGCAGATACGGCTATATGTAAACCAGGCAGATACAGGTGTAGCGCTCACCCGAGGAGGAGCCGCTGAATAGACCTCGGGTTAGTCTCACCGCACTAGGAAATAACTATACACCAGCACTGTTGTGGATTTTTATATATTGTATTCTTTACTGATCCCAATAAAGCAGCATATAAGACACATATACGGTATTTGAGTAACAAGAATTCGTAATGCGGGAAAAACACGCGGCGGTAAAAGAAACCGGTTAACCCCCTCCGTTCTGGAGTGTAAGTCCCGTGAATAATAGCTCAAAAATATGAATGTGTTGTCTAGGGTACTATGTTCAACTGGCCAATGAATGAAACAAAAACAATCTTCGACTAGTCACCGTTGGGGCCCTGTGAATTTAAACAATATTGCAGCGTGTGTTTCTGTTTTGGAACTGTGGCCTGAAGGCCTCTCACCCATCTGATGAACAAAACTGTCCAGCACTCAATGCCTCGATCAAAAGATCTTCTCCGCTGTACACTGGGACTCCGTGCCACGGAATCTGCTCCCTGCTTGCCAAATCTCTGCAACAACGATCCACCGCCTGCACTCCCAAACGATCAGCGCGGTCTCCTAACTCAGGGTCCTGCCGGATCTAGCTTTTCCTCCAGACCTCTCAGCGCTGCACAGGTAGGTCTCAACACGATTACAGTCCTGATCTCCAGCATCAGTAAGACAGCGTCTGTACTCCTGCCTGGTTGCGATGCCTGACAGCTCCAACGTGCGTCCTCCACCTTTCACTGCTCCGCTCGCTCTGCCCATGCCTTGCACAAGGCTGCTGATCTCTTTCCTCTTCCTGTACCACCTCCTTCCTGTCCTCACGCAAAGGATGATGGTAGATGTAGTTCGGTTTTTGTCCAGCATAGTCCACAATGTCTCTGTCTCCCTCTGGTGGCAGCAATAGTTCAATGCACCAGAATACAGTGTTTTTAAAGCAGCGCTACACTCTCCCCCCCTAAACTCTTGGGTCCCTCCAAGGGAGTGTAACAGATACATAACATTGCAATATTTACATTAAATCAATACATTCAGGCTCAGTAGCAGACATTTAATGGGTCAGATATGCATCTTCAAGCGGACTCATGTCCCTGACTACCTCAGCTAGCGTAGCAGACACGTCGGGCAGCCTACGCACAGTGGTAACAGCTTCTTCAGTGCCATGTCCCGGTGAATAATAGGTAAGTCTCTGAGGGGGCCGTATTTAACGTTTAGGCTCAGATTTATCAATTTCCTCTTCAGGTGGAAGGGCCACATTTACAGGCTCAATTCTCTCTTCTACAACCGGAGCAGACACCTCTTCAGAGTACGAGCCTTCCAGTGAAGGCATAGAACTATAGTCTATTGATACATCTTCTAGAATTTCAGGAGCTTCCACGGTTTGAGGTACTTCTGGTCTGAATTCTGGAGCATCAGGCCTCAGGCTACTATCATACTGATCAGTGGCCGGAATAACTTCTTCAGGCTCAGGTGGGCGCACCCAGCTCAAAGACCAGTCCTCTTCCCCACTGTCTTCTTCACTTTCTTTGACAGAACGTAACCGCTGAGACCGAGTAACAGGAGCCGAACAAGGAACAGGCGGATTAGGCAAGGAAAGTTCGTCTCCAACTGGTATCCGTACCGCATCTCTCAAAGGTAACAGATGATTTCTGTGCCAGTTCTCTAGAGGCCCAGCCTTTCCATCCGGACGGATTTGGAATACCGGCAGACCAGGCAGTTGCTTGCAGACAATGTAAATTTGAGAACTCCATCAATCGGCCAGTTTGTGCCTTGCAGAAACACCCAAGTTCTTTAACAAATCCCTATCGCCGGGCTGTAGGTCCTGTACCCGAACTCTCAAATCATAATTTCGCTTGTTTCTCTGCTCTCTACCTTCTGAGGTCAAACGGGCCTGTTCAAATGCAGCAGCTAGGTTTCTCCAGAGTCTGTCCACATAATTTTTGTAGGAAGTGACAGACGTCTGGTCAAGAGATAGGCCAGAAGCTAAATCAACTGGTAGTCGAGCCTCTCTTCCAAACATGAGACGATAAGGCGAGTACCCAGTTGCATCACTCTCAGTACTATTGTACGCATGCACCAGCGTAGCTATGTGACGACTCCAACTCTGTTTCTCTTTACTGAATATGTTGGGGGACGCTGTCAGCTAGAGTGCGATTAAACCTTTCTGGTTGAGCATCACCTTGGGGGTGATATGGAGAAGTTCAAGTCTTCTGAATTCCTAGTACTTCTAACAATTGCCCGACAAGTCGGCTCTCAAAGTCTCTGCCTTGATCTGAGTGGATTCTTTGTGGTAGGCCATAATGAACGAAAAACATCTCCATTAAAACTTTTGCTACTGTTGGAGCACGTTGGTCTTTTGTAGAGAAAGCTTGGGCATAACGAGTGAAATGATCAGTCACTACTAAAATATTTCCCTGCCCACTAGCATCAGGCTCTAAGCACAGGAAATCAATGCACACCAAGTCCATGGGTCCTTGACTTTGCAGGTGGCTCATTGGAGCAGTTCGGGTTGAGATGGTCTTCCTCTGAATACACCTCAAACACGAATGGCAGTAACTTTCAACTTCAGATCTCATACAGGGCCAATAGAATCTGTCTCACACCAGTTTAAAAGTTCTCTCTGCACCCAAATGTCCATGATCATCGTGCAATGCTCTCAACACACTTTCTCTGTGAGGAACAATTGTTGCGTTTCTTCAGCATTGTTCGAGGGACCCCTTCGGTAGACCACCCCATCTAGCATCTTCAGCCGCTCCCATTCTTTATAGACAAAACGAGCTCCTTCGGGGGAATTAGTCAGCAGAAATCCCCTTTGACCCGCGGTCATTGCTTTCATTGTCAAAGCGATCAGGGGATCTCCAGCTTGATCTGCTCTCAGGTCCTGTTTCGAGAGAGTAGGTAGGCTTTCACTCCTCAGCTGTGTAGGATTACAATAAAGTTCTGGAACGCCCGCCGCCATAACTCCTATAGCTTCTGCCCCAATCGCTCCCTTGACCCGGCGCTCGGCCCCTTGACATAAGGCTTGCACCCCATCAGGAGTCAACTGAGTCCATTCTGTATTAGAAGGCCTTCTTGGCAAAGCATCTGCATCTCGATTATTTACTCCAGGGCGATACTTGAGGCTGAAACGGAACCCTGACAAAGCGGCTAACCGCCGATGTCCTGTCGCATTCAGTTTTGCAGTAGTAAGGACGTACGTAAGAGGATTGTTGTCGGTCTTTATCACAAATTTGGCCCCATAGAGGTAATCTTTCAGCTTGTCCACGACCACCCACTTGAAGGCCAAGAATTCCAATTTGTGAGTGGGATAATTCTTCTCTGAAGGTGAAAGACTTCGGCTTACATACGCCACAGGCCTCAACAATCCATCATATTCTTGATATAAGACTCCCCCTAGACCTTCTCTGCTGGCATCCACATGCAATTCGTACGGCTTATGAGGATCAGTGTAAGCCAGGACGGGAGCTCGATTCAGGCGCTCTTTCAACTTCATAAAGGCACTTTCACATTGATTAGTCCATTCTTCTTGAATGGATTCTCGAGCCTTCCATGGCCCTTGAGCCAACGAACTTCGATCAGAGGCCTTGGAGCCTTCTTCCACTTCTTTCCGTAGGAGCTTGTTCAGTGGTTGAGCTATCTTAGCAAATCCTCCTACGAATCTTCGGTAATATGAGCAGAACTCCAGGAAAGATCTAAGTTCGGTAACATTCCGGAGTCTAGGCCAGGAAGCTACGGCTTCCAACTTTCGAGGATCCGACGAAACACACTCTGCCGAAACAACATGTCCCAGGTACGTAACGGAAGGTAGACAAAATTGACACTTCTCCAGGGACAGTTTCAACCCCTCTTCATGAGCAGCTTCAAGACCTTCTCCAACCGTTGCTCATGTTCTTCCAAAGTCTTCCCGAACACAATAATATCATCTAGATACACCAACACTTCTATCAAGTTCATATCTCCGACTGTCTTCTCCATTAACCGTTGGAACGTGGCGGGAGCCCCCGTGAGGCCTTGAGGCATTCTGTTGAACTCAAAGAACCCCAGTGGGCAGATGAACGCAGTCTTCTCTTTGTACTCAGAATGCATCGGTATCGGATGATACCCACGTCGCAGGTCTAGTACACTAAACCATTTTGCTCCAAACACTGTAGGGCATCTTCTATCCGAGGAGTGGCATATTGATCAGGAATGGTCCTCTGATTTAGCGTGCGATAGTCTATACATAAAAGGATAGAACCATTCTTCTTTCGAACCACCACTATTGGAGAGGCATAAGGACTCCTGGACTCTTGAATCACCTTAGTCCTCTGTAGTTCATTTAGCTGTTCCCGTAGATCATCCAAGTCTCCCAGCGGAACTCGTCTTGACCTTTCTCGAAACGGCTTATCCTCTTGTAGTCGAATGCGATGCTCAGTACTCTTCGCGCATCCCACGTCGAACTCATCCTTCCAGAACAAGTCCTTCCATTTTAAAATCTGAGACTGAAGTCGCTTCTTCCATTCATGCGAGATGGGAGCGTCTTTAGGATTGAACCGTTCAGCTGGAATCTCTTTGTTCACTCCCCCTCCTAAATCAGTAGGAGAGAGGCGTAACAGAAGCCACTTGTCCGAGGGGCATTCGTGCTTTTAGGACCACTGGAGAATCAGATACATTACATACACTGACGGAAATTCTTCCTCTTGCCCATTGTAAAGCTCTTGTGGAGATTATCTCAGAGATTACTTCCACTCAGGCCTCACTCTCGCGACTGGGATCAGTTTCCAGTACCACATAAGGACCCGGTTGTGTTCCGTTCAACTTGACTGAAGCCCGAAAACTCGCCACTTCTCCTGATTGGGAGGAACAGAGAAGGTTCTGCAATCTCCACAGGCGCCCCACGTCGGCCGGTGCCCTCTGTTCTTCGACCATTCGTTGATAGACTGGACGTAACATCGGATGCACTCCTCTTGTAGAACCTTCTTCCATTACTATGGGAGTCAGAAGACGCCTCACCAGATCAGTATTCGTCCCCACTATCATAGAACTTCTGTTGGCTCCTGAAGGGCGAGGACACGCAATGGCTAATGCATCACAACCTACAGACTGTCCGACGACTTCGGATCCGATTTCTAACTTCACCTGTAGATATCCATCATAGGGAAGTTTCTCAATTCCGATGCCCCAGATCTCATGGTCCTTTAAAAAAGGTATGTGCTTCTTGTAGAAGTCTTTACAGATCAACGTCACTTGAGCACCGGAGTCTAACAGAGCTTTAGTGTAGACTCCCTCTACTTGGATTGGAATGATGGGAGAAGGACCTATCAGCTGGTCAGGAAACTTGTTTGTAGCCACAGGAGGTATAGGCCCAGTTCGTTGCACTCTAACCTTCTTCCTGACCCGTTGAGGTCTTGGGTGTGCATTGCTTTCCCGCGACATAGGACCGGAAACTAAGGGAGTAACTCTTTCAGTCCTGGCAGACTCGGCCTTTCATTTCGGACTTCAAAATTGGAGCGGTTTTTGACAGTCAGGCGCCTAGTTTGCTCCCTCACCAGGGCCCTCTGGAGTTTCCCGCTTGCAAGGTGGACAACAGTTTCTCCACGGCCTTCAGGAGTTCTTCGACCGGTATCTTTTCGGCCCTCCCTTTTGGGCACTGAGCCCTGAAATGGCCGATTTCCCGGCAGCCAAAACATTTCTTTCTCAAGAGTGTGGGCATATTCTCTTGCGGCTCACTTGGAGACCGCCTGTTGGAGGCTACAGCAACCCCCTCAGTTCTGGTGTCCTTAGCCAACAGCAATGTCATCAACTCTATCATTTGCGACATCTGAGTTTTCAAAGCCAGCACTTCAGTCTGTATGTCTGCTACACAGAGTTCCTACGTCTGCGGTGAAAACTGTGTGTGAAGCATTAGCAACCCTTTTTGCCTTAATTAAAGCCTCTTCTTCTCGGATAGCTTTGACCAATTTGGAATAGGTCAGTCTCTTGCTCTGATATCTAGTCTGAAATTTCAACATTATGGGATCCAGGGGTAGTGCTCCTTTGAAAATTTGATCCATCAAAGCTTTGCTTGCATGACTCAGTTCCATGCCTCCTTTTAGAATAACCTGTTGGATGATTTTATCCAGCCGCCAGACATAGGTGGACAATTCTTCTCCTTCCTTTTGATAGGTGTGAGAGAACCTGTGGATAAGCTCGGCACAATCCTCCACTCCTCCGAAAATTTCCTGTAAAGCTTCTAGATACTCAGCAGCAGTGCAGCCTGGCTTGTCTCTTTTCAGATTTCGGACGACATCTAAAGCAGGAGCTCTTAAGCTCTCGATCAACCTTTGTCTCTTCACGGTGTCAGCAACTTCCCATTCTTCGACAGCTTGCACTGCCTGATCTATCCAAGTGTCAAAGTCCTCTTCTCCAGCTGGCACAGGGACCTTACCGGAACAGAACCCCAACTTACAATATCCATAATTGGCAGACGCGGCTGAGTTTTGGGCCAACGTTTCCACCAGCTTCCCCATAGTGGTAAAGAATGTAGCAGGAGGGAACCCTGTAGTTGGGGTAGGGGTAGCATCGGGTATCTCGTCTCCTGACGTTGTTGGTCTAGTCACGGGAACATTGGCGGGATCACCACGTGGCGTACTTGGCTGGACCAGTCGAACTTCCACATCGGTCAGCTTCACACTCGCGCCCTGAAAACACACTGGAACACCCATTCTCCACTCAAAAAGAACATATGTGTGAGAAGTCTCTGGGTTCACTTTAACGTCCACTATGAATCCCTGCTGGTCAGGTGCCAACGCTGCCACGGCCCGGCGAATCTGTTCTTCTGCCCAGGTGCCTGCAGGAATGTCCATTACAACACTCAACCCTAACTGGTCATTTTGTGCTTTACACCACTCTGCTGCTGCTTCTGGATCCATATTAACCCCTTAATTGCGGTATACTCAGAGACTGTAATCCCGGAACGAGCCCCCACGTGTAGCGCTCACCCCGGAGGAGCCGTTGAATAAACCTCGGGATAGTCTCACCGCACTAGGAAATAACTATACACCAGCACTGTTGTGGATTTTTATATATTGTATTCTTTACTGATCCCAATAAAGCAGCATATAAGACGCATATACGGTATTTGAGTAACAAGAATTCGTAATGCGGGAAAAACACGCGGCGGTAAAAGAAACCGGTTAACCCCCTCCGTTCTGGAGTGTAAGTCCCGTGAATAATAGCTCAAAAATATGTATGTGTTGTCTAGGGCAGAGGTCAGCAACCTTGGCTCCCTGATGTTTTGGGAACTACAACTCCCATGATGCTCAGTCACCCAATAGGCTGACTGAGCCACATGGGAAATGTAGTTCCCAAAACATCAGGAAGCCAAGGTTGCTGACCTCTGGTCTAGGGGAACCCGGGAACTATGTTCAACTGGCCAGTGAATGAAACAAAAACAATCTTCGACTAGTCACCGTTGGGGCCCTGTGAATTTAAACAATATTGCAGCGTGTGTTTCTGTTTTGGAACTGTGGCCTGAAGGCCTCTCACCCATCCGATGAACAAAACTGTCCAGCACTTGATGCCTCGATCAAAAGATCTTCTCCGCTGTGCACTGCGACTCCGTGCCACTGAATCTGCTCCCTGCTTGCCAAATCTCTGCAACAACGATCCACCGCCTGCACTCCCAATCGATCAGCGCGGTCTCCTAAAACAGGTTCCAGCCGGATCTAGCTTTTCCTCCAGACCTCTCAGCGCTGCGCAGGTAGTTCTCAACAAGATTACAGTCCTGATCTCCAGCACCAGTAAGACAGCGTCTGTACTCCGGCCTGGTTGCGATCCCTGACAGCTCCAACGTGTGTCCTCCACCTTTCACTGCTCCGCTGGAGAAAATGTGGGGGGATAACCTTCTAATGGTGCCTCCCTTTAGGAACTTTATGTCTGCTAAGGATGTGCTGCTGCCTAAATGAGGGTGAAGGGTAATGCTTTGCTGAACTACCCCAGGGTTAGATAATGAGTGTAAAGATACCCCCTATCGGGCACTGCCTCCTGATGCTCTGGTTAAGAAGCACACGTATATATCTGTAGGTGTAACAGCGTGTCTAGATTATGACACGTGCAGACAAATGCACAGAAAAAAGAATTGGGGTCAACAGGTTGTACAGTGCAATATCTTTAAATATCATTCACTCATCCATGTCACTGTTACCTCGAGTGCATGATGAGAAATAAGTATTTAAAAGGAGCCACATGGGGTACTCCCTCTTGTGGTGGGATTCGATACTCGTAGGTTGGAATATCAGTCTAATTCTATCAATGGGCTAAAGAAAACCAAGTCCAGAAGACTACACGTTCAAGAGTAAAATCTTATTTTCGCCCATAGACATAGTGACTGTTTAACAGTATGAGGTGCTAATCGGGATATAACCTTATGGGAGGAAGGAGGGTTCTCCTAAATGTTCCTAGGGATCCTTGTCTCTTTTCGAGAAGGTCGCAGTGTCCCTTATATCGACTTCTCTGATCCTTCAGATCAGCAGACTTTGGCACAGGTGGTTCATTTCTTCTATCTGGTGATGCCTCTATTCCTCTTTTACCTCGGAAGACACAATATGGAGATAGATATTCGTTTTGCACTTACGTGGTTCAGAGCTAAATATCTTTCAGCTCAAGACTTTGCGCTTATTCAGTCCATCTAGGTGACCGATTCCCTTCTTTCCCCGTTCTCCCTTCTTTTAAATTCTACATATTACAGTACGCACTAGCTCCATATTGTGTCTTCCTATAACTGTAAAAGGATGTTGTACTAAGTACTAAGATTGAATGTCACTTGGGGGTTGAATAAAACTGATAATGATGTGAGCACAGAAAAGACATTTGTGCTTATTTCATTATAAGGCTAGGGTCAGACTGAGGCAGTGCGAACGCGCGTGCAGCCGCACTTAATCACGGCCGTGCTAGCAGCAAATGACGGGCAATGACGGCCAATATACGAAGTACGGTCGCACAAAAGTGCGGCCGCGCAACGCAAGCGGCAAACAAACGCATTTTTTCGAGAACGTGAAACCACTAGTACTGACGTACAGAGTGCGCTGCGTCCGCTAGCGGCGTGTGTGCGTGATTAGGAGACGTCAGATGCTGCTAATGTCCGGCCAACATAACGTCCAGACCCAAAAAGTGTTTTATTGATGATCCGTACAAAATCACGGATGGAACTGCGCATCGTATGACCGCTATTGCGTATTCCGTGAAAAAATACGTCCATTCGTTCGAACGCACTTTTTCACGGACAACGTGAAAAATGCGTTAGTCTGACCCTAGCCTAAATGTTATGTTATATTTGTCTGACCTACACGTGCCTCTTTTATTTAATTGTAAGCAAGATGACTGAATGATCAAAATCAATGCCAAACTGGCCAAAACACTCAATTTCAGTGGGGCTTGAATAATTCTGAACACAACTGTATATGTAACCAGGCAGATACCGTGTGATTCATTTTTCATTCAGATTTCAATCATTTAAAGAGTGTCAATTTTTTTTAGGGATGCACCGATAGCACTTTTTTAAGACCGAGTACGAGTACCGATACTTTTCTTTAATGTCATGTGACGCTTTCCAATAAGAACAGACCATATAAAAATGCCCCCAGCTCACATGTATATATCCCCCAGCTCATGGATATGCCCCCAGCTCACACATGGATTTGCACCAGCTCATGGATATGCCCCAGCTCACACATGGATATGCCCCCAGCTCACATGGATATGCCCCAGCTCACACATGGATATGCCCCAGCTCACACATGGATATGCCCCAGCTCACACATGGATATGCCCCAGCTCACACATGGATATGCCCCCAGCTCACACATGGATTTGCACCAGCTCATGGATATGCCCCAGCTCACACATGGATATGCCCCCCAGCTCACATGGATATGCCCCCCAGCTCACATGGATATGCCCCAGCTCACACATGGATATGCCCCAGCTCACACATGGATATGCCCCAGCTCACACATGGATATGCCCCAGCTCACACATGGATATGCCCCAGCTCACACATGGATATGCCCCAGCTCACACATGGATATGCCCCAGCTCACACATGGATATGCCCCAGCTCACACATGGATTTGCCCCAGCTCACACATGGATTTGCCCCAGCTCACACATGGATATTGCCACCCAGCTTATGGATATGCCCCCCAGCTCACACATGGGTATGCCCCCCAGCTCACACATGGGTATGCCCACCCAGCTCATGGATCCCCCCCCCCGCGATGATACTTACCTTCCTGAGCGACGCCGGGAATGTCTCCGCGCGTGCGCTCGTTGGTAGGACCCCAGCCGCGACCACGTGGGACCATGTGATCACGGGTGGGGTCCTTCCAACAAGCGCGCGGGGGGAAAACTTTCCCAGCGTCGCCCAGGAAGGTAAGTATTGTCGCGGAGAGCAGCTGCAGGGCCTGTCCGAATGCTCTATCTGCATTCGGACAGGCCCTGCAGCTGCTCACTGTGTTCATACTTACCTTCCTGGGCGCCGCCGGAAAGTTTCCGCAGACGCGCTCGTTGGAAGGACCCCAGCCGTGATCACATGGTCCCACGTGGTCGCGGCTGGGGTCCTTCTAGCGAGCGCACGCGCGGAGACATTCCCAGCGGCGCCCAGGAAGGTAAGTATTGCGGTGAGCAGCTCCAAGAGGCTGTCCGAATGCCGATAGAGCATTCGGACAGCAGCCCCTCGGATGCCGGCTTCCGGTATCGGGAAAAATATCGGGGGGTACTGCACGAGTACCAAGTACTCCTGCAGTACCCAGTATCGGCCCCGATACCGATACTAGTATCGGTATCGGTGCAACCCTATTTTTTTTCCCCATTTTATCATATAACCTTTGTGGTTATATATTTTATAGAGCATTTTTGTTTAAAAAAATGTGAAATGGGAACCTGTTAATGCATTTTTCTGAGAAAATATACAATTTTAACCAAAAAAAATGATAAAAAACAAATGAAATATTTCCCTTGTGTTTTGGAATGTTTTTTTTTTACGAATAATATGACTATGTATAAAACACTGACCTTGCTCCCAGCGTGGGAAATGAGAAGGTGAGTAATGGCAGTGGTATTGCTCACTTTATACGTGACAAATGGACAATGCTATCGCTTTGGAACTAAAAATAAATAAATAATGGTTTTCTTTTCTTTCAGATTCTACATGGTCACATTTAGTATCAATGCAAAGGCCAGACTCTGCCCTGTCCAATGGCACCTCACATGACCTTGTGAGGTGTAAAGATTAGTGACGCAGGGGTCCAAAGTTCCCCACAGTGCTAGTCGCTGTAGTGTGGCAGTTTAGGTTTTGATGTAACAATTCATAACAATGGATTGTACCATCACCCATCACCTCCACACTTGTTGGTGACATGAGAAATGTGATGGTTATTTAGTGCAGCATCATTGTTTACTTTATAATTGAAAAGTGAAAAATATTACTGTTGGAAAGAAAAAGTAAATATTCATTATTTTATTTAAAACCTGGTCATGTTTGGTATCAGTGAAAAGGCCATGCTCTGGCCTTTCCAGTGATACCTCGCTTGACCCTATAGCTGTTATGCAGTTGGAGATACAAGGGTCCAAATGCAGACATAGTTATTCTTTCTCTGGGCCTATTCCGAGGCATGGGCCTGGAGCTGCTGCTCCATCTGCCACTATGTTAATCCGGCCCTGAATACAGGAGGCAGGCGTTCTCGCTAACAGCTTTAGTGACCACAGTCTTATGTACTGTGTGCGTAAAATAAAGGCCACAAAATCTCCCCCATGGTAATAACCACCAGGTCTTTCAAGAAATGTATTCTTGAATCCTTCCTAAGTGATCTCAAACAGCTCCCATGGTACAGAATAAACCTAATCCCAAACCTAGACTGTGCAATTGCATACTTTCAGCCCAAGCTCCTGCAAGTCTGGAATTCCCATGCCCCGCTGCGTAAAGTTGCGAGTAAGAGGGACCCATCTCCCCTGGGTTACAGCTGATCTTACACTAATGTACCAGCTTAGAGATTCACTGTGGTCAAATTTCAAGACTAATGATTCCATGAATGATCACTATGAATACCGAAAATGCCGGAATGCATGCACAAAACAAACAAAAATGGCGAAAGCCCATTACTTCAATGAAAATCTAAACAATAACATATCAAACCCTATAAACTTTTGGAGGAAAACCATAAGTAATATACAAGCACCCCCTGTCCACTCCCAGCCGGCTGCTGTCAAACAACCAAACCCTGCAACACCCCCTAGATGTAGTAAATGCCTTTAATGATTATTTTGTTGGATGTGCCACCACCCTGATTGCTAAGCTAGGAAATGACATGCAATCAGTAAGGCCACACGCAGGTCAGGCCCCTCCAATGTGCAAAGACCCTGTATCAGACAGGAATTCAGTTTTAGACCAGTGCCTGTCAGTGTCGTTACTAAACTTCTCCGTAACCAAAAAATAAAATACCAGTCTGGACCTGATCAAATACCAGCAATGCTGCTGAAAATCAGTGCGCCGGCAATTGCAAATCCTGTCGCAACACTAATCAATGAATCACTGGCAACTGGATACATAGCCAAACTCTGGAAGACTGTGAGAGTGGTACCTATCCATAAAAGTGGTGACAGTACTTTGATATCCAACTACCGCCCGATATCATTGCTCCCTGTTATGACGGAATGGAGATGTTGTTCCGCCTGCGGGTGTGCTCAATCTGCGTGACCCCGTCGCTTACCGCTGGCCCGACTACCGAGTGACACGCACCCGGCGTCTCGTGCGGCCTGGCGTGACCCTAGGAAAGGGTTAGCGGGCGGTGGAGGGGACTCCTGCCTAGAACCAGTCCGACCACTGAGCCATACAGCACTCAGCGTCCCGAGCAACTGGTTCCCTGACCTTGCGGGTGTGGGACGTCTGTGGAAACCGGCTCTGGTAGCCGTGGAGGAAGATTCGGATCTTATGGGGGAAACGTTTCGGATGTTACAGGGAAACGTTTCCGATCCGGGGGCGGGTGTCTCTTCGGAACTTGGGCGGCGGACTGTTCGGATCGGGAAGGACGGGAGGGTCGGATCGGGTCTGGAGGGAGCTTCGGATCGGGAAGGAGGGAGTTTCGGGACTGGCGGGACCAATGGAGAGTTTGGGTCTTACCGCAATACCGAGGCGCGGTACACGGCCGCTCCCTTCGGTTCGGATCTCTCGTCCTGGGAACCGAATCACCTTCCGCTGCGCCTCTGCCCTGATCCTCGATGCAGGCACAGAGCGCTCGGTTCGGTTCGGATCTGGAACGCCGCACCCTGAGACCACGAGGGATTCTCAGATACGAAAATGCGGCGGAGACAAAGTCACATCAGTCGAAGCTGGATGCACTGCAAAATCTGGCTTTATTCTGCACGGTTCAAGCATTTAACAACTTCTCATAAATTAGAATACAATGGGACTCCTTGCCCGCCCTCCAGGACCCATTGGCCCTTAGCCTTCAGGGAGTCGCCAATTCGGACCGGATGGTCCGAATCGGCCATTTTACGATTCGAACCGGATGGTCCGAATCGGCCATTTCCCGAATCGAGAATTCGGACTGCGCCACAAGGATCGGAAAATGGCGGCGAGCAAGGCAAACAAAGGGAAAATACATTGCACAATAAACCAACGGGGAACACTTTATTACACCACACAATATCACATCTAATATAAAAAATACTGGTAAAACGGGGTGCGTGCCACCACACCCAAGTGTCCATGTCACCACTGTCACTGCACCGCCCCTGGCTGAGGGTGCTGGGCCATCCCGTGACACTCCTCCCCCTCCCCAAGGTCCGACGCACTCGGTTGGACCCCACCGGTCGTACCGAGGTAGTCGGGGCTCCCCAATCCCCTGGTTCCCGGCCGACTGTCGCGATAACCCATCTGCGTTACCGTTCTGCGACCCGGGCCGATATTGGATTGAAAAGTTGAAGGGTTGGAGAGCCAGGCTCCACCGCAACAGGCGGCCGTTCTCCCCCGCCACTCGGCTGAGCCATACCAAGGGGTTATGGTCGGTCATCACGGTGAAGGACCGACCGTAGACGTAGGGTTGGAGCTTCCGTAGGGCCCAGACCAGGGCCAGGCACTCCTTCTCCACTGCAGCGTACCCCACCTCTCGTGGCAACAGCTTCCGGCTAATGAACGCCACCGGATGATCCCCCCCGTCGTCCCCCACTTGACTCAGGACAGCTCCCAGTCCGAACATGGACGCGTCTGTGTGGACAATAAAACGTTTATTATAGTTGGGAGCTGCCAGCAGGGGAGCTTGGGTCAGGGCGGCCTTCAATTGTCGAAAGGCCTGTTCGCACTCCGGGGACCACAGGACTTGGCGGGGCAGGGATTTCTTGGTCAGATCAGTCAGGGGTTTGGCCAGGTCACTGTAATGGGGTACAAATTTTCTGTAGTACCCCGCGGTGCCCAGGAAGGCGAGGACCTGGGTCTTGGTCACCGGGGTGGGCCAATCTAGGATAGCCTCTATCTTCGCGGGCTCTGGCCGTTGTATCCCGCACCCCACCCGGTGGCCCAAATACTGCACCTCGGCCATCCCCACTTTGCATTTCTCCGGCTTCAGGGTCAGGTTGGCGTCTCTAATCCGGCCCAGGACAGTCCCTACATGATCCAGATGTTCCTCCCAGGTCTGGCTATAGATGGCTATATCATCCAGGTACGCGCAAGCGAATCCCTGGAGGCCATCGAGGAGGCGATCGATTAACCGCTGGAAGGTAGCAGGGGCGTTCTTCATCCCGAACGGCATGACTCGAAACTGGTACAGGCCGAACGGGGTGATGAAGGCCGACTTCGGGGTCGCCTCCTCGGCAAGGGGAATCTGCCAATACCCCTTGCACAGATCCACCGTGGTCAGAAAATGACCCCCGGAGATCTGGTCTAGCAACTCGTCGACTCGGGGCATCGGATAAGCGTCCGTAACCGTACAGTCGTTTATCCGCCGATAGTCGACGCAGAACCTGGTGGTACCGTCCTTTTTGGGCACCAGGACCACGGGCGACGCCCATGGGCTGGCCGACGGCTCAATGACCCCCAGCTCCAACATCTCCCGGATCTCGGCCCGCATAGACTCGCGGACTGCTTCCGGGATCCGGTAGGCGGGCTGTCGGAGTGGTTTCTGACCGGGCGTGTCCACCTGATGGACAGCCTGGTCCGTATACCCCGGGAGAGCCGAGAAAACCCCCGGGTAGGCGAGAAGCAGCTGCCGCGCCTGCGCCTGTTTCTCGGGTCCTAACTCCTCCCCCAGCTGCACTTGATCCACCCCGGAAGGCTGCTTGGCTACCCCCGGAAGTTCTTCCAGAGGGAACGGTTCCATCTCCTCGGCCGCCGGCGCGCATATGGCGTCCACCGTCTCCGGCCGCTCATGGAAGGCCTTCAGCATATTGACGTGGAACGTCCGCTGGATTCTGGTGTCTGCGCAGCTAACAACCACATAGGTGGTATCCCCCAGCTGGGTTACCACCTTGTAGGGACCCTGCCAGGCCGCCTGCAGCTTGTTCTGCCGCTGTGGTTTTAACACCAGAACCTTCTGTCCCACACAGAACGAGCGGCTGCACGCAGCGCGATCGTACCACGCCTTCTGCTGAGCCTGGGCCGTCTCCATGTTCTCCTGCACGAACCCCTGGAGGTCCGCCAAGCGCTCCCGGAGCTTCAGGACGTACTCCACCACAGGAACCCCATCCTCCTCCGGTGCCCCCTCCCACTGAGCCCTAACCAGATCCAGCGGTCCCCGTACCCGGCGTCCATACAGCAGCTCAAAGGGGGAGTAACCGGTGGATTCCTGAGGAACCTCCCGGTAGGCGAACAGCAAGTGGGGAAGATACTTCTCCCAATCCCTGTTCTCGTGCACAAAGGCCCGGATGAGCTGCTTCAGGGTCCCATTGAACCGCTCGCACAGCCCGTTGGTCTGGGGGTGATACGGGGCGCTGTGCAGCGCCTTAACGCCACAGAGACGCCAGAGCTGTTGGGTGAGCTCAGCGGTAAACTGGGTACCCTGATCGGATAGGATTTCTCGGGGAAACCCTACCCTCGTGAACACCCTGAGGAGCGCGTCCGCTACGGTGTCCGCCTGGATGTTGGCCAAGGCCACAGCCTCGGGATACCGGGTGGCATAATCCACTACGGTAAGAATGTACCTCTTACCGGTGGCACTGGGCCGTGGCAACGGCCCTACGATGTCGACCGCCACCCGGCTAAAGGGCTCCTGGATAATGGGCATGGGCCGCAAGGGCGCCTTCGGGTGATCCCCGGCCTTCCCAGCTTTCTGGCAAACTGGGCAGGTGCGGCAGTAGTCGCGGGTGTCGTTGCTAAGGCGGGGCCAGTAAAACGCGCGCGCCAACCTGTGCCGGGTTTTCGTCTGGCCTAAGTGGCCTGACAGGGGGATGTCATGGGCCAAGCGCAGAAGCTCCTGCCTCGGGCCCTGAGGCACCACCAACTGCTTCTGCGGGATCTGCTTCTTCTTGGCCCCCTCCCTCACGGTGTACCGGTACAGCAACCCATCCTCCCACTCTACCTTGTCTTTCCCCTGGCCGTCCAGACCCTGACCAGCTCGGTCCCGGTAGCCCTGTAATGTGGGGTCAGTCTGAGTCTGGTGGCGAAGCGTCTCCGGGGTACTCCACGGGGAAGGGAGGACAGGTGGAAGGGAAGGAATCGGATCCCGTCGAGGTGTGAGAGGTGATGGCGGTCTGGGAGGTCGGGAAGGTCCTAGGGGTTTGGGATGTCGAGAGGGTCTGGGGGGTCGGTAGGAGTTGGGGGGTCGGGAAGGTCGGGGAGGTTGGGGGGTTTGGGGGGTCGGAGTGGTTTGGGTTGAGATCTCACCTGGGTCCCATTCGGAGTGCCCCTGCCGTGGCGTTGGCTCTGTTGCCTAGTGGTTACCGGGGTAGCTGCATCTGTGGAGTAAGCGGAAATGAGCTGCCCCAGATCATTCCCCAGGAGCACCTCGGCCGGCAGTTGCCTCAGCAACCCCACCCGCACCTCCTTCTCCCCGTTCCCCCAGTCCAGATGCACCCGGGCCGTCTCAAGCCGGAGCACTTTTTCTCCCGCCACCCGTACTGCTACAGTGCTTTGCAGGCGGTCGCTCGGCGGAACCAGGTGAGGCCGGACCAGGGTGATGGTAGCCCCGGAGTCCCGCAGCCCCTCCGCGGGCCGCCCGTTTATCCACACCGCCTGGCGGTGGTGACGGCGGTTGTCATCCGCGGCGGCTTGCACAGGGTCGGCCTCGTGCAGCTGCTCCCACCATTCCTCCGGGGCCTCCGGCCACGGAGCTCCGGCGTCGCAGCAATGGGCCGCCGGCGATGGCCTGCCGGCCGGCCGGGTCAATTCCGGTCGGTTGGGACAATGTTGTTTGTAGTGCCCCTCCTGGTTGCACCCGTAACATCGGACGGTAGCCATGTTGGTAGGCCGGCTGGGGCCCGTGCTACTGGCGCTCGGACCGCTGGTGGTGGAGGTGGTGGGGCGGGCAAAGCCGGGCGACCGGCCAGGGTCCGCTCTCCCCCCGGCAGCTTCCGGGTGTCCGTATACTCGTCGGCCCAGGTGGCCGCTTGTTGCACCGTATGGGGTTTCTTATCGCGCACCCACTCTCGGATAGCGGGGGGTGTGCTCGAAAAACTGCTCGAGCAGCAGCAGCTGGGTGATCTCGGTCACCGTCTCCGCTTGGCTTCCCGAGAGCCAGGTGCGCAGGTCCCTCTGCAACCGATGGGCCCACTCCACGTGAGTGGCGCCGCTGGGCCGGCGGGAATTCCGGAACTTCATCCGGCTGGCTTCGGGGTCACGGCGTATCTACTCAGCAGCGCCTGCTTGACGTGCGAGTAGCTGGTGGCCTCGTCGTCCGGCACCGTACGATAGGCCTCGGCGGCCCGACCGGTCAGCTTGCTTGCCAAGATCCGTATCCAGTCGGCGCGGTGCACTTCATGCACCCGACACAGGCGCTCAAAGTCCTGGAGGTAGCTTTCTATTTCCTCCTCGGCTTCCCGAAACTCCTTGAACGCCTGGAACGGCACTTTCCGCCCGGAGTATCGATCTGACGGAGAGCGGCTACTCCGCCGACTTCGCACTTCGGCCAGCCGTAGTTCGTGCACCCGCTCTCTCTCTCTCTCCTCTTCCTGACCGAGTTCTCGACCCAGATTCCTCAGTTCCGCCTCCGATGGGGCCGGACCCATCATGGAGATCCGCTCCCGCATCTTCCGGCAGAATTCACTATCTTCAGGCTCTGCGGGGACGGTTGCCGGTGCTGTGTCAGCAGGCAACGCCGCGAACGCCGCCTCCTGATCCATCCTCTTCAGTTCCTCCATCAGGGTCTCCCGACTCTTGGAGCCCGGGACACCGCCCCGATTCTCCAGCATGCCACGCAGGACGTCCCGCTTGTATGCACTATACCCGGCCATGATGAGGGTCCCCCTGGGGTCTGCAGAGAGCGATCCCACCGCTGCCACCAGTATGACGGAATGGAGATGTTGTTCCGCCTGCGGGTGTGCTCAATCTGCGTGACCCCGTCGCTTACCGCTGGCCCGACTACCGAGTGACACGCACCCGGCGTCTCGTGCGGCCTGGCGTGACCCTAGGAAAGGGTTAGCGGGCGGTGGAGGGGACTCCTGCCTAGAACCAGTCCGACCACTGAGCCATACAGCACTCAGCGTCCCGAGCAACTGGTTCCCTGACCTTGCGGGTGTGGGACGTCTGTGGAAACCGGCTCTGGTAGCCGCGGAGGAAGATTCGGATCTTATGGGGGAAACGTTTCGGATGTTACAGGGAAACGTTTCCGATCCGGGGGCGGGTGTCTCTTCGGAACTTGGGCGGCGGACTGTTCGGATCGGGAAGGGACGGAGGGTCGGATCGGGTCTGGAGGGAGCTTCGGATCGGGAAGGAGGGAGTTTCGGGACTGGCGGGACCAATGGAGAGTTTGGGTCTTACCGCAATACCGAGGCGCGGTACACGGCCGCTCCTTCGGTTCGGATCTCTCGTCTGGGAACCGAATCACCTTCCGCTGCGCCTCTGCCCTGATCCTCGATGCAGGCACAGAGCGCTCGGTTCGGTTCGGATCTGGAACGCCGCACCCTGAGACCACGAGGGATTCTCAGATACGAAAATGCGGCGGAGACAAAGTCACATCAGTCGAAGCTGGATGCACTGCAAAATCTGGCTTTATTCTGCACGGTTCAAGCATTTAACAACTTCTCATAAATTAGAATACAATGGGACTCCTTGCCCGCCCTCCCAGGACCCATTGGCCCTTAGCCTTCAGGGAGTCGCCAATTCGGACCGGATGGTCCGAATCGGCCATTTTACGATTCGAACCGGATGGTCCGAATCGGCCATTTTACGATTCGAACCGGATGGTCCGAATCGGCCATTTCCCGAATCGAGAATTCGGACTGCGCCACAAGGATCGGAAAATGGCGGCGAGCAAGGCAAACAAAGGGAAAATACATTGCACAATAAACCAACGGGGAACACTTTATTACACCACACAATATCACATCTAATATAAAAAATACTGGTAAAACGGGGTGCGTGCCACCACACCCAAGTGTCCATGTCACCACTGTCACTGCACCGCCCCTGGCTGAGGGTGCTGGGCCATCCCGTGACACCTGTAATGTCAAAAATTTTGGAAAAATGCATCTACACACAATTACGTGATTATTATCAATGTTGGAACTATTTAACCCCAGATCAATCCGGCTTTCATCCAAATCACTCAACTACAACCGCCCTTTTAAAAGTCTGCAATGATATCCAAGCTGGGATGGAACAAGGAAACCTAACTGGAGCATCTTCCTTGATTTTGCCAAGGCCTTTGACACAGTAGACCATGACATCTTGTAAAAAAAACGTAAAAAGACTCTGGTATTGGTGATCGCACGCTAACCTGGTTTCAATCATATGTATCTGATCGGTCGCAATATGTGTCCATTTGTGGCAGCGCCTCCCTCCCAGTCAGCTCCTCCCTCCCAGTCACTTGCGGTGTACCCCAAGGCTCAATACTCAGCCCCCTGCTATTCACGATATTCATAAATGATCTGCCTAACATCTGCAAAGCCTCAACTGTACACATGTACGCAGACGACACTGTAATCTATACCAGCAAACCAAATCTCCCACAGCTGGAGGCCGCGCTGCAAGAACCATTCACAGGGGTAGAAAAGTGGATCAAACACAATGAACTTTTGATTAAATACTGACAAAACTGTAACGATGCTCTTTGGAACAAAACCTAAACTACACAAATTGCAAACACCCATATATGTGTCAGGACAAAATCAAATGGCACGCTGACCACAGTCACTTCTCTCAAATATCTAGGTATGTGGTTAGACCCAAATCTATCCTTTGGCCCCACATCGAAAAACTCATCTAAACTTTACCCCAAACTAGGTGCCCTGTACAGAAACAAATCCTGCCTGAGCCCCGCGGTAACAAAGCAGATTGTACAGCAAATGCTTATGCCAGCTATTGATTACGGAGATATAGTGTATGCAGCCGCCCCGCAAACACACCTTCAGAAGCTTACTACATTGTATAATTCATTCTGTCGCTTTGTGCTACAATGTAACTACATGACCCACCATTGTGACATGTTAAAAGAGCTAAACTGCCTGTCGCTGGAATCCAGACGCACCTTTCACCTTTCCAACCTGGTGTTTAAGAGCTTTTCTGGGAAGCTGCCACCCTACCTGAATATGCTGCTTCCCCCAGCAGTTCCCTCATCCTATAACCTCCGATCCAGGACCAGCACCTTACTTAATGACTATATACAGAATGCACCTGTAAACATGTAACAGTGACTATATTCATAATGCACCTGTAAACATGTAACACAGTGACTATATTCAGAATGCACCTGTAAACATGTAACACAGTGACTATATACAGAATGCACCTGTAAACATGTAACACAGTGACTATATACAGAATGCACCTGTAAACATGTAACACAGTGACTATATACAGAATGCACCTGTAAACATGTAACAGTGACTATATACAGAATGCACCTGTAAACATGTAACACAGTGACTATATATAGAATGCGCCTCTAAACATGTAACACAGTGACTATATACAGAATGCGCCTGTAAACATGTAACACGGTGACTATATACAGAATGCGCCTGTAAACATGTAACACAGTGACTATATACAGAATGCACCTGTAAACATGTAACAGTGACTATATACAGAATGCACCTGTAAACATGTAACAGTGACTATATACAGAATGCACTTGTAAACATGTAACACAGTGACTATTTCCTACATATTTATTTCTGGGTTAATCTGTAGATTTGTGTTGTTTCTTAATATCTTGCATTTTATTACTTTGTATTTCTGTAACTGTAACACTCAATGTTCTTGAACCCAGGACATACTTGAAAACGCGAGAAATCTCAATGTATTTCTAAAATCCTTTAGAAATAAATAAATAAACAGGTCAAATGGTACATGGGGGGGCGGCTTCCTGTGTTATTTTATAAACTTTTTTAGAAAGTATTTTACCAGGAAGGATACATTGAGATTTCTCTCGTTTTCAGTACGTCCTGGGTGGCGAGTCTGTACCGTTAGGTGTCTCACCCAAAGACACTTACTGGAGAGGTGCTCGTCGGGATTGAACCCATGTCTCCACAGGCTCTCTCCATGCAGAGCAGTGATGTTACCTCTACTCCACCGGTCCGCCGGTTATTAGGGGTGGGAGTCCCCTCACACGACCTCCATCACCTTTCCTCTTGTGTTATTAGGGTGGGAGTCACCTCACACGACCTCTGTCACTTTCCCTCCTGTGTTATTGGGGTGGGAGACTCCCACCCCAATAACACAGGAGGGAAAGTGACAGAGGTCGTGTGAGGGGACTCCCACCCTAATAACACAGGAGGGAAGGGACAGAGGTCGTGTGAGGGGACTCCCACCCTAATAACACAGGAGGGAAGGGACAGAGGTCGTGTGAGGGGACTCCCACCCTAATAACACAGGAGGGAAGGGACAGAGGTCGTGTGAGGGGACTCCCACCCTAATAACACAGGAGGGAAGGGACAGAGGTCGTGTGAGGGGACTCCCACCCTAATAACACAGGAGGGAAGGGACAGAGGTCGTGTGAGGGGACTCCCACCCTAATAACACAGGAGGGAAGGGACAGAGGTCGTGTGAGGGGACTCCCACCCTAATAACACAGGAGGGAAGGGACAGAGGTCGTGTGAAGGGACTCCAACAACTCCACCCAGCCGGTTATTAGGGGTGGGAGTCCCCTCACACGACCTCCGTCACCTTTACTCCTGCATTATTAGGGGTGGGGGGGGGTTCCCTCACACGACCTCCGTCACAGCTTCGGTTTAACCCCATGGTGACCCGTCGCACCCTGTATTGCATCACTGTGAAACCTGTGTACCTGCTCTTCATGGCTTGGCACAGTCCAGGCCTGAGCTCGAGTCTCCGGGCGAGTCTCCCGGGAGGAGGCGATGCTCAAACACCCTGAAATAAGCACATTACATGACAGTATGAGCGGCGCCAGACGAGGGCAGAGCTTATCACGAAGGATGAAGGGAAATGTAGTCTAGAAAAATAACACGTAACTCGGGATATATGGGGGGGGGGTATCACACACAGGGGCCCCTGTAACTCGGGGTGTATGGGGGGGGATCACACACAGGGGGCCTGTAACTCGGGTGTATGGGGGGGATCACACACAGGGGGCCCCTGTAACTCGGGGTGTATGGGGGGGATCACACACAGGGCCCCTGTAACTCGGGGTGTATGAGGGGGATCACACACAGGGCCCCTGTAACTCGGGGTGTATGAGGGGGATCACACACAGGGCCCCTGTAACTCGGGTGTATGGGGGGATCACACACAGGGGCCCCTGTAACTCGGGTGTATGGGGGGATCACACACAGGGCCCCTGTAACTCGGGGTGTATGAGGGGGATCACACACAGGCCCCTGTAACTCGGGTTGTATGAGGGGGATCACACACAGGGCCCCTGTAACTCGGGGTGTATGGGGGGGATCACACACAGGGGCCCCTGTAACTCGGGGTGTATGGGGGGGATCACACACAGGGCCCCTGTAACTCGGGTGTATGAGGGGGTCACACACAGGGCCCCTGTAACTCGGGGTGTATGGGGGGATCACACACAGGGGCCCCTGTAATTCGGTGTATGGGGGAATCACAACACAGGGGGCCCTGTAACTCGGGTGTATGCGGGGTGATCACACACAGGGGCCCCTGTAACTTGGGGTGTATGGGGGGGGAATCACACACAGGGCCCCTGTAACTTGGGGTGTATGGGGGGGAAATCACACACAGGGGCCCCTGTAACTTGGGGTGTATGGGTGGGGATCACACACAGGGGCCCCTGTAACTCGGGGTGTATGGGGGGTCACATACAGGGCCCCTGTAACTCGGGGTGTATGGGGGGTGATCACACACAGGGGCCCCTGTAACTCGGGGTGTATGCAGGGGATCACACACAGGGGCCCCTGTAACTCGGTGTATGGGGGGGAAATCACACACAGGGGCCCTGTAACTCGGGGTGTATGGGGGGGTGATCACACACAGGGGGCCCCTGTAACTCGGGGTGTATGGGGGGGTGATCACACACAGGGGCCCTGTAACTCGGGGTGTATGGGGGAATCACACACAGGGGCCCCTGTAACTCAGGGTGTATGGGGGGATCACACACAGGGGGCCCCTGTAACTCGGGGTGTATGGGGGGTGATCACACACAGGGGGCCCCTGTAACTCGGGGTGTATGGGGGGGTGATCACACACAGGGGGCCCCTGTAACTCAGGGTGTATGGGGGGGATCACACACAGGGTGCCCCTGTAACTCAGGGTGTATGGGGGGGATCACACACAGGGCCCCTGTAACTCGGGTGTGTGGGGGGGATCACACACAGGGGGCCCCTGTAACTCGGGGTGTATGGGGGGGATCACACACAGGGGCCCTGTAACTCGGGGTGTATGGGGGGGATCACACACAGGGGGCCCTGTAACTCGGGTGTATGGGGGGGTGATCACACACAGGGGCCCCTGTAACTCAGGGTGTATGGGGGGGATCACACACAGGGACCCCTGTAACTCAGGGTGTATGGGGGGGGAAACACACACAGGGGCCCCTGTAACTCGGGGTGTATGGGGGGGATCACACACAGGGGCCCCTGTAACTCGGGGTGTATGGGGGGGATCACACACAGGGGGCCCTGTAACTCGGGGTGTATGGGGGGGATCACACACAGGGGCCCCTGTAACTCGGGGTGTATGGGGGGGATCACACACAGGGGCCCTGTAACTCGGGGTGTATGGGGGGATCACACACAGGGGCCCCTGTAACTCGGGTGT
Source organism: Leptobrachium leishanense (assembly GCA_009667805.1). Taxonomy (NCBI): domain Eukaryota; kingdom Metazoa; phylum Chordata; class Amphibia; order Anura; family Megophryidae; genus Leptobrachium; species Leptobrachium leishanense. The sequence continues at coordinate 86,098,561 of CM019073.1, read as the reverse complement.
ATGGGGGGATCACACACAGGGCCCCTGTAACTCGGGGTGTGTATGGGGGGATCACACACAGGGGCCCCTGTAACTCGGGTGTATGGGGGGGATCACACACAGGGGCCCCTGTAACTCGGGGTGTATGGGGGGATCACACACAGGGGGCCCTGTAACTCGGGGTGTATGGGGGGGATCACACACAGGGGCCCCTGTAACTCGGGGTGTATGGGGGGGATCACACACAGGGGGCCCCTGTAACTCGGGGTGTATGGGGGGGATCACACACAGGGGCCCCTGTAACTCGGGGTGTATGGGGGGGGAATCACACACAGGGCCCCTGTAACTCGGGGTGTATGGGGGGGGATCACACACAGGGGCCCCTGTAACTCGGGGTGTATGGGGGGGGGGGATCACACACAGGGGCCCCTGTAACTCGGGGTGTATGGGGGGATCACACACAGGGCCCCTGTAACTCGGGGTGTATGGGGGGGATCACACACAGGGGCCCTGTAACTCGGGGTGTATGGGGGGGGATCACACACAGGGGCCCTGTAACTCGGGGTGTATGGGGGGGATCACACACAGGGGGCCCTGTAACTCGGGGTGTATGGGGGGGATCACACACAGGGCCCCTGTAACTCGGGGTGTATGGGGGGGATCACACACAGGGGGCTGTAACTCGGGGTGTATGGGGGGGATCACACACAGGGGCCCTGTAACTCGGGTGTATGGGGGGGATCACACACAGGGGCCCCTGTAACTCGGGGTGTATGGGGGGATCACACACAGGGGGCCCCTGTAACTCGGTGTATGGGGGGGTGATCACACACAGGGGCCCCTGTAACTCGGGTGTATGGGGGAATCACACACAGGGGCTCTGTAACTCGGGGTGTATGGGGGGTGATCACACACAGGGGGCCCCTGTAACTCAGGGTGTATGGGGGGATCACACACAGGGACCCCTGTAACTCAGGGTGTATGGGGGGGGATCACACACAGGGGCCCTGTAACTCGGGGTGTATGGGGGGGATCACACACAGGGGCCCTGTAACTCGGGGTGTATGGGGGGGATCACACACAGGGGCCCCTGTAACTCGGGGTGTATGGGGGGGATCACACACAGGGGCCCCTGTAACTCGGGGTGTATGGGGGGGATCACACACAGGGGCCCCTGTAACTCGGGTGTATGGGGGGATCACACACAGGGCCCCTGTAACTCGGGGTGTATGGGGGGGATCACACACCAGGGCCCCTGTAACTCGGGGTGTATGGGGGGGGATCACACACAGGGGCCCCCCGGGGTGTATGATCTACAGGGTGTACGGTGGGGGGGGGATCACACACAGGGCCCCTGTAACTCGGGGTGTATGTGTCTCTCACCTCCACAAGTTGAACCTCCCGCCTGTCACTTAGCAACCGTCATCTCGCCCCGCCCTACCTGCGTAATTCACGTCGAGTCGTTATTATAAAGGTCTCCAGTCTGAGTGTTTTGAACTCCGCTGGCAGCCATTTTGTCGTAGACCATCTTCGAAAAGCTCCTAAAGGATTGGCTACAGCAAGATGGCACCAGCAGCAGAGACGCTTTCTGCGTTGAATTGTCACGTGACAAAAATATGCTCCCAGACCCAGTTCGAGGCCACGGCATTTCTTTGATTGGTTAAGCGCGAAGGGACATACAAGCCGGCTGTCCAGTGAGATTCTACTTGAAAGGGAATCGCGCCAACGATTGGAGAAGGGGCGGGTCTTCTGCTTGAAGTGCTCGGTTTGGAGTGGGTGAGGTCGGTTTGTTATCGGTGACCGGAGAGGGCGGGGTCTGAGGTGAGTGTGAGACGCAGAGCCCGCTTTTCGGCCCTTACACGCTCTCACGGGGGGTTTAGACCTAAATAACCGAACCGGAGGAATCTGAGGAGAAAAGCCGCGGGTTTGATTATTTTGGCCTAAAATACTTGGAGCAGCCTCTCAGATTTCCCAGAATCCTCCATTCTCTTAAAGGGACATTCACTTCTCCCCTGATTCAGCCCTGTCTCCTCTCTGACCGGCCACATTATAACCTATATTCCCTCTTTATGTGGATAGTAAAGCTGTGGAGGTTTATTTTGTGTATCACCGCTCTGTAACCTAATCTCAGTCCCCCACCCTGCAGTGCGCGCCGCCCCCCCAGGACTCGCCCTGCTCCATGGTGGGATGCTGAGGGTGCAGAATGAACAGGGGGGGGAGGGGGCGTGTCGTGTCGTCTCTTTTTGCTAAAACGCTTATTTTACCGGACTGGAATTATTAATCTGGAGATTTAAAGCCGCCGGAATGGTCCATCTTGGGCAAAAGACTCAGATTTGGAAATCTTTAAAAAATCAGGGGAAATTCAGAGGCTGTTGCATGCTGGGAATCGTGGTGCGCGCGTTGGACTGTCCCTGAGGCGGACGTGCTGCTTCATTCATTATTGTGTCTTCGTGGATAAAAGAAACCTGTTTCACGCTGCTCGGATGTGATCACTGTATTTATTTGTAAAGTATTTTCCCAGGAAGAATACATTGAGATTTCTCTCCTTTTTCAAGTATCTCCTGGCTTCATTAACATTGAATTGTGTGTGTGTTATTCTTGGCTTTCCGCCATGCTCAATGCAACGCTGCATCCATCGCCGTGTAATCCGTGATTCCTCTCTGCCCGCTCTCTCTTAGCTCCGTCACGCACCACAGTAACCCACAAAGCACCGTGTGCTCACCCCGGCTGTTGACACCATGTCTCTCACTAAGGTGAAAGTGGAAAAGACAGGTGAGCAGTAACTGAAGACTGCATGACTTGTCATGTTTTCCCTTGTTGTGTGGTGTCTGTGGGTTACATTTTGGGATAGACAGATATATCGGTTTTGCCGATTTTCGGCTGCCGATATTCAGAAAATTACTGATAGACATTTTATTTACCGAAATTGCCGATATTTGGACAGGTTGTTTCACTGTAGCTGCGACACGCAAGATCCTACAGAACTCTGCGAATCCGGGGCTTCTCCCACATCGGGCTGTCAGCCCTCACTGCAGAACGACCCCGGCTCACTGACCGTATTGCGCATGAGCGTGATGACAACAGAAATGGGGCTTCCATCCCATCTGGCAGGGAATACCCTATACAGGAGATGCAGGGTCTATTTCCTACAGCCGGGGTCAGCAACCTGGGACCTCCAGATGTTTTAGAACTGCATTTCCCACGAGGCTCCAAGAACCTAATGAGAAGCTGAGCATCATGGGAGATGTAATTCCAAAACACGTGGAGCCATATTACAAAGTCACTGCTAACTTAACTTAACCAGAGCTGGTGTAAACTTACCAGATCCATTATAGTCTATGGGGTTGTTAAGTTTACATCAGCTCTGGTTAAATTAGCACCAACTTTGTAATCTAACCCTTGGAGGGCCAAGCTTGATGAACCCCCTTACACACAGGGTCATATGAGGGATCTTTATGAAAGCCAAAGACGCCGTCTTATTGTTAATAAAAATAAATTTTAATAAATTCTTATTAAATTGAATAAATGAAGTGGACGTGGTGCAATGTTTAAATGTTAAACACATTGTACTTTTTTTCCCACAACTTTAAATTTACGGAATATCGGCGCTAAATATCTATTGGCCAGAAAAGCTGCCGATAATCGGTATCGGCCCTGAAAAAATGATATCGGTCTATCCCTAGTTAAATTGGAAAGGTGCTGATAATGGCTGCGTTGCGTTCTCTTTCACCAGACCTGGAGGCTGAAGGCGCTCGGAACCGGCTGGATGCCGTCCTGCAGGGCCTGGTGGAGAAGAACGATCTGGACAAGTGAGTGTCTCTGCAAACGAGCACTGCAACTTTGTTTATCCTTGCCTGTAAATCTATTCCTCTGTCACTGTCTTCCTGTCTGTCCATGCTTTTATCCTTTGTGTCCATTCCGTTACCTGTCTGTCCATCCCTTTGTCTTTCATCTAAATCACTGTCTGTCTGGTCATACTTATGTCATTTTTTTTTTATTATCCCTCCAAGTGTCTGTCTGTCTCTCCATCCCTCCACGTGTCTTTCCTTTAAATCAGTGTTTCCCAAACCTGTCCTCGGGACCCTCCGCCTCGCCAGGTTTTCCAGATATATGAAGCACAGGGGATATGATTTGGTGTTCAGTGATCGCAGGATTCAGTCTGGATTTCCTCAAGGTGATCTGCAAAATCCGGCCTGGTTGAGGGTCCCGAGGACAGGAGTGGGAAACACTGCTTTAAATTGTATTTGTGTGTCTTCTTGCAGGGAGCAGCCAGATGATGACACCGGGAAGCTGTCCTCAGATCCTCATTGCAAGTAAGTGCTTTGTGTTCTGTGACTGATTCTCCTGGGTTTATTGGGCTTTATTTAAATGCAGCGTGAGGGGCGTCCCGGGGAGCAGGCAAGATATTTATATAAACCTAGAGGTTACATATAGAGACCCCGCGGGGTGCAGTGAGTGATCTACTTCGCTGCTTTAACCCCCATATGAGCAATATCCTCCCCTGTGCAATGACACAACCTTTTTTTTTTTTCCTTTTTGCAGAGATTCGTCACCGAGCACCGCTGGGAAAAGGTAATTTCACTTTACCATGATCTTACGAAATGACTGGCGCGCGAGCAGGGACTCCGCTGTCCTAATAACTGTCTGAGAGGGTCCGGCCCTGCGTTCAGCAAGAGCCTGACCTGAGGTGCTGTGACCAGGCTCTGCTCCAGCTCATTTAACCCTTCGGTCAATGGGTACAGGCCTGTACAGGGTTAATAGTGCTGAGAGATGGGAGATGCACGGCATCTGTCGGAAGACAAGGCTCTGCACGCTCAGTGTTTCTATACCTGCTTCATGTTTGTTATACCTTCATTGGGGACGTGTTTCCCTGGCGCACCTGTCAGTCACATGACCATAATGTTTTAACAGAGTGGCCTATCTTTCCTCCCGCCAGGCCCTCAGGGAGGCTCGCCCAGCACCGACGCAAGAAGCGAAAAGAGGAAGACTGCATGACCGAAGGACAACCCAAAGCCAGTAAGAGCCGAGGCGTCTGAGTATCCAGGGAAAGGGTTAATAGTATATAGGATGAAAAATGCAGAGTGTCCTTAACCTCTTAACCCCTTCCTCCCCATCTCATTGCTGCAGAATGAGCAAAATACACAATATAAAGCAAAAAGGGTAAAATCCTCCTCCATAAACTGTTCTATCCGGAACATTGTGTTACTCCCAGTAGATCCTTTCTGGGGTTTCCATGGTGATTGCACAGTGTGGTCCCTTTTCCCAGGACTCCGACATTGCTCTCCTCCCTGTGCATTTAGTGTTGTGTATGGGAATATGAAGGGTTAATGAGCGCCCCTTCTCTCCCTGCAGACACCTTCATCATCCGGCTGTTTGATCGCAGTGTGGACTTGGCGCAGTTTTCGGAGGACACGCCTCTGTACCCCGTGTGTCGTGCTTGGCTTCGCAATACACCGAATGCAAGAGTATCGGAACAGCCGCAGACACCGCCGCCTGCAGAGGAGGTAATCGATCCACAGCTTTGAACCCGTTGACCTCCCGGACGGTTTTCCCAAGTGTGGCTCGGGGTTAACTTTTTTTTGTACCAAAAGCGGTATCCCCGAGCCACACTCAGGCTGGATACTTGCATGTCCTGCGCTCCCTCACTGTCCCCGCAGTCTCCTCCAGCCGCTCACAACGTCACACTGCCTGGATCTCTTCTCGCAAGGAGTGACACCAGGAAGTGTGACATCGCGATCGGCTGCAGTGTGACTGCGGGGACAGCGAGGGAGCGCAGGACATGTAAGTATCGGCCTGAGTGTGGCTCGTGGATACCGCTTTCAGCATTGAAAGTTAACCCCCGAGCCACACTAATACCGCTAGGGGGCCAAAATAAATAGGACCGATTCTGACATATAAAATATGTCAGAATCAGACCGCCAGGGAGGTTAAAGACGTGCAGCACCAAATCACATCAACATAAAGCTTCCAGCTACTGGCCACAGGGTGGAGATAGTTATAACTATTTTATTTATTGCTATTTGTGCAGAATGAAGGGGTTAATGGAAACGACCAAAATGTATCCCAGCTGCCCCCGCCGTTACCCAGCCCAGTGAATGAGAAGGGTGAACCGGTCAATGTGCGCATACCCTTGCTCCTTCGAGAAGAGAGTGGACCCCTGAGCCTTAACCTGGTAAGAATCTCCTTCAGCAATCTGAGCCCGGACCAAATGAGCCTGATCCCACCACACTGATTCCTTGCAGGCTTCCGAGGTAACACCCAGCATGTCCAGCCTGATCAACCAGAACATGGAGCGATGGAAGAAAATCCGCCAGAGGTATGTGGTGCATGGAATAGCCTCCCAGTGGGGGCAGTAACAGTGATATAGAAAGGGTAGTAGATACATGGAATAGCCTCCCAGTGGGGGCAGTAACAGTGATATAGAAAGGGTAGCAGATACATGGAATAGCCTCCCAGTGGGGGCAGTAACAGTGATATAGAAAGGGTAGTAGATACATGGAATAGCCTCCCAGTGGGAGCAGTAACAGTGATATAGAAAGGGTAGTAGATACATGGAATAGCCTCCCAGTGGGGGCAGTAACAGTGATATAGAAAGGGTAGTAGATACATGGAATATCCTCCCAGTGGGAGCAGTAACAGTGATATAGAAAGGGTAGCAGATACATGGAATATCCTCCCAGTGGGAGCAGTAACAGTGATATAGAAAGGGTAGTAGATACATGGAATATCCTCCCAGTGGGAGCAGTAACAGTGATATAGAAAGGGTAGTAGATACATGGAATATCCTCCCAGTGGGAGCAGTAACAGTGACATAGAAAGGGTAGTAGATACATAGAATAGCCCCGCCCCCAAGCTGTCAGTGTGCTCTGTCAGTGTAGCATGCAGAGGGGATCTGACCGAGCCTTTATAATAAGGGAGGGGTCTGCTTTGTATCCTGATTTATGTTTAACCCCTCGCCCTCTGTTTCTTGGTAACGTTCATGCATTGACGCTATCGCAGGTGGAAAGATTCCTCTTATCGCAACCAGCAGCGCTACAGCCAGAGCATGAAGATCCTGAAGGAGATGTATGAACGTTCCTGAAAGGTTCTTCCCCTCCCAGTAACTCCATCTCTCAGACCTCGCTGGGATACTGCCGGTGTTTTGAGTCTGACGCAGTGGAGGCCATAAGGTAGAGCCCTGCCCTTGCTCTATATCTCCCATGGTGCTGTGGGGCAGGAAGCCAATGCGAGATGCGTAGTACTGCAGCAGCTGAGGATCTTCCTTTTAGTGTGGCTCTGCTCCTCCCTGGATCCAGTCTCAGTGTTTTAAATGGGATCTTATTAAGCTCGTGGTTTCAGTTTGTCCTGCCGGTAAATGAATATCTTACGGATTGACCAGGTTTATTAACCGACACTTAATAAAACCATGTTATTAACGCTCTGTTCCCTGATTTGTTGTTTACTTTGGAGGCGGCAGGTTCAGGGAAGCTTCTAGAGATCCCCAGTCACTTCAACCCATTAGTTACCTGTAAAGATGTTCCTCAAACAGCCCTCCTACATTTCCCATGACGCCTCACTCTGGATCTCATAGTTTGACAAAAATTAAATTCCTCCTCACTCACAGCCATCATAAGAACCGTCTTAAGTCATTATTCTCAACAATAAAACACACGCTCCTACATTACCGTATCACAGAGCTCCACAGCTATAAAACTCGTACACACAGCACATTCCTGAATTCACAGAAATAAAACTCACTTTAGCGTGCAGTATAGGCCTGTGAGCTTTATTGCTGTGATCCTGTACTTTGCTGCATTTTCTGGGCCCGAGATGGTGTGTGTGTGTGTGTGTATACGTATGTGTAAATTTATATATATATATATATATATATCACACGCGTGTCATAGTGGGAGGAGCTTAGTCTAGCAGAGATTACATTTCATAGATCCAAATCTAATTGTTGGAGCTTGGTTTTTATTCAGAATTTTCACGTTTGGCTGCAGAGCTCACATCGTGTCTGTAGCGCTCCCCGCAGATGCAGTACACACGCAGTTGGTGCCATAGTGGGATGATTCCTTGCACAGTGGTTGCTGCAGCATGGTGATTCCTGGCGCTCTAGTGGGGTGCCGGGTATAGAGACGACGACTCCTGGTGCTGCTGTGGGTATAATGGGATGGTTTCTGTCTGATGCTGTGGCTGTTATAGCAGGACGATTCCTGGACTGCAGTGGATAAAGGGGGCTGATTCCTGGCGCTTTGGTACGTATAGTGGGCTGATTCCTGGTGCTGTGATGGGTATAATGGGACAGTTCCTGACACTGGCGGGCTGATTCTTGGCACTGTAGCAGGCTGATTATTGACACTGGCTGGTGTAGCGGGCTGATTCTTGGCACTGTAGCGGGCTGATTCTTGGCACTGTGGCTGGCTGATTCTTGGCACTGTGGCGGGTGTAGCGGGCTGATTCTTGGCACTGTGGCTGGCTGATTCTTGGCACTGTGGCGGGTGTAGCGGGCTGATTCTTGGCACTGTGGCTGGCTGATTCTTGGCACTGTGGCGGGTGTAGCGGGCTGATTTCTGGTGCTGTGGCGGGTACAGCTGGGTGATTCCTGGCGCTGCGGCAGTGCTTTATTTCCAGGAGCGTCACTTGGCGCTGCCAGAGCTCTGCGCTAATTCTCTGTTCACTTGTCCTTCCTGGTGATGGGCACGCTGCGTTCCTCGGGTTTGGTGTTGGCAGTAACTGGGGCGAGGATGGACAGGAGTCCGTCGGCAGACAGGGCAGAGGTTAGTGCCGCAGGATTCACCGTTGCCGGCACCTTGTATCGCCGGTGGAACTCCCGGGAGATAAAGCCATGTTCGTCCTGTCGGAAGAAACACGAGATGGTCAAAGTGTGCAGGTCTCCCCGATAATGCCAGCGCATGGTGTTTACCACCTGGAGGTGAAACTCGAAACCTCACACTGGAACTTGGTAACCCTGACACTGCATTACCCATAATGCCCTCCAGATATTTGCCCATCACGTTTCCTTGAAGAAACTGGAGGAGGGTTAAGGGTCATGGGATGTAAGCGTCTCACAGATCACTGGCACATTTTACCTGGCGCTCCTCGTGCTTGGCATGGACTTCCACGTAGTCACCCATGACCTTCACATTAAGCTCCTCGGGCGCAAAATGTTTTACATCCAAAAGAACAGAGAACTGATCCTTATCCAGCTTGACCTGAGCAGAGACAGGAAGAGACGGCGCTCAGACAGGGTGACGCAGGCAGAGAGACGGCGTTCCGACAGGGCGACGCAGGCAGAGAGAGCCGGCGTTCAGACAGGGCGGCCCTGGCAGAGAGAGCCGGCGTTCAGACAGGGCGGCCCTGGCAGAGAGAGCCGGCGTTCAGACAGGGCGGCCCTGGCAGAGAGAGACGGCGTTCAGACAGGGCGACGCTGGCAGACGGCGTTCAGACAGGGTGACGCTGGCAGACGGCGTTCAGACAGGGCGACGCTGGCAGACGGCGTTCAGACAGGGCGACGCTGGCAGACGGCGTTCAGACAGGGCGACGCTGGCAGACGGCGTTCAGACAGGGCGACGCTGGCAGACGGCGTTCAGACAGGGCGACGCTGGCAGACGGCGTTCAGACAGGGCGACGCTGGCAGACGGCGTTCAGACAGGGCGACGCTGGCAGAGCGTTAATCAGGACAATACTAGCTGACTGGGCAAATCATTAGGTGACACTGGCAGACAGAGGGTTAATCCAGGGCTTGACAAATTTGCTTTGAATCTAGGAGCCAGGTAAATTTTTATTTTTAAGACCGAGTACCTATATTCTTACCCCTCAGGTACTCACCGATACGTTTAATTGCTGTGCAACTCTGTTATACGCTCACACACCGCACGTTACTGTATAACCACTGCACAGCAATAACACCCTACTACACACTGCACATTGCTGTATCACAGAGCTCCACGGTAATGTGTGTGTGTGTGTGTATCCCAGAGTTCCACAGTAGTGGTGTGTGTGTCCCTCTTCCTCCCCTTTTGGTTGGGCTCACGCTGGGAGTGTCCAGGGGGTGAAGGGACACCTCCTGGTCCCGGGACAGCACCTGGCGCACATATGCCGCTTCCCACGCCAAGCTGCGGCTCCCACACAGTCTGTCACTGCCGGGTGCAGAGTAGCGGGAGGTGCACATGAGCAGAACAGACCGGATGTGAGGAGAGCGTTGTCAGCGCTGGGGAGAGAATCCCCGCGATGCTCTCCTCACATCCGGTCTATCTCCCTGCTCTGATGTCATCAGAGGGGGCTGGTGTTCCGTCCAACCAGAGGCTTTACTCGACGGAACACCGGACGGCAGCAATCCTGCTCCTTGCCCATGTGGTCAGAGAAGCCTGACAAACCCGGGGTGCCAGGACAGCATTTGTCGCCATGGCGACCTTGCACCTGGGGTTTGTCGAGCCTTGGGTCAATCGTTCAGCCAGGGCAGCACTAACAGAAGGAAGCACAGACGGAGAGGAAAGCACGCAGGGTGTCACTGGCAGACGGAGGGAGACAGACGGGCAATGCCGGCAGACGGAGGGAGACAGGGTGAATCATACAGGTGACACTAGCAGAGAGTAAATCACTCAGGGCTTTAACCGAAGCTCCCTCTACCTTTGTGCCCTCACCCTCCTTGGCGCTATTCCCCACACTATACATGGCCTCTATGCCTGTTGGAGAGGTGTGGTTGCCAGCCTCCTGCCAAGAGATCGTGGACCAATGTGGCAAAGCCAGTTTAAGGATAAGGGGCACTTAAGAGTTAACGGGTTAAATGTATTTTTATCTTGAAGCCGTTTGTGTTACTTTTAGGAGTTAAGTTTAGTTTATGTTCGTGATACAATGTAAACATATTGTGTCTCTATGTGCTGCCGTGTGTTTACTAAACCTTTTGCATTGTGTAACTGATCACGTTTCTGCGTCTTCTGAAGGCATTCACCCCCCCCCCATGTACACAATGTATTCTGCTGCTTTGTGTCATGTGACACCCCCCCCCCTGTTCCTCGTATAACTGGGCACATTTCCATTAAAGCATATATACTGTACATTCCTCCGCATTAAGCTGTGTCTGGTGTTGGGGGGGAGACACATAGAATATACAGCGCTCCCTCACGTTCAAGTTATGGCTGAGGGTTGTGAGAAGCAAAGCTGCTGCAGATCAGCTTGGCTGGACAAAATGGCACACAGAAGCACGCAGACAGGGTGAGCGATGTTGACGGGCGAAGCAGAGGGTGGGCGATGTTGGCGGACGGAGGGCGAAGCAGAGGGTGGGCGATGTTGGCGGGCGAAGCAGAGGGTGGGCGATGACGGAGGGCGAAGCAGAGGGTGGGCGATGACGGAGGGCGAAGCAGAGGGTGGGCGATGTTGGCGGACGGAGGGTGAAGCAGAGGGTGGGCGATGTTGGCGGACGGGCGAAGCAGAGGGTGGGCGATGTTGGCGGACGGACGGCGAAGCAGAGGGTGGGCGATGTTGGCGGACGGGCGAAGCAGAGGGTGGGCGATGTTGACGGGCGAAGCAGAGGGTGGGCGATGTTGGCGGACGGAGGGCGAAGCTAAAGCACCAAAAACAAAAGTCTCCAAATCTGCTTAAAACTTGCAACTCCCCCAAAAATAGGTGAAAACAATCAATTTCCCATTTTTCTTGATCTTTGATAACTTGTAATCTTACCCCCCCCCCCCCCCCCCCGTGCTCCAATCCTGTCTGGACATTCTCCATCAGTCCCCGCTGTACAGCGCCGCACCAACTGTTGGAGCTATATGAACCCGTAATGATAATCCAAGCACTGGAAGCTGCCGCGGAGGCTACAGACGGACACACAGACAGCTGCTGCTCCTGACCTCAGACAGTCCGGCTTCGCTCTGCTGCAGGATGCTGGGTGAGGGGCAGTAGTAGGGGCTTATTGGCATGGAGGGGAACAGCTCCGACTCCAGGACCCCCTCTCCAAACCGCTGTCCCAAAATGCGACTCGGGAAGAAGGGGGGCGTCATGACAGGGCGACGCATCCAGGGATGATGGACGGTGATATCCATGGCGAGAGAAACACGGTGCGAGAGAAACACGGTGCGAATCCCAGACAGAGAGCGAGTATTACCAGCCCCGGGGCCCTTTATATAGAACCCAGCATCCTTTGGGACCCCCCCCCCACACCCACCCAGTACAGAAAGAACTAGAACTGGACAGACCCTTCCAGCGCGGAATGGAAAGATCCGGGGGGGGGGGAGACAAAAATAGACACAAAGAGACAGAGAGAATGAGACGGAGCAGAAACAGAGAGGATATTCCATGTAACAGTGATATAGAAAGGGTAGTAGATACTGCCCCCACTGGGAGGCTATTCCATGTATCTACTACCCTTTCTATATCACTGTTACTGCTCCCACTGGGAGGCTATTCCAACAGTGATATAGAAAGGGTAGTAGAAACTGCCCCCACTGGGAGGCTATTCCATGTATCTACTACCCTTTCTATATCACTGTTACTGCCCCCACTGGGAGGCTATTCCATGTAACAGTGATATAGAAAGGGTAGCAGATACATGGAATAGCTCCCAGTGGGGGCAGTAACAGTGATATAGAAAGGGTAGTAGATACTGCTCCCACTGGGAGGATATTCCATGTATCTACTACCCTTTCTATATCACTGTTACTGCCCCCACTGGGAGGCTATTCCATGTAACAGTGATATAGAAAGGGTAGCAGATACATGGAATAGCCTCCCAGTGGGGGCAGTAACAGTGATATAGAAAGGGTAGTAGATACATGGAATAGCCTCCCAGTGGGGGCAGTAACAGTGATATAGAAAGGTAGTAGATACTGCCCCCACTGGAGGCTATTCCATGTATCTACTACCCTTTCTATATCACTGTTACTGCCCCCACTGGGAGGCTATTCCATGTAACAGTGATATAGAAAGGGTAGCAGATACATGGAATAGCTCCCAGTGGGGGCAGTAACAGTGATATAGAAAGGGTAGTAGATACTGCTCCCACTGGGAGGATATTCCATGTATCTACTACCCTTTCTATATCACTGTTACTGCCCCCACTGGGAGGCTATTCCATGTAACAGTGATATAGAAAGGGTAGCAGATACATGGAATAGCCTCCAGTGGGGGCAGTAACAGTGATATAGAAAGGGTAGTAGATACATGGAATAGCTCCCAGTGGGGGCAGTAACAGTGATATAGAAAGGGTAGTAGATACTGCCCCCACTGGGAGGCTATTCCATGTATCTACTACCCTTTCTATATCACTGTTACTGCCCCCACTGGGAGGCTATTCCATGTAACAGTGATATAGAAAGGGTAGTAGATACATGGAATAGCCTCCAGTGGGGCAGTAACAGTGATATAGAAAGGGTAGTAGATACATGGAATAGCACGCACCGCATCACATCACGCACCGCATCACATTACGCACCACATCACACGCCGCATCACATCTCCTCACGCACCGCATCACCTCACGCACCGCATCACCTCACGCACCGCATCACCTCACGCACCGCATCACCTCACGCACCGCATCACCTCACGCGCCGCATCACCTCACGCGCCGCATCACCTCACGCGCCGCATCACCTCACGCGCCGCATCACACCACGCGCCGCATCTCATCACGCACCCCATCACATCACGCACCCCATCACCTCACGCGCCGCATCACACCACGCGCCGCATCTCATCACGCACCCCATCACATCACGCACCCCATCACCTCACGCACCGCATCACCTCACGCACCGCATCACCTCACGCACCGCATCACCTCACGCACCGCCTCACATTACGCACCGCCTCACATTACGCACCGCCTCACATTACGCACCGCCTCACATTACGCACCGCCTCACATTACGCACCGCCTCACATTACGCACCGCCTCACATTACGCACCGCCTCACATTACGCACCGCCTCACATTACGCACCGCCTCACATTACGCACCGCCTCACATTACGCACCGCCTCACATTACGCACCGCCTCACATTACGCACCGCCTCACATTACGCACCGCCTCACATTACGCATCACATCTCTCACCGATTCACATCACATCACGCACCGCATCACATCACGCACCGCATCACATCACGCACCGCATCACATCACGCACCGCATCACATCACGCACCGCATCACATCACGCACCGCATCACATCACGCACCGCATCACATCACGCACCGCATCACATCACGCACCGCATCACATTATGCACGCCTCACATCACGCACCGCCTCACATCACGCACCGCCTCACATCACGCACCGCCTCACATCACATTACGCATCACATCACTCACCGATTCGCATCACATCACGCACCGAATCACATTAAGCACTGCATCACATCACGAACCGCATCCTATGCTTAACATTGTGAGCGCAAACGCGAACGATTACGCGGATGGTATTACAATCTATGCGCAGTTTGTAACGCACAGCCTTTGTGCGCATAATTTTAGCAACTCCTAAAAGCTGGTGTTAATGGGAAATTCTATCAACCTGCCGAACCCAAATACACCAGCCCAAAAAAATACACAGCAAAGTATAGTTACACATTCTACGCATACCAAACCAATAAAATGGAGAAGCTGTGCGTGTTTTTATTATCGATGCAACATATATGCGCAGATTGACTTTGACAGGCGCAAAAACTGAATGTGACACAATTGTGGTTCTTAATTCTGAATCGCGTGAAAAAAGTCCGCACACTGATTTCTGTGCGCAACGTCGCTGCGCGCGCATTTTGCGCGTCCGTTTAACGCGCGTTATTGCTCGACGGATGAAAAAATGTGTGAGGAATGTAATTCCAGCGTTGATTTATGCGCGTTAACGCTTGGCGCACAAATTCACGCGTTTCGTGAGCGTTTTAACACGAAGGTTGTAATGGGGCCATTAGTGTTTTACAGTAGTATTAATCATTAGTCCCCCCCCCCGTTTCTCTGTGGTATCTTATGTGCCCTCCTATATGTGGTTCCTAGAGTCGCCGCTGTTGCGGGTGATTTCCTGGTGTGTGTATATTACTGTTTCCTGGTCTTTTCCTGCTGACATTGAGATATCATTTCATGGATATTGTACATTCCTGGAACCAGCAGTGAGTTCTGAACGTCTGATCTGGGTTCCTCTGTGAGACTCCCGGGTGGTACAGGGTAACCCCCCCCCCTCCCTTACCATGTCATCGGTGATGGTGAAGGAGATTTCCCAGCCATCTGATAGACGTACCCGGCGGTGTTAAACCAGTACTCAGGTGCTCCAAAGTAGACCATCAGGCTGTGCTCCGCCGGGAAGGACAGAGCCGGTGGGGAAAAAGGAGGTGCAGAGCGGTTTCCATAGTTAAAGAATTCTCCCTGTGGACACATAGCAGTTACAGTACATTCATGTGGATCCTTGGACCCCCCCGGGGCGCTCCCACTTCCTGTCAAGGATCATCGATACAGAGTGAGTGGATTACGTCCTGGTTAATCATCATTATTAGGGACTATGTTTCCACAGAGGCTTGTGCTCTGCATTTCCCATGGGGCCAAGCTGGCGTCCATACACTATCATTGGAAGAATACATTGGATGGGGGAAGGGACACGCCCACGAGGAGACAAAACCTAAAGAGGAAACTGTATCATACCCTAACGAGCTGAAAGGGTCCCTCAGCGAGGTATAGGGGGCGCTCTGTGTTTCTGTCTTACAGTGTCACCGAATGGAGCATTGTATGAAGAACACGCCAAGACCGAAGCGATGGCAACGCCTGAAGATTTACCCTCATTCCACGCATTAATCTCTCGAGAGCAGAGACTAAGATAAAGGGCCATACCTTCCACGATCAATGGCGGCCACACCGTCTATCTTAGCTGTGACTGATCCTCCAACGCCTGGAAATGCCGGAAAATAGAACGTTATGGGATCTCTGGTTCCGTCAGGAGACCCAGGGAACCGAAGAAGAATCCGTGCTGAGTGACCAGGCAGAATGTGTGTCACATTTTGGGTTCTAAAAATGACTGACACTTCAATGATAAATTGATGTTTGGGTGTAAACACTGGTCGCGCGGTGCGCCGGGATAAAATGGGTTTGAATGTGGGGTTTTTTGGTGGCGGCAGTGGTTTTCTTTCTTACCGGGAAGTGTCTGGAGCAGAGGCTGGAGTTTGGGTGTAATGGATTCACTGACCAGGGGGCAGATCTGGAAAGATATTCAGAATATACGTCAAACCCTGACCATAAAAAACCATCAACCTGTGAGATTCACTAAAGAGCGGGAGAGATGAGGTGTCTCCGATCCTATATAATCCAGCAGAGGCTATGATGGATCCCAAAATACGTTCCAAAAGCACAATACAAGGAGCGGCGTGGATACAGCACTCAGTATGTCACATTAGGTGACTGCCCTGGGCCGGCAGGATGTATTGCTTTCCCTCCAACTAAAGCTTGAGGAGAACCTCAGGGTGCAGAGCGTGGACAGTGTGTATAGCTGCATGATCTACTGGATCCCTCCTTCATTAATGGGGAGCACAAGGACATACCTGATCCTCAATGGCCTTCCTCAAATCCTTCTCAATGTTGTGCTGGAAGAGGTTAACCAGCCACCTGAGGAGAGAAGAGAGCGGCCATGATCACTGCAGACTGTATTACAGCGGGATATACCTTATATTATGGGATCATATATTATATGGGGCGATGGAAATCAGTGTAGTAAGCTCAAGCAAGCTGCGAAGCGCAAACTGATTTCTGCCCTGTTTAGTGCCAGGATTGGACTATCGATACCAGATGTTACACTTCTTCTAGCGGGAACGCTTACATATTGAGACACTACATTAACGCCAACTGTGGAATCGAGCCCAGAGTCGTTACAAAAAGAACGGCCTCAGATCTTTATTCTGTATCATTTCCAGGCAGTTTATTGGGTACATTGAAACCATGACCCTCAGGTTAAAGATAGGGTTACTGTTCTCTTTATCCCTAATCACCAGATTCTGCTCCATTGACACTTCAATTTTAGGCCTCAGATTCTACTCCTTCTCATGACACCAGCACCCATAGGCACCCCGGTGCTTCTCTCGTGCCATTGCCAACAACGCTACGGCAACTGTTATTTATTTGACATTGGTGGAGAATGTGCACATCTATCATGGCACTATATCCAAAGCCTTACATGGTAGGGTCAGTACAAGAATGTGTGGTGTCTCCACATTTTGTGCAAGCCAGCAACAGAGGCGTGTCCACCAGTCTGAACCCAGAAGGTCCGAAAAGACCTTGCGTTCAATGCTCAATTATACAGAAACTCTGCTTGTATGTAGTCTGTTCCTGCCGGGCTCCTTATATTTGGACCCCCGGCTTACAGACCTTGGCTTGATCTCTGGATTTCTCCTGTTGGCTGCCTGCCCTGACCCCTGGCTGTAAGTTTGACCTCGAATATACACTGCTCCTCTGGTGTGTCATCTAGAGTCTACTCCTGATAAGCCCCTGGCCCACCACCTACTTTCCACCTTCAGGCGTTCCATGGAAGTGGTGGTTCACATGGGAGTGCTGTCCTGCATAACGGGTTCCACTTCTGTAAGTACACGGGGCTCCTGCTCACACTTGGCACCTGCTTTCTCTAATGTTTCATGATTTGTTCATGTGTCTCTATTGTGACAGGACTAAGTAAATCACGACTCACCCAAATTTCCCCGAGATATGAACCTTGACATCCCCGATGTGGTTACTGCAGTCAGACGGTGCAATGCTGGGCCTTCCAGAGCCATCACTCCCCAATCTCAGGCCTACAGAGATGCTGAGCCCCTCCACCTTCAGATCAAAGCCCCCGTGGGTAGATCTAAAGGATAAACGCTGATATTAAATCCCCGGGAAACTGGAAGTAACAACGCATGAGCAGAGATAGTGCAACATGACGTCCAGCCACGTCCTGAACAAAGCAACGGATGGACAAGCAGTGGGTAACGTAATAACATGTCTATATAAATCACCACTTACACCCATTTCTGTGGACAATGAAGCCTTATAGAGGCTTTTCATGTTGTCTCTTAGAGTCGAAAAGCAAATGTAACAATGTGCAATGTTCACAATGTCTGTACAGAGTTATGGATTCTAAAAACCTAATA
The DNA here is from genome assembly GCA_009667805.1 of Leptobrachium leishanense. Lineage (NCBI taxonomy): Eukaryota > Metazoa > Chordata > Amphibia > Anura > Megophryidae > Leptobrachium > Leptobrachium leishanense. The sequence continues at coordinate 86,080,500 of CM019073.1, read as the reverse complement.
TTTCTATACAAATGTCATAATATATATACATATAATAATGGAGTATAATGATACAAATCTACCCGTGCTGCACTCTGGAGACTTGCCGTATGTGACCTGTGTCACTTTGAACTTTGGTACATGGGCCTAGAGATGGATTTGGGAGGAGCAGGTCTCGTGTTCTATATTATTTCCCTGCCCTCTTATGTTGAAATCACCCTGTGCCGGGGGGGCGTGGCCGGCTACCACCGAGAGCAGACGTGTCCTGGTGGAGCTCCGCACGTCTGCTGCTTTTAGGGACCTCCAGCTGACTATTTTTCTGGGAAATTTTTAATCTGAGGTACCGCAGTAGCTGGCCACCGGAACTGCACTGTCCGGAGTCCGCTCTGTTCCCCCCTCCGGACCAGAGACAAGCCGTTTCAAGCCTCCACATTTTGCCGAGCTCGTCCCATTGTCGGCCATCTTGGGGCCTAGGCACCTAGTTGTGCACGGCCTGACCCTCTCTCGGCCCCTTATTTGGGTGCGCTTGCCGCGAGGATGGAGGGCCCCCGCCTTGCAGCTGCCGGACCCACTGCAGAGACAGCGGGGGTGGATACGGACTGGCGACAGCTGGCTCGCCGACCCCCCCCCCCATGGACAATCTGGGAGCTGTCCTGGAGGGCCTCGAGGCCTGCTTAGCATTGATACCCGGGGATGAAGATGGGCGCCCGCTTACACGAGTCACATGGCGCCGTCTAATGGCAGTGTGGGGGCCGGATCGGCAGGAAGAGACCTCGGATGGAGGTGCGTCGGTGGACGGATCCTCAGCCGGGAGCGTGGATGCGGATGTGATACCGGTGGTCGAGGTGTGTGCTAGAAGCCTGGTGTTCGAGCGGTCGCTGGCCTCTCCACCTCCGGGAGTGGTTCCTACCGCATGTGCAGTTTTTCTGGTCGCCGGGGGGAGCGGTCTTGGAGCGGCGGCAGGGGAGATATATGAGCTCTGCTCCGATGTGATGTCTGCCGCGGTGGTAGTCCCTAGCGTCGAGGGATTGCCTCCCGTGGTGCTGCTGTGTCGTTCGCTGCTCCGTGACATGACCCTTACCGCGGCTGGAGTTAAATGGAAGGGTCTCACCCGAAGAATCCTACGCACGGGGACTCGACCGGACGAGGCTGCTTGTCCCGCACTCTGGGTGGATACGGGCTGAAGACACTTGCTGTACCTCTTTTCCCGGCTCTTGACTAGTCCTGCTTACCTTAACGACCCTCGCCCTACATACTTTCACAGTCTGAGACTTGAGGTTTGCTGTTTTTTTTTTTTATTTGGCTATTCCGGGACATCTCGGGGACACAGCCGTGGCCTGGTGCCCGGCTTGCTCCTGAGTGCCCGGGCCAGGTGCCGTTATTCCCCCTTGGCCTCCCTGCGGCCTTATGGACCGTCTGGGTAGTCGCCAAGGCAGGCACATTTTTGGCCTTTGCCATCTTTTTATTCCCCCCCCCCTCTTTTTTTTTTTTTTTATGTTTCTCTGTTCTCTACCTGATGACTTTCTCTGGCTGTTAATAGCCATTAGTTCCCTATAACCTGTTTTTTGGATGAGACCCCCCTGATGGGGATGATTTTGTTGAGTGCATTCCTTTGTAGATGACGTTGAAATCTTAATGTGTTTTTCGCAGATGACTTTAAACTTTAGTGTGTTTTTTGCAGGAGACCTTACATCTCTGTGTTTTCCGAGAATGATCTTAAATTAATTTTTTGTTTTTCTTCTAGTTTAACAGATGACTTATTTTGGCCCTGCGAGGTCTTTCATTTTATGTTGACTTTCTATGTTGATGCAAACTTTCAAAAATAAAGAATTTAAAAAAGAAAAAATCACCCTGTGCCCATAGGGGGGTGCAGGGTGTTTGTGTAATCTGTGTTATGTATGAATGTTTTTGTCTGTCGAATTGTTATGGTCTATCTGTTGTTATCTGCTGATAGATTTTCTGGGTGCATTATTTTACAGGGTTATCCAAAGAGAATCAAAGTCACCGCACATTCGGTGACTTTTCATTTTCTTCAATTCGGTGCGATATGGTGATCCCATTTCGGCGACCCTGCGGTGTATTCAGCAAGCACCTCAGGGCCGTCGTAGTGCAGGGAAAAGTTGCCGCAAACCTGCCGAACACTCACCGCAAAACCCGGCGAACGCACACGGAAACCCGCAAAAACATCTGGATTAAGCACGCCGGAGAAACCCGAGCAGCCACCGATCACAGCGCAGAGCAGCTGCCGGAGAAACCCGACAACGCAGACGAATGGAGTGAAAAAAAACGTATGCTTGAATGTTTGAAAAGTGAAACGCTGTTTGCAAAGAAACTACTGAACGAAAATGTCTGAAATTTACATATAAAATCCAATGAATGATAATAAAAAGGCTGTTACAGAAAATAGGAAAGACTGAAAAAAGTTTTTGCAAAACAATCCTGAAAAATGCCTAAAAGATCCTAAAAAATCTATAAATAAAGAGACTTTTTGCTGCAGAATAAAATAATAAACGGTTTATTAGATACTGGATTAAAACGGGAATATTTTTAACATTGAAGCCTATGGGATTCTCCTGAATAAACCTGTCGAATGAAACCACTGAACATCAGGGCAATTCGGCAACTTTCACTGCTGGTTTGTGTTCTCTGAATAGACGAAGCATTGCTTCTCTATGGGGATTCACTGCCCTCGAACAGGCAAAGAACAGGCACCGTATGTGCATGCAGTTCACCAACATTTGGGTAACTGCCTGCTCTCTGAATAGCCGAATGGCAGGGAAAGGTAACCGTACCCTGAATTTCACTGTTTGGTTACCTTTCGCCAGCAATTTGGATCTCTTTGAATAACCCTGTTAGTCTTTTCCAGCATCCCCTCTCAGGAATAGGTTAATTAACTGTGTACATTTGATTGGTCTTTTGTCAATCTGCTTGTCATTCAAACACTGCCCCATTATCTGATGTTTTAGACTGTAATCCTGTTTACCAACCAGGACTGTCATTGTCCCGTCTTGTCTAGGGATGTGGAGCAATGTTGGTGCTTTATAAATACTTGTAACTGTAACTGTGTATCGCGTTATCTGTCCTAGTCTAATTATGTCCCAAATGCCGTTAAGCAGAAGGTGCAATAACATCCGAATTTAAGAACAAGGGAAACTCACAACATTTTCTAAAGTATGAATTATGATGTAGTGCTGTAAGATGCCTAGGTGTTATTTTCTATTGGCTGCAACGCTACCCTGGGACTGTATATATTTAACTCCATAAAGGTGTTCAGTTGTTGTTGCTGTTCTAAAGTCCCAGATCCAAAGCATTGTCTTTTTTCTGGGGATGTCAGCAAGGCTCTTTATGTGTACCCGTCCTTAAGCTTTGTCGAAGGACTGGGGAGAGCACGGGGGTACAGCAAGGAAGCAGTATAAAGAAATGTGACCCAGTCGGGGTACTGAGATCTGTTACACCTTATCTGTCTGAATGCTCTCTGCATCCTGGGAATACTGGGTTCCTGATGACAGCCTTTCATGACTGCAATGTTGATCCCATTCCCAGAATACAGTAAGCATTGAATGACAGCGAAGTCTGCAGAGGGCACTGCCTGTGCGTGGATACTATCTGGCTATGGTTCCACCGCAGCGCTGTTTGCACAGTATGGAACGTGCGGATACACGTGTTCTTACATGTGGATATAACTTATTTTCCATTGTCCGTCCACCTGGATGAAAGCTCCAGAAATGGTAAATTTCAAGCCAACCAGGCTGATCTGTGAGCTGGGTAACTGGAAGCTGCGTATGGCCATGCTGCAAAACAAGGGACACAGCGTTATCTACAAACACACCGCCAGGAGAGAGCTTACAATAATACAGACAAGCGTGCCATAAAAAAGCATTTCCACCACACAATTTATAGCTGCTGCTCCTCACCTATCAAAACTGTATTTTACTGTCCCCATATGTTTTATGTGAGTAGATCCTGAGAAATCTGGCAGGTGAATCTTAGCCAGCTGCTGCTGCAGAACGCTCATACCTTCATCACACGCTGCGGGAGAAAGAAACCCGTTACATTCCTCAGCATTCAGGGAACTAACGGGAACCAGAAAGTAGTGAAAAAATAATTATCTTTTAATTTCCTGTATGAATATATAAATATTGTGATTTTAAATACATACCTTAGTTAACCCCTATGGGACCGGGCGGTTTTACACAAATCCATCCTTTAGTGACCACTGCTGTTTTTACGTTTCTGCGCTGTTCGTGTTTAGGTCAAATTTTCCTCTTACTCGTTTATGCAACCCACACATATTATACACAGTTTTTCCCGCCATTAAATGGACTTTCTAAAAATACCATTATTTCCACCATATCGTATAATTTACTATAAAAAAATATGAAATATTATGAAAAAATGGAAAAAACACACTTTTTCATAATCTAATCCCCAAAATCTACAACCACCAAAAAAGACCCCGGCTAAATAGTTTCAAAATTTTGTCCCGAGAGTAGAAATACCCAATTTATACAGGTTTTTGCTTTTTAACCCCTTCACTACTGGGCCAGTTCACCTATGTGCGATGAGCTCATTCTGACCGTTCTATGCTCAAACTCCAACATGAAGCGCAAGCATGGAAGAATATTCATCCTTCAACAAAAACTCCAACACGAATCTCCAGCCTTCAACGCAAACTCCAACATGAAGCGCAAGCATGGAAGAATATTCATCCTTCAACAAAAACTCCAACACGAATCTCCAGCCTTCAACGCAAACTCCAACATGAAGCTCAAGCTCTTCTCCAATGAACAGAACACCGGAAGAACTCTTACTCATCCAATGAAAGCTTCGACATGAAGTTTAGGCTGTCGGAAAATAAATGTATTAAAGATCACCAAGAGCTTATATTAAGAAGGTTTGAAAAAAAATCTGTAATGACTACTGAAACATCAAAACCTAATAACCAAATATAAAGGGTGGGAATAACCCAATTATCGGGTGGGATAATACTCGCCTCTGTGTCTTTATTATAATTATGATTCCCCGTCATGATAATAGGGGAATCTGGGAATTATCCCACAAGACACGGAGGCTCATATTATGCGAGTTCAAAGCTTAATTAATTAGTGATAGTGACATGTGACACACTGGTTTAACATAACACTCCCTAAAGGTGGATTCCCTGGACCAGTCTGCTGTTTTAAGATGTCTACAAGACGACATCCACGGGAGAAAAAACCTCGGAAGCAGAAGCACTCTGGGATGAATGAGCTCCGAACATGGAGACGTCTACACCAGCTTCTGACATGTTCCATTAAACCCACCCAGCGAGTGTGGTGGAAGTTACAGAATTGTATGGTTTGTGTAAGGATATGAATAAGCGTTGGGATTGGACGGACCTGTTAGGGGCAGAAACTCTTCCATATTCATTAAAACAATTACTGGGTAAAGGATAGGACGCTGTGGCAAAACTGGATAGAAGACCTCTGACAATGAAGTCTGTGTCCTATAGGAAAATTGAACATTTCTCCCCGTGTCGGGTAAAACTTCTTCCTGTTAAGTTTAGGGCTCGAACGTGTGAGACTCTATTGCAGGAAATCAAGCAAAGTAAAACGGCCAATTTCACAGAAATCACTTTAATAGACAGAGTTTCATTCTCGGCCACTTATCCAGAAAATTAACTAGAATGACATCCCAGATGTTAGAATAACGGGAACGAGGGGTCGTTACACTGTATACCCTTCAATAACCTACATGTAATGGGGTGCTTCCCGGCAGGAATACCAATAAAACCCTGATGTGAAGCAGATATCGCTGATCTGAGGTTATTAATCGTACGATACGCTTTACCATCCTCACATAGATGTGTGAAGAAACTAAACAAGTTACTCAAGGAACTGATATGGAATCAACTTGATGTTCCATGCACCAAGAAACCCATGAGTTACATGCGGTACCATATCTCCTCCTAGTAGAGGGGCCCAGGAACTCGACAAAAAGGAGGCAGATACATCCGAAATGTTGACTGAAGGTCAGTGACCCCTGATATTACATGTACAGCTTAAAAAATGAGTGAAGACTCAAGAATTCTGAAGCGTTCCCTCCGGGTCTCCCAGGGTGGATGATGGGACACGAATTAGCCTGGGAATGTCCACAGTTTCTTTAGGTGCAGGAACCATGGTTGAGACCTCCATAAGGGTGCTTTGGGCACTATTGTAGCTCATTGTACTGTACTAGTCTTATTACTGTTGAAATGAGAATGAATAGAGGGAAAGCGTAAAGCGTCCCTAGCGTCCAGGTCTGGACCAGAGCATCCGTGGCCAAAGCCATGGGGTCTGGTCTCCAACAGTAGTATTGTGGTAAAGGAATATTAAGACGAGAAGCCAACAAATCTATAGAGAAGGGACCCCAGAGGGATGACAAACTGGCAAATACCCTGGCGTCTAATCTCCAATCGCTGGAGTCTATCAGATACCTTGAATTCCAGTCCGCCATTACATTGCTGACCCATGGAATGTATTGGCCTGGACTGAGAGATTGTGAGGCCGGCAAAATCCTCAAAAGACTTTGCAGTCTCTGCCAACTGTTTAGACCTGGGGCCACCTATAAGGTTGATATAACGCACAGTGGACAGGTTGTCCATCTCCAGGAGTTTGGAACTCGCCTGGAAATGCTTAATAAAACTTGAATAACAAACAATCCTGCAAGGAGTCCTAAACCATTATATACAATCCTATCTCTGTGGAAACCCAACTGACACCTGTGGAAAGCGATCCACAGCGCGCCGCAGCCAGATCTGCTGGCGTCTGACTCTATGACCAATTCTGGAGTTGGATAGACGATGGCTTTGCTGTTCCATGACTCTAAATGATTTAGCCACCATTGCATCTCCAATTTCGACTCGTCGTCCAGAGAGATGCAATCTGGATAAAGCCATCCCCTCCGCAGAAATCGTGCTTTCAGACGTGGAAGAACTCGACAATAAAGCGGTCCTGTAAAGACCTCTTGTATTGCTGCGGAGAGTAGACCCAGGAGGTGAGCTAACCATCTCTGAGAGAATTCTTCTGCAGATAGAAGACATCTGATTTCTCTGTGAATCAGCCGAACTTTGTCTGAAGGCAGAGAAAGAGCCATCTCCATCGTGGTTACGGTGACGCCTAGAAATTCGATAGACTGTGTCGGTGTAAGGACAGATATTTTGTATTTTATCGGGATTGTCAGATAAGAGTCTTTTAGGTCTATATTGACCAATCAATCTCGTGGAGATAAAACTCCTTTGAATGATGGAATGTCTTCCATTTGGAAATGATTGTACACAACGTACTCGTTTAGGTGTTCTTTTTCCGATTGATACTGGGTGGAATTCTCCGTCTTGGGATGTTGGTGTGAAATTATACTCACCAAAATTCCTGATCTTCTCGAACCCCTGTAACCACTTTGACGGTGATATTCTGGTCCATTGTGGAATAAAAGGTGGGGTCCTTTTGGGGTCTAGTTAAGAGGATTTAAAGGAGCCTCTTGAGGTGGAATAAGGTTTGATGAGAAACCTATTCGAGAAAGCTTTCCTGACATTAGCCTTTATCTTACCTGTGGTCAAGAAGGACCTTGTATATTCGGTCATCTCCTTGAAGATGCCTTCTCCAAATAACTGACCCTCAGCGCTGGGACCAGGCTCATTATTATTATTATCATTTATATAAAGCGCCAATAGTTTATTATGCGCTAAGGTCGCCACTTTAGGGTGGATCCTGAGGAAACATAGAAACATAGAAAAATTCGGCAGATAAGAACCTTTCGGCCCATCTAGTCTGCCCAATTACATGGATACTTTACCTGGATTTATCTTTTGTTTAGGATAGCCTTATGCCTATCCCATGTCTGCTTAAATTCAATCACTGTTTTGGCCTCTACCACTTCTACTGGAAGACTGTTCCATGTATCCACCACCCTCTCAGTAAAATAATGCTTCCTGATGTTACTTTTAAACCTTTGCCCCTCTAATCTAAGACTATGTCCTCTTGTTTTGCTACTTTGTTTCCTTTTAAATATACTCCCTTCCTCTACCTTGTGGATTCCCTTTACGTATTTAAATGTTTCTATCATATCTCCTCTGTCTCGTCTTTTTTCCAAGCTGTACATGTTAAGATCATTAAGCCTTTCCTGGTAACTTTTCTCCTTCAAGCCATACACCATTTTAGTAGCCCTTCTCTGAACTCTCTCTAAGATGTCTATATCCTTCTGGAGATACGGTCTCCAGTACTGCACACAGTACTCCAAGTGAGGTCTCACCAGTGCTCTGTACAGTGGCATGAGCACTTCCCTTTTCCTACTGCTAATACCTCTCCCTACACAACCAAGCATTCTGCCAGCATTTCCTGCTGCTCTATTACATTGACTACTTACCCTTAGATCCTCTGAAATAATAACCCCTAAATCCCAACCCTCAGATGTTGAGGTTAGGACTGTATCAAATATTCTATATTCAGCCCTTGGGTTTTTACGTCCCAGGTGCATTATCTTGCACTTATCCACATTAAAACTCAATTGCCACAACTCCGACCATTTTTTTAGTTTACCTAAATCATTTGTCATTTGGCTGATCCCTCCAGGAACGTCAACCCTGTTGCAAATCTTTGTGTCATCAGCAAAAAGACATACTTTACCATTAATACCTTCTGCAATATCACTAATAAAAATATTAAAGAGAATGGGTCCAAGTACTGACCCCTGAGGTACCCCACTGGTAACAAGACCTTGCGCCGAATAAACTCCATTTACCACAACCCTCTGTTGCCTGTCACTCAGCCACTGCCTAATCCATTCAACAATATTGGAATCCAAGCTCAAAGATTGCAATTTATTGATAAGCCTTCTATGCGGAACAGTATCAAAAGCCTTACTGAAATCTAAATAAGCAATGTCTACTGCACCACCTGTGTCTATTATTTTTGTTACCCAAGCAAAAAAATCAATAAGATTAGTTTGGCATGATCTCCCTGAGGTAAACCCATGTTGTTTCTGATCCTGTAATCTATGTGTTTTTAGATGTTCAACAATCCTTTCCTTTAACATGGTTTCCATTAATTTCCCCACTACTGACGTAAGACTAACTGGCCTATAGTTCCCCGATTCCTCCCTACTACCCTTCTTGTAAATGGGCACAACATTTGCTAATTTCCAGTCTTCTGGGACGACTCCCGTTAACAAGGATTGGTTAAATAAATCTGTTAATGGTTTTGCTATTACATCACTGAGCTCTTTTAATAATTTAGGGTGGATCCCATCAGGCCCCATTGACTTATTTGTCTTTACTTTAGACAGCTGCTGTAGAACCTCCTCCTCTGTAAACTGATATGTAAATGTCTCTTTAGTGTTCTCTCCTAACTGAGGTCCCTTTCCTTCCTTTTCTTCTGCAAAGACTGAACAAAAATATTCATTGAGGAGAATTGAACGTCTCCTTTTCGCTCGATAAAGCTGTGTTATGTTACCAAAAACACAGACTAATCTCTGTACTCGGCCCCTGTGTTCAAACAGGACTGGTTTTCATTAGTGAGGAGAAACCTCAATCGAATCCATTAATTTTTGCCAATGGACCTACAAAATCAAACAATTTATCATGACACCCCTTAAGATTGCCTCTACTCCCCTTTTTCGGGACCAATTTGACTCCTTAAAGGGGCACTCTACTCAAAAAAATCACCCCCCGTTTTTTTATCCTAACCTATCCCTATTCCCTTAACCCTTTCACTGCTGAGGCTTTTCCCGCCTCTGTGCTGAGGTCATTTTTACCGGTTTTGCTCATCATGTTTAAACGTGTTTTGAAGGCTTATTTTAGTATATGACCCAGACATATTATATATCGTTCTTTCCGTCAGACTCGGCAGATTCATAATATGTCATTATCATATGTATACGTCATGACATGTCTGTATATTATAACAAAAAATGCAATAAAATATGAATTTTCAATAATTTACAACGTGTAAAGTGTTTTTTTTTTCACATTTTAACATGCGAGCAATTGCGGTTATATTTTGTATGGGGTGCGCTTGTTAAAAAAATTAGAGATGGGGTCTCGTTACATTTTTTTTGGGGGAAATTACGCGATTTTTAACAAACGCACCGCATACAAAAATCGTTAGTGCAGCATCATTGTTCACATTATAATTGAAATGGGAACAATATTGCTGCATTAACAAACCAAAGAAAAAAAAAAAACTTGTTTATTTTTTTTTTATAATTTGTTTTTTAAATATTTTTTTATTTTTATTTTAAATTTTTATTTTTTTTAAAAAAACTTTTTTCACAGTCGTGTTTGGTATCGTTGGAATGGCCATGCTCTGGCTGATCCAACAGTACCAAACTGTAACCCCTAGCTGCCACGGATCAGGAGATAGGGGGTTCATTGGAACCCCCTATCTCCACCATTGGTGGCAGCTAGGGGTTAACTCCAGGACTGGCGTCATCGTGCTATGCACGATGACGCCAGTCCTCAGGGGGAGTTCCCGGAGGCTTGGCCGACATCCAAGATTTTTCAGCGCTGATTCGTGATCCGGCTCCCCAGGGGTTAATGAGAGCCACCGTTTGGAAGGGCAGGCTGTGCCCTTCCAAGCGGTGCCTGTCTTAACCCCCTGCTCCCCGGCGATCGGAAGGGAGAGAGGTCCGAAGGACCTCTCCCCCCTCCCTTTCAGGCGCCTCCTCCGCACATGCGGGGGGGGGCGCCTGAATTAGATGTCATCGCGTCGCCGCGATGACATCAAATGTCCCCGCCGGGCTCCCGAGTGCTGGGCTGACATCCAAGATGTCAGCCCGCACCGGGGGGGCGCAGCAATCCGCCGGAATCCGGCGGATTGCTGCCTCCTGTGCTCGGACGCGCTGAGCGCGTCCGTAGCACAGGAGAACCACTTGGCTGGACGCGCTGAGCGCGTCCATAGCAGCCAAGTGGTTAATAAATCTTTATTTTTTTTCTTGTAACTGTAATACTTACCCTAAAATCCACTTTTTTCCAGCGGCGTCTTTTTTTTTTTCATACTCACCTCCCTCCTCTTCCGCTCCCGTCCTTCTTGCTGCGTCTTGCCTTCCGGTTTACGTGAGAAGCGCGCATGCGCACCTCTCACATAAGCCAGCCAATCGGCAGGCTCCCTCCCGGCTCCCTCTGAGGATTAGTGTTGCGCGCAAGAGGATGCAGACTAACCCTCAGAGGGAGCCGCCAGCTTCTGCGGTGAGTTGGAGACGTCATCGCGCTGAAAGCTGAAAGCACCATGACGTCTCCTACTCGGCAAAAGTTGGCAGAAGCGGGAAATATGATTCCCGCTCTGCTGACTGACAGCTGGGAGGGCGGAGTAAACTCCTCCGCCTCTCTCAGCTGTTTTCAGCTTTTTCAGCTTTTTCTGCCGAGCGGAGGGAGGGGGGACAGAGGGCAGGATAATCTGGGCATCATGACAACCTAAAATAGCTTAGGTGGTCATGTTGCCTAGAGTGTTCCTTTAAGGTCAGGTTGTGGTTCGGTGCAGGTTGTGGTTCGGTGCAGGTTGGGGTTCGGTGCAGGCTGGGGTCGGTGCAGGTTGGGGTTCGGTGCAGGTTGGGGTTCAATGGAGGTTGGGGTTCTGTGCAGGTTGGGGTTTGGTGCAGGTTGGGGTTCGGTGCAGGTTGGGGTTCGGTGCAGGTTGGGGTTTGGTGCAGGTTGGGGTTCGGTGCAGGTTGTGGTTCGGTGCAGGTTGGGGTTCTGTGCAGGCTGGGGTCGGTGCAGGTTGGGGTTCGGTGCAGGTTGGGGTTCAATGGAGGTTGGGGTTCTGTGCAGGTTGGGGTTTGGTGCAGGTTGGGGTTCGGTGCAGGTTGGGGTTCGGTGCAGGTTGGGGGTCGGTGCAGGTTGGGGTTCGGTGCAGGTTGGGGTTCAGTGCAGGTTGGGGGTCGGTGCAGGTTGGGGTTCGGTGCAGGTTGTGGTTCGGTGCAGGTTGGGGTTTGGTGCAGGTTGGGGTTCGGTGCAGGTTGGGGTTTGGTGCAGGTTGGGGTTCGGTGCAGGTTGGGGTTTGGTGCAGGTTGGGGTTCGGTGCAGGTTGGGGGTCGGTGCAGGTTGGGGTTCGGTGCAGGTTGGGGTTCGGTGCAGGTTGGGGTTCGGTGCAGGTTGTGGTTCGGTGCAGGTTGGGGTTCGGTGCAGGTTGTGGTTCGGTGCAGGTTGTGGTTCGGTGCAGGTTGTGGTTCGGTGCAGGCAGTGACATGTATCGCTTGACACGGTCCTTGTTATGCTATTCTAAGCTGTTGATGTAACGTCTTTGCCGCCGGGCACTGTGTTTATATAGATCAGACATGGCATTTTATTGGGTCCCGGAGCCCTCGGGGTTAATGCAGCAGCTGTGTTTGGTAATGGCGGCGCAGACACCGGATCCTGCGGGAATGAGCCGCTGTTTATTAATATCTGGGCATTCAGGGCTTTTGTTAAAGTACACGCACCGGTGCTATACCTGGGGGGCGCGTAACCCACTGTGCACCAGCTCTGGGGGGGGGGGGTCTGCAAATTGTGTATGTCTGCAGAGGGACATTGAGGGGGGGCAGAGGGGGGGCGGTGATAGCAGCACATGAAGGGATTACAGATAATCTGCGATGACCTGCCCAGAGGAAATTTATAGTGTGTGAGTCAGAGGGACAGAAACACCAAGAGCAAAACACGAGGAGGGGAGCAGAGACACAACGGGAACATCTAGAGTGCAAGCTCTTCTGATCTGCAAGATTCATTTCCCTCCCTCATTACTCACAGCCATCCAGGAGGGCCGAAAGGCCTAGGAACAAAGCATTTCAGTGCAATTTATATTCAGGGTGTGTGGGTGTATTTTTAGGGGTTCCTCCATATATTCAGGGTGTATGGGTATGTTTTTAGGGGTTCCTCCATATATTCAGGGTGTGCGGGTGTGTTTTTAGGGGCTCCTCCATATATTCAGGGTGTGCGGGTGTCTTTTTAGGGGTTCCTTCATATATTCAGGGTGTGCGGGTGTGTTTTAGGGGCTCCTCCATATATTCAGGGTGTACGGGTGTATTTTTAGGGGTTCCTCCATATATTCAGGGTGTGTTTTTTAGGGGTTCCTCCATATATTCAGGGTGTGCGGGTGTGTTTTTAGGGGCTCCTCCCTATATTCAGGGTATGTGGGTGTGTTTTTAGGGGCTCCTCCATATATTCAGGGTATGTGGGTGTGTTTTTAGGGGCTCCTCCATATATTCAGGGTGTGCGGGTGTGTTTTTAGGGGTTCCCCCATATATTCAGAGTGTGTGGGTGTGTTTTTAGGGGCTCCTCCATATATTCAGAGTGTGCGGTGTGTTTTTTAGGGGCTCCTCCATATATTCAGGGTGTGTTTTTAGGGGTTCCTCCATATATTCAGGGTAGGCGGGTGTGTTTTTAGGGGCTCCTCCATATATTCAGGGTAGGCGGGTGTGTTTTTTAGGGGCTCCTCCATATATTCAGGGTGTGTGGGTGTCTTTTAGGGGTTCCTCCATATATTCAGGGTGTGCGGGTGTCTTTTTAGGGTTCCTCCATATATTCAGGGTGTGTGGGTGTGTTTTTAGGGGTCCTCCATATATTCAGGGTGTGCGGGTGTGTTTTTAGGGGTTCCTCCATATATTCAGGGTGTGCGGTGTTTTTAGGGGTTCCTCCATATATTCAGGGTGTGCGGGTGTTTTTAGGGGTTCCTCCATATATTCAGGGTGTGTGGGTGTGTTTTTAGGGGTTCCTCCATATATTCAGGGTGTGCCGGTGTGTTTTAGGGGTTCCTCCATATATTCAGGGTGTGTGGGTGTCTTTTTAGGGGTTCCTCCATATATTCAGGGTGTGCGGGTGTCTTTTTAGGGGTTCCTCCATATATTCAGGGTGTGCGGGTGTGTTTTTAGGGGTTCCTCCATATATTCAGGGTGTGTTGTGTGTTTTTAGGGGTTCCTCCATATATTCAGGGTGTGCGGGTGTCTTTTTAGGGGTTCCTCCATATATTCAGGGTGGTGCGGGTGTGTTTTTAGGGGTTCCTCCATATATTCAGGGTGTGTGGGTGTGTTTTTAGGGGTTCTCCATATATTCAGGGTGTGCGGGTGTCTTTTTAGGGGTTCCTCCATATATTCAGGGTGTGTTTTTAGGGGTTCCTCCATATATTCAGGGTGTGCGGGTGTGTTTTTAGGGGTTCCTCCATATATTCAGGATGTGCGGGTGTCTTTTTAGGGGCTCCTCCATATATTCAGGGTGTGTGGGTGTCTATTTAGGGGCTCCTCCATATATTCAGGGTGTGTGGGTGTGTTTTTAGGGTTCCTCCATATATTCAGGGTGTGTGGGTGTCTTTTTAGGGTTTCCTCCATATATTCAGGGTGTGCGGGGTGTGTTTTTTAGGGGTTCCTCCATATATTCAGGGTGTGTGGGTGTCTTTTTAGGGGTTCCTCCATATATTTAGGGTGTGCGGGGGTGTGTTTTAGGGGTTCCTCCATATATTCAGGGTGTGTGGGTGTCTTTTTAGGGTTCCTCCATATATTCAGGGTGTGCGGGTGTGTTTTAGGGGTTCCTCCATATATTCAGGGTGTGTGGGTGTGTTTTTTAGGGGTTCCTCCATATATTCAGGGTGTGCGGGTGTTTTTTAGGGTTCCTCCATATATTCAGGGTATGCGGGTGTCTTTTTAGGGGTTCTCCATATATTCAGGTGTGCGGGTGTGTTTTTAGGGGCTCCTCCATATATTCAGGTGTGCGGGCGGTTGTCTTCTTAGGGGTTCCTCCATATATTCAGGGTGTGCGGGTGTCTTTTTAGGGTTCCTCCATATATCCAGGGTGTGGGTGTTTTTTAGGGGTTCTCCATATATCAGGGTATGCGGGTGTTTTTTAGGGGTTCCTCCATTATTCAGGGTGTGTGGGTGTCTTTTTAGGGTTTCCTCTCATAGTATTCAGGGTGTGCGGGTGTGTTTTAGGGGTTCTCCATATATTCAGGGTATGCGGGTGTCTTCTTAGGGGTTCCTCATATATTCAGGGTGGTGCGCGTTCCTTTTTAGGGTTCCTCCATAGTATCCAGTTGGTGTGTGGGTGTCTTTTTAGGGGTTCCTCCTCCATATATTCAGGGTATTGCGGGTGTTTTTTAGGGTTCCTCCATATATTCAGGGTGTGTGGGTGTCTTTTTAGGGGTTCCTCCATATATTCAGGGTGTGCGGGTGTGTTTTTTAGGGTTCCTCCATATATTCAGGGTGTGTGGGTGTGTTTTTTAGGGGTTCCTCATATATTCAGGGTGTTGGTGTCTTTTTAGGGGTTCCCCATATATTCAGGGTGTGCGGGTGTCTTCTTAGGGGCTCCTCCATATATTCAGGGTGTGTGGGTGTCTATTTGGGCTCCCCATATATTCAGGGTGTGGGGGTCTTTAGGGGTTCCTCATATATTCAGGGGTGTGGGTGTCTTTTTTAGGGTTTCCTCCATATATTCAGGGTGTGCGGGTTGTTTTTAGGGGTTCCTCCATTATTCAGGGTGTGCGGGTGTCTTTTTAGGGGTTCCTCCATATATTTAGGTGTGGCGGGTGTGTTTTTAGGGGTTCCTCCATATATTCAGGGTGTGTGGGTGTCTTTTTAGGGTTTCCTCCATATATTCAGGTGTGCGGGTGTGTTTTAGGGGTTCCTCCAATATTCAAGGGTGTGTGGGTTGTGTTTTTAGGGGCTCCTCCATTATTCAGGGTGTGTTTTAGGGGCTCCTCCTTATTCAGGGTGTGTGGGTGTCTTTTTTAGGGTTCCTCCATATATTCAGGGTGGTGGCGGGTGTCTTTTTAGGGGTCGCTCCATATATTAGGGTATGCGGGTGTCTTTTTAGGGGTTCCTCCATATATTCAGGGTGTGCGGGTGTGTTTTAGGGGCTCCTCCATATATTCAGGGTGTGCGGGTGTCTTCTTAGGGGTCTCCATATATTCAGGGTGTGCGGGTGTCTTTTTAGGGGTTCCTCCATATATCCAGGGTGTGTGGGTGTGTTTTTTAGGGTTGCTCCATATATTCAGGGTGTGTGGGTGTCTTTTTAGGGGTTCCTCCATATATCCAGGGTGTGTGGGTGTCTTTTTAGGGGTTCCTCCATTATTCAGGGTATGCGGGTGTGTTTTTAGGGGCTCCTCCATATATTCAGGGTGTGCGGGTGTCTTCTTAGGGGCTCCTCCATATTTCGGGTGTGCGGGTGTCTTCTTAGGGGTTCCTCCATATATCCAGGGTGTGTGGGTGTATTTTTAGGGGTTCCTCCATATATTCAGGGTGTGCGGGTGTCTTTTTAGGGGTTTCTCCATATATTCAGGGTGTGCGGTGTGCTTTTTGGGGCTCCTCCATATATTCAGGGTGTGCGGGTGTCTTTTAGGGGTTCCTCATATATTCAGGTGTGCGGGTGTCTTTTTAGGGTTCCTCCATATATTCAGGGTGTGTTGGTGTCTTTTTAGGGGTTCCTCCATATATCCAGGGTGTGCGGGTGTTTTTAGGGGCTCCTCCATATATTCAGGGTGTGTTTTTAGGGGCTCCTCGATATATTCAGGGTGTGCGGGTGTGTTTTTAGGGGTTCCTCGATATATTCAGGGCGTGCGGGTGTGTTTTTAGGGGGTCCTCCATATATTCAGGGTGTGTTTTTAGGGGCTCCTCCATATATTCAGGGTGTGTTTTTAGGGGCTCCTCCATATATTCAGGGTGTGTTTTTAGGGGTCCTCCATATAGGCAGGGTGTGTTTTTAGGGGTCCTCCATATAGTCAGGGTGTGTTTTTAGGGGTCCTCCATATAGTCAGGGTGTGTTTTTAGGGGCTCCTCCATATTTCAGGGTGTGTAACAGAGCTGCACAGTCATAGTAAATGCTGGGAATAAGAGTTTTTGCTTTTTTTTTCTCTATATGAGATGGAAGGGCCTGGATAAACATTCTGGGAATCACCTGGTCTCTGACTCCGCCTCCAGGGCCATTCCCTGAAAGACCCGAGGTGCGTTCAGTTCCTCAGCAGCTGCTGAATTGTTCCGTTTGCTGCAGCCGTCTCACTGCACGCTTTGGCAGTGAAAGGGCAGAGGATCGCTTAATGAAAGCTGCTGTTCCAATAAAGATTTGCTGTTTTGCTCCAAACCTTCAAACTGACACATTTCCTTATTGGATTATTTGCTACTTGGAGGCGGCCATCTTTCCTGCGTCACACTCTAACCCCGCAGCACCTCTCCACCACTGAGGCACGTTCAGTTGCTCAGCTGCTGCAAGTGTTAAGTTAGCAGTGCTGAGCTGCAGAAAGGCGTTCAGTGGCAAGTTGCTAACTTAGCACTTGCAGCAGCTGAGCAACTGAACGCGCCTCTGCAGGAGCCACTTTACTTAACAGGGGATACATACAGAGGCAGAACGCGTCGACATGGCAGCAGTGAACACGCCGAGCATTGGAACACGCCGAGCATTGAACAAGAAGGGTAGTAGGGAGGAATCGGGGAACTATAGGCCAGTTAGTCTTACGTCAGTAGTGGGGAAATTAATGGAAACCATGTTAAAGGAAAGGATTGTTGAACATCTAAAAACACATAGATTACAGGATCAGAAACAACATGGGTTTACCTCAGGGAGATCATGCCAAACTAATCTTATTGATTTTTTTGATTGGGTAACAAAATAATAGACACAGGTGGTGCAGTAGACATTGCTTATTTAGATTTCAGTAAGGCTTTTGATACTGTTCCGCATAGAAGGCTTATCAATAAATTGCAATCTTTGAGCTTGGATTCCAATATTGTTGAATGGATTAGGCAGTGGCTGAGTGACAGGCAACAGAGGGTTGTGGTAAATGGAGTTTATTCGGTGCAAGGTCTTGTTACCAGTGGGGTACCGCAGGGGTCAGTACTTGGACCCATTCTCTTTAATATTTTTATTAGTGATATTGCAGAAGGTATTAATGGAAAAGTATGTCTTTTTGCTGATGACACAAAAATTTGCAACAGGGTTGACGTTCCTGGAGGGATCAGCCAAATGACAAATGATTTAATGTGGATAAGTGCAAGATAATGCACCTGGGACGTAAAAACCCAAGGGCTGAATATAGAATATTTGATACAGTCCTAACCTCAACATCTGAGGAAAAGGATTTAGGGGTTATTATTTCAGAGGATCTAAGGGTAAGTAGTCAATGTAATAGAGCAGCAGGAAATGCTGGCAGAATGCTTGGAAATGCTGGCAGAATGCTTGGAAATGCTGGCAGAATGCTTGGTTGTGTAGGGAGAGGTATTAGCAGTAGGAAAAGGGAAGTGTTCATGCCACTGTACAGAGCACTGGTGAGACCTCACTTGGAGTACTGTGTGCAGTACTGGAGACCGTATCTCCAGAAGGATATAGACATCTTAGAGAGAGTTCAGAGAAGGGCTACTAAAATGGTGTACGGCTTGAAGGAGAAAAGTTACCAGGAAAGGCTTAATGATCTTAACATGTACAGCTTGGAAAAAAGACGAGACAGAGGAGATATGATAGAAACATTTAAATACGTAAAGGGAATCCACAAGGTAGAGGAAGGGAGTATATTTAAAAGGAAACAAAATAGCAAAACAAGAGGACATAGTCTTAGATTAGAGGGGCAAAGGTTTAAAAGTAACATCAGGAAGCATTATTTTACTGAGAGGGTGGTGGATACATGGAACAGTCTTCCAGTAGAAGTGGTAGAGGCCAAAACAGTAATTGAATTTAAGCAAGCATGGGATAGGCATAAGGCTATCCTAAACAAAAGATAAATCCAGGTATAGTATCCATGTAATTGGGCGACTAGATGGGCCGAAAGGTTCTTATCTGCCGACATTTTCTAGGTTTCTAAACACACCGAGCATTGAATGCAGAGCATTAAACACACCGAGCATTGAACGCAGAGCATTAAACACACCGAGCATTGAACGCAGAGCATTAAACACACCGAGCATTGAACGCAGAGCATTAAACACACCGAGCATTGAACGCAGAGCATTTAACACCACCGAGCATTGACGCAGAGCATTAAACACACGAGCATTGAACGCAGAGCATTAAACACACCGAGCATTGAACGCAGAGCATTAAACACAAACCGAGCATTGAACGCAAGCATTAAACACACCGAGCATTGAACGCAGAGCATTAAACACAGCGAGCATTGAACGCAGAGCATTAAACACACCGAGCATTGAACGCAGAGCATTAAACACACCGAGCATTGAACGCAGAGCATTAAACACACCGAGCATTGAACGCAGAGCATTAAACACACCGAGCATTGAACGCAGAGCATTAAACACACTGAGCATAAGAGAAAGAATAAGTTTAATCGTTTTGTTTAATTATTTGGAAATGCTGAGTCTCCTCCGCCCCCCCCTCCCCCGGTATGTGCCCGGCCCAGCAGGAATAGAGGGGGGGCGTCCCGCTCAGCGTGGGGGTATCAGTGCACAGAAGATGGGTACATAGGAATGGTCCGCAGGGTATGTTCCATATGTCACATGATCAGGGGATGCCCAGCGGGATGGTGAATGACAGGTAGTCCCCGGTGGCTCCCCAGCTGGCACGGTTGGTTTGGTAGATGCTGATCCACGTGGTTAAAATGACTAACCAGACGAGGAGGCCGAAACCCGAGCGCTTCACATCTGGAGGGAGGAGACAGAATGAACACATTGAGCGAGAGCTGCCACCAACAGCACAGAGTACACCTACGGGGGTGGAGGTCACTGACACTTTATGTCTGGCTGAAAAAATATTTCCCCCGCTGTAATATGTGATTGTGTCGCTTTTGCTGTGGTTGCGTCACCGCATCCGCCACGGCATCGTGTCCATAAGCTCATGCGACGTCACAGCATTTATTCTCGTCCAGAGCAGCATCATGCTCCCTCAACCACTCTTGCACAATGTGAGGCCGATGAAGCCTGGCATTGCCATCCTGGAATATGCCCGCTGTGCCATCAGCGAAAAAACCTGCTCATTCAGTGTATTCAGGGAGTCACGTAACCTCATTTTCTGGGCGCAGCACGATACTGAACCCAGGGCTGACCCACCAAAGCCCCCCCCCCCCGATCATACCAGGAATACACGTTTAGCAAACCTTTATTTTTATTATTAGAAATTTAAGATAATATACAAACATAAAAACTTACACATTATTACCTCATTTTCTCCCCTATTAATCATAAAACAGAAACGTATAAACACACCTCACTCACCAACTACGCTACGTAAAACCGCCAGCTCTTCCTGGTATTCCCAGACTTTAGCGTTTTTTTCTCCTTCCTTTCTCATTTCTCCCCAAAATCATTCTATCGGCCTCAACTTAAAGATTCCCTTCTCCCCACCCTACGGCCAGACCCAACTGTCCCAATCTATCCCTCAACTGTCCCCAACTGTCCCCATCTATCCCCAACTGTCCCCATCTATCCCCAACTGTCCCCATCTATCCCCAACTGTCCCCATCTATCCAACTGTCCCCATCTATCCCCAACTGTCCCATCTATCCCCAACTGTCCCATCTATCCAACTGTCCCATCTATCCAACTGTCCCCAACTGTACGCATCTGTCCCATCTATCCAAATCTGTCCCCATCTATCCACACCCTACGGCCAGACCCAACTATCTCCATCTATCCCCAACTATCCACACCCTACGGCCAGACCCAACTATCCCCCTCTATCCCCAACTATCCACACCCTACGGCCAGACCCAACTATCCCCCTATCCCCATCTATCCCCAGGTGTTTACCAGCTTTATTGCCATAAAAAAAAAAAAACACAAACATTTCTATGTGCATATCAGTAAACACCTGCACCCAGAATCCCAAAAATACGTGCGTATATGCACCTAGCAAAACCTAATGGTGATAAAATGTGCTATTCTTAACAATCTCTATAGCTCCAGTCTTGGAATTAATCCGTTATTAAAGCTTTATCTTCCGCTATGTGGATCCACTCTTTCCAATAAGCTCCATCTCTATGGTTAGATATTGTGCATTAATAGCCCCCTCCATGTTACATTGAAGCAAGAATTGTGTTTTTATATGATACACATTAGCAAACTTGGGGGGGGGGAAGCCAAAACATTTTCTGCAGGATTTTTAAGTATCGCCTCTCGAGCCCCCCCCCCCCCCATACTCACAGCTCTGGATCTGAGGCTGCTCCGTGTACGTCGGCTTGAAAAACGCTTCCCTGAAGAACCACAGCACGTTGACCAACCAGAGGAAAGGCAGCAGCGCGAATCCACCTGCACAAACACCGGCAGAGACGCAGGGGAGTGACAAAACATTACCATCCATCAGCACAAACACCGGCAGAGACGCAGGGGAGTGACAAAACATTACCATCCATCAGCACAAACACCGGCAGAGACGCATGGGAGTGAGAAAACATTACCGTCCATCAGCACAAACACCGGCAGAGACGCAGGGGAGTGAGAAAACATTACCGTCCATCAGCACAAACACCGGCAGAGACGCAGGGGAGTGAGAAAACATTACCGTCCATCAGCACAAACACCGGCAGAGACGCAGGGGAGTGAGAAAACATTACCGTCCATCAGCACAAACACCGGCAGAGACGCAGGGGAGTGACAAAACATTACCGTCCATCAGCACAAACACCGGCAGAGACGCAGGGGAGTGACAAAACATTACCGTCCATCAGCACAAACACCGGCAGAGACGCAGGGGAGTGAGAAAAACATTACCGTCCATCAGCACAAACACCGGCAGAGACGCAGGGGAGTGAGAAAACATTACCGTCCATCAGCACAAACACCGGCAGAGACGCAGGGGAGTGAGAAAACATTACCGTCCATCAGCACAAACACCGGCAGAGACGCAGGGGAGTGACAAAACATTACCGTCCATCAGCACAAACACCGGCAGAGACGCAGGGGAGTGACAAAACATTACCGTCCATCAGCACAAACACCGGCAGAGACGCAGGGGAGTGAGAAAACATTACCGTCCATCAACACAAACACCGGCAGAGACGCAGGGGAGTGACAAAACATTACCGTCCATCAGCACAAACACCGGCAGAGACGCAGGGGAGTGACAAAACATTACCATCCATCAGCACAAACACCGGCAGAGACGCAGGGGAGTGACAAAACATTACCATCCATCAGCACAAACACCGGCAGAGACGCAGGGGAGTGACAAAACATTACCATCCATCAGCACAAACACCGGCAGAGACGCAGGGGAGTGACAAAACATTACCGTCCATCAGCACAAACACCGGCAGAGACGCATGGGAGTGAGAAAACATTACCGTCCATCAGCACAAACACCGGCAGAGACGCAGGGGAGTGAGAAAACATTACCGTCCATCAGCACAAACACCGGCAGAGACGCAGGGGAGTGAGAAAACATTACCGTCCATCAGCACAAACACCGGCAGAGACGCATGGGAGTGAGAAAACATTACCGTCCATCAGCACAAACACCGGCAGAGACGCAGGGGAGTGAGAAAACATTACCGTCCATCAGCACAAACACCGGCAGAGACGCAGGGGAGTGAGAAAACAATACCATCAGCACAAACACCGGCAGACACCGTCACTATTACAGGCGTCACTGACACCCCCCCCCCACATCATCATCATGTGACCTGTATGCTGAGAGTTATAGGAGTCATGGCTGGTTTGGGGTGAGGGGAACTCTCATGCCGGGGGTCATTCACTTTAAAGCTGCAGATATTGACATCCGCCTTACACAAATAATTCAGACGAGCGCAGTGATCTCGTCCGTGTCGCCGCACAGTTTAACGTCCGTCGTAGCATAGAATCATGAGCAATAGAGACGCACACACTAAGTGCGTCCGCACCGAACTGCGCGCACACACAACGCACGCGGCAAACGGACGCAGGTTAGGCAAGAATGTAAAACCACTACCACAGATGCAGAGTGCGCCGCGTCCGGGTAGCGTTGTGTGTGCGTGAGGAGACGTCAGACGCAGCATTTGCAACGTCCAGCACCTTGACGCACACAATGCCTTTTCGTAATAATTTTATTTCCCACAATTCCCTTTTTTTTCTACGTCCATCAAAAAACGGACCATGTGGAGTTACCCCCTTATTATTGGTTTTCACCCTCCCTGTCGACGTCCCTTTCTCCTTGCACATGCGGAGCCTTCTCTTTTTTACAGAGACCCCCAGCTGGAGATGTTTACACCCCCCCCAGACTGCGTTAGCCTTAATGTGCAGCGCCTGCAAAGCACTATGGGGATTATATTAACCCTTTCTTAACCAGTCTGGCTCCTCCACTCACCCAGGTAATATTTCCTGCACAGCTGCAGTTTTTCCTCGTTCGGGACGCGTTCCAAATTCATATTTCAGCAAAAGCAATGGAAGCCCACCCCAAAAAAAATGGCGCAGGTCCCAGTGGAGGACGATGGGATTTCACAGGGAGATCACGGATTAACTGCAGGAGAAAAAAAACAATGGGTTAAACATTAAACGGGGAAAAAGGAGGTTCTTTCAACAATTTTATACAGAAAGAAGCTGTCAGAGCCCCCACAGCCTGCGCCATGTGATCATGCTGCCCGGGGGGTCCCGTGCCAATAATCTGAGGGTAAGTAGGGGGCTTGTAACTGGTCCCCCCCCCCAATCAGCTTCTCAATCCGGGCGCTGGTCAGATCTGTTCCATCAGCTCGGAGAAATGTTATGTACAAATAGCTTCAGCGCCGGGAAGAGCCTTTAACTCTGCCTTAATTATCCCCCCCCCGGCAGTGAAGGGGTTCAGGTCCCTGTACCAGCCAGGAGCACAAACCTTTAACTCTGCCCCAATGACCCCCCCGGCAGTGAAGGGGTTAAGGTCCCTGTACCAGCCAGGAGCACAAACCTTTAACTCTGCCCTAATGATCTCCCCCGGCAGTGAAGGGGTTAAGGTCCCTGTACCAGCCAGGAGCACGAACCTTTAACTCTGCCCTAATGATCTCCCCCCGGCAGTGAAGGGGTTAAGGTCCCTGTACCAGCCAGGAGCACAAACCTTTAACTCTGCCCCAATGACCCCCCTGGCAGTGAAGGGGTTAAGGTCCCTGTACCAGCCAGGAGCTCAAACCTTTAACTCTGCCCTAATGATCTCCCCCGGCAGTGAAGGGGTTAAGGTCCCTGTACCAGCCAGGAGCACGAACCTTTAACTCTGCCCCAATGACCCCCCTGGCAGTGAAGGGGTTAAGGTCCCTGTACCAGCCAGGCATCCCGGGACGGATCAGACAGTGGCTCCTAAATGGTTTACGTGGCTGAAGATTTAAACGCTTGGAGTGTTTTGGCAAAGCGCCCCTCACATTCCTCGCCGGGCGCCAGTCGTGGCCCTCACAGAGCCGGCTCAGGAGATCCAGGAGGTCCGTATTTGGTCATGTTTGGGACGAGGATTCGCTTCCTCTGATCTTCATTTTGAGAGGTTTGTGTCGCGTTGTCTGCACGGAGTGATGGGGTCCCACGCTGGACGATCGGCGCAGCCAGATACAGGAAGCGTCCCTGATGCTGCGAAATCCGTAATCTCATTTACACCGGATTAAAAATCACTAATGGGGGGGGGGTTAATATAGGAGGATCAGAAATAACCCACGAGACACTGCGTGGACAGATACAATGTGTCACAGGTCCCCTGCGAGGAGGGGGGGTTATCACACACCAGGACCCTCTGTCTAGTAGGTGACCATCATCTGCACCACAGCTGCCTACAGGGTCCGCGCCGGTTTCGGGGGTCAGGCTTAGTGTCTGCGCCGGTTTCGGGGGTCAGGGTTAGTGTCTGCGCCGGTTTCGGGGGTCAGGGTTAGTGTCTGCGCCGGTTTCGGGGGTCACGGTTAGTGTCTGCGCCGGTTTCGGGGGTCACGGTTAGTGTCTGCGCCGGTTCGGGGTCACGGTTAGTGTCTGCGCCGTTTCGGGGCGTCACGGTTAGTGTCTGCGCTGGTTTCGGGGTCGGGTTAGGTCTGCGCTGGTTTCGGGGGCCGGGGTTAGTGTCTGCGCTGGTTTCAGGGGTCGGGGTTAGTGTCTGCGCTGGTTTCAGGGGTCGGGGTTAGTGTCTGCGCTGGTTTCGGGGTCAGGGTTAGTGTCTGCGCGTTTCGGGGGTCGGGGTTAGTGTCTGCGCTGGTTTCAGGGGTCGGGGTTAGTGTCTGCGCTGGTTTCGGGGGTCAGGGTTAGTGTCTGCGCTGGTTTCGGGGGTCAGGGTTTAGGTCTGCGCTGGTTTCGGGGTCAGGGTTAGTGTCTGCGCCGGTTTCGGGGTCAGGGTTAGTGTCTGCGCCGGTTTCGGGGTCAGGGTTAGTGTCTGCGCCGTTTCGGGGTCAGGGTTAGTGTCTGCGCCGGTTTCGGGGTTCAGGGTTAGTGTCTGCGCTGGTTTCGGGGGTAGGGTTAGGGTCTGCGCTGGTTTCGGGGTCAGGGTTAGTGTCTGCGCCGGTTTCGGGGGTCAGGATTAGTGTCTGCGCCGGTTCGGGTCAGGGTTAGTGTCTGCGCTGGTTTCGGGGGTCCAGGGTTAGTGTCTGCGCTAGTTTCGGGGTCAGGGTTAGTGTCTGCGCTGGTTTCGGGGTCAGGGTTAGGGTCTGCGCTGGTTTCGGGGGTCGGGGTTAGTGTCTGCGCTGGTTCGGGTTCAGGGTTAGTGTCTGCGCTGGTTTCGGGGTTAGTGTCTGCGCCGCGGGGGTCAGGGTTAGTGTCTGCGCCGGTTTCGGTCCAGGTTAGTGTCTGCGCCGTTTCGGGGGTCACGGTTAGTGTCTGCGCCGGTTTCGGGGGTCACGGTTAGTGTCTGCGCCGGTTTCGGGGGTCACGGTTAGTGTCTGCGCCGGTTTCGGGGGTCACGGTTAGTGTCTGCGCCGGTTTCGGGGGTCACGGTTAGTGTCTGCGCCGGTTTCGGGGGTCACGGTTAGTGTCTGCGCCGGTTTCGGGGGTCACGGTTAGTGTCTGCGCTGGTTTCGGGGGTCGGGGTTAGGGTCTGCGCTGGTTTCGGGGGCCGGGGTTAGTGTCTGCGCTGGTTTCAGGGGTCGGGGTTAGTGTCTGCGCTGGTTTCAGGGGTCGGGGTTAGTGTGCTCGCGTTTCGGGGGTCGGGGTTAGTGTCTGCGCTGGTTTCGGGGGTCAGGGTTAGTGTCTGCGCTGGTTTCGGGGGTCGGGGTTAGTGTCTGCGCTGGTTTCAGGGGTCGGGGTTAGTGTCTGTGCTGGTTTCGGGGGTCAGGGTTAGTGTCTGCGCCGGTTTCGGGGGTCAGTGTTAGGGTCTGCGCTGGTTTCGGGGGTCAGGGTTAGTGTCTGCGCCGGTTTCGGGGGTCAGGGTTAGTGTCTGCGCCGGTTTCGGGGGTCAGGGTTAGTGTCTGCGCCGGTTTCGGGGGTCAGGGTTAGTGTCTGCGCCGGTTTCGGGGGTCAGGATTAGTGTCTGCGCTGGTTTCGGGGGTCAGGGTTAGGGTCTGCGCTGGTTTCGGGGTTAGTGTCTGCGCCGGTTTCGGGGGTCAGGGTTAGTGTCTGCGCCGGTTTCGGGGGTCAGGTTAGGGTCTGCGCTGGTTTCGGGGGTCGGGGTTAGGGTCTGCGCTGGTTTCGGGGGTCAGGGTTAGGGTCTGCGCTGGTTTCGGGGGTCGGGGTTAGTGTCTGCGCTGGTTTCGGGGGTCGGGGTTAGTGTCTGCGCCGGTTTCGGGGGTCAGGGTTAGTGTCTGCGCCGCGTTTCGGGGGTCAGGTTAGTGTCTGCGCCGGTTTCGGGGTCAGGGTTAGTGTCTGCGCTGGTTTGGGGGTCGGGGTTAGGTCTGCGCTGGTTTCGGGGGTCGAGTTAGGGTCTGCGCTGGTTTCGGGGGTCGGGGTTAGTGTCTGCGCTGGTTTCGGGGGTCAGGGTTAGTGTCTGCGCTGGTTTCGGGGGTCAGGGTTAGGGTCTGCGCTGGTTTCGGGGGTCAGGATTAGTGTCTGCGCCGGTTTCGGGGGTCAGGGTTAGTGTCTGCGCTGGTTTCGGGGGTCGGGGTTAGGGTCTGCGCTGGTTTCGGGGTTAGGGTCTGCGCTGGTTTCGGGGTTAGGGTCTGCGCTGGTTTCGGGTTCTGTTCTATTGTGGCTGAACTCATTTTAAAAAGGATCAGAATCTGCAGATTAAAAGAGAAGCAAAACGTGGAGCCGGATCTTAGGGTTATAGTTAAAGAAAAATACCGTCTAACCCCGACCGACCCTAAACCTTAACCAGACTAAGCCTAAAACTGATCCCAACATCTAACCCCCCCCCCTCTACACCCCAATCACATGTTACTGGCTGCAGGCTCTCTCCCCCTGCTTATCATCAGGTGATTTGCTGCTTTGTAACACTCCTCTCCCCCTGCTTATCGTCAGGTGATTTGCTGCTTTGTAACACTCCTCTCCCCCTGCTTATCGTCAGGTGATTTGCTGCTTTGTAACACTCCTCTCCCCCTGCTTATCGTCAGGTGATTTGCTGCTTTGTAACACTCCTCTCCCCCAGCTTATCATCAGGTGATTGCTGCTTTGTAACACTCCTCTCCCCCGGCTTATCATCAGGTGATTTGCTGCTTTGTAACACTCCCTCCCCCTGCTTATCGTCAGGTGATTTGCTGCTTTGTAACACTCCCTCCCCCTGCTTATCGTCAGGTGATTTGCTGCTTTGTAACACTCCTCTCCCCCGACTTATCATCAGGTGATTGGCTGCTTTGTAACACTCCTCTCCCCCTGCTTATCGTCAGGTGATTTGCTGCTTTGTAACACTCCTCTCCCCCTGCTTATCGTCAGGTGATTTGCTGCTTTGTAACACTCCTCTCCCCCGGCTTATCATCAGGTGATTTGCTGCTTTGTAACACTCCTCTCCCCCTGCTTATCGTCAGGTGATTTGCTGCTTTGTAACACTCCTCTCCCCCGGCTTATCGTCAGGTGATTTGCTGCTTTGTAACACTCCTCTCCCCCCTGCTTATCATCAGGTGATTTGCTGCTTTGTAACACTCCTCTCCCCCTGCTTATCATCAGGTGATTTGCTGCTTTGTAACACTCCTCTCCCCCTGCTTATCGTCAGGTGATTTGCTGCTTTGTAACACTCCTCTCCCCCTGCTTATCGTCAGGTGATTTGCTGCTTTGTAACACTCCTCTCCCCCTGCTTATCATCAGGTGATTTGCTGCTTTGTAACACTCCTCTCTCCCCCTGCTTATCGTCAGGTGATTTGCTGCTTTGTAACACTCCTCTCCCCCTGCTTATCGTCAGGTGATTTGCTGCTTTGTAACACTCCTCTCCCCCCTGCTTATCGTCAGGTGATTTGCTGCTTTGTAACACTCCTCTCTCTGGTCTTTTGTCCTGAATCTTTTATAGCATTACACACAAAGACCTCCACCTCACCTGTGACTTCCGCTTCCGGTCTGCGTCGCGCAGGGAGTCTTGGGTGATGTATCCTCGGTCTTGGCGGACTCGCGGGGCATGCCGGGACTAAATTTTCTGGCCCTGGGTGTCCGGTCAGGCCTCCTCTACTTCCGGCTCTCCGACCCTGAACCGAATACAAGAGCGGAAGAGGCGGTGCTTGGGTCCCGGAAGTGACGCGCGGAGGACAGGAAGTGGGCCCTTCTGGAAGAAAATGGCTGAATACTTAGCGTCAATCTTCGGTACCGAGAAGGATAAGTGAGTGAATAACACGTGGCTGGCGGGAGGGGAGGAGGCACCCCGAGAAGACCTGGCAGGGGGGGGGGCAACACCGGGACACGTGGGGGTCCGGGTGTAAACAATGGGGGGGATGGTATAAATAGGCATGGGGAGGCCACAGAGGGGCGAGTATAAACAGGAGGGGGGGCTACCTGAAGGGCCACACGTGGGGGATGTGTATAAACAGAGGAGGGGGCCACATGTGGGGGCTGGGTAAAAACAGGGGGGGCCACATGTGGGGGCTGGGTAAAAACAGAGGGGGCCACATGTGGGGGCTGGATGTAGTCCTGTCTGGTTTGTGTTTGTGGAAGACCATGAGTTGGGGACCCTCAGACCATCACACGGGGCCCCCCGGATCCCCCCCCCCTCACACCGCGTCATTTTGGGTTCATGAAAGATATTCACGTTAATAAAAATGGAGCAAATAAACCCATATTTGCTTTTCCCAGAATGCCGCGGGGTCAGCCCTGTACAATGACCTGCAAAAAACTGTAATACAGAAAAATCTGTCATAGAGGAACATCAAGCAGGTAAAAATAAAGTGATCGGCGGAAATCCCAGCAGATCCTATGAGGGATCTTCTCTCCCGACGGCGCCGAATGTCACCGCGTCTGCCAATTCAGGGCAATTCCAAAGTTCATAAAGCTGTATTTACACCAAATAGCGGCGATTCGACAGTTAAATACACGGCTTGGTCTATTCACAGAGCGACGAGTCACAAATTGCGGCGAAATGCCGGGGTTACGGTGATTTCAATTTGACCGGTTTAAACCGGCGAATCTATAGGTTTCCGTATAATAAATGGAAAATCTTGAAAGTTTTTATTTATTTTAAAGCGCTTTTTATTATTTTTTAAAGGACCTTTTTTATTATTTTGACACATTTTTTACATTTTTTTTATTGGTTTATGGTTTAAGCTCCAATTAGGAAAATAGACTTTTAACCCCTAGTCCGGTGGAATTTGTCTTTGTCAGACGTGGCGGTGGAGACTTTGCCAGGATTTCTCAGCCCTGCGCGGTGTCGCTTTCCGTTCGGTGTCTCTGATCACTCATTCTGTTTTTTCTTTTTCCTGTTACAGGGTTAACTGCTCCTTCTACTTTAAGATCGGGGCGTGTCGCCATGGAGACAGATGTTCTCGACTGCACAATAAGCCCACGTTCAGCCAGGTAAGTTTCCCCCCCCCCCCCCCCCCCGGTCGGATGTGTCCCATGGGTGTACGGTGTGGAGCGGCAGACCTGTCCCATGGGTGTACGGTGTGGAGCGGCAGACCTGTCCCATGGGTGTACGGTGTGGAGCGGTAGACGTGTCCCATGGGTGTACGGTGTGGAGCGGTAGACGTGTCCCATGGGTGTACGGTGTGGAGCGGCAGACGTGTCCCATGGGTGTACGGTGTGGAGCGGCAGACGTGTCCATGGGTGTACGGTGTGGAGCGGCAGACGTGTCCCATGGGTGTACGGTGTGGAGCGGCAGACGTGTCCCATGGGTGTACGGTGTGGAGCGGCAGACGTGTCCCATGGGTGTACGGTGTGGAGCGGCAGACGTGTCCCATGGGTGTACGGTGTGGAGCGGCAGACGTGTCCCATGGGTGTACGGTGTGGAGCGGTAGACGTGTCCCATGGGTGTACGGTGTGGAGCGGCAGACGTGTCCCATGGGTGTACGGTGTGGAGCGGTAGACGTGTCCCATGGGTGTACGATGTGGAGCGGTAGACGTGTCCCATGGGTGTACGATGTGGAGCGGCAGACGTGTCCCGGGGTTTGGGTTCTCGATGTTTATCGTGGAATCAGACTCGATGATGGCATTGGATGTGACCTTTGACCTGTGTGATCTGTCGTCCCGTTCTCTGGGCCTCGTCGATCCCTCCCCATAAATCCTGCTTTTGTTTTGCAGACCATCGTGTTGCTGAATCTGTACCGGAACCCGCAGAACACAGCGCAGAGCGCGGACGGCTCTCACTGTGAGTAACCGCAGCGGCCCGCGGCGCTTCCTGATCATATGACATGAAGCTTCCATTGGGGCTCATCATGCGTCGAATGAATCTGTTCATGTCATCTGACCTGCAAATCATACAGTGATTCGATCACGGCCGCCAGTGACCGCTTTAAATTGTGCTGCGATTTTAAACCAGACGTTCCACATGCTCCAGCTTAAACGTGCGCGCGCGCGCTCCAGCTTAAACGTGCGCGCGCGCGCTCCAGCTTAAACGTGCGCGCGCTCCAGCTTAAACGTGCGCGCGCGCGCTCCAGCTTAAACGTGCGCGCGCGCGCTCCAGCTTAAACGTGCGCGCGCGCGCTCCAGCTTAAACGTGCGCGCGCGCTCCAGCTTAAACGTGCGCGCGCGCTCCAGCTTAAACGTTTGCGAGCTCCAACAGACACAGAAGAACATAAACATGATGTGACAGGTTCACTTTGACCCTTAATGAAGGGAAAATCTCTTTAAACGACCGTGTGACGATGTCTCATGTCAATCCACCCCTCTCCCCGCATGGCCCAGCAGGCCGTCACCCTGAGGTGTATGTGCTGGGTGACTACGTCCATTTCGGGTTCCTGTTAGACACATGCTGCGCATTAATGAATTCTCAGTGCGAGGATCTGGTGGGCTCGCACACGGGGCGCGAGGATCTGGTGGGCTTGCACACGGGGCGCAAGGATCTGGTGGGCTTGCACACGGGGCGCGAGGATCTGGTGGGCTCGCACACAGGGCGCGAGGATCTGGTGGGCTCGCACGCGGGGCGCTGTCTGTACGGTAACACGGGGTGGGTCCACTAACCGCCTTCTCTTTCCTTCCATTTCAGGCCACGTGAGCGACGTGGAGGTGCAGGAACATTACGATGACTTCTTTGAGGTGAGTCTCTCCTCCCTGTGTCAGCAGCTGTATACATCATGGCAACATTTCCCATGCATCCTGCTGAGCATCATGGGACATGTAGTCCTCAAACATGGGGGTGTTGCAGATATCTAATGTAGCACGTTGCACCTTCTCTTTCCTCAATGACTTTTCCGCTCGTCCGTCCCCCCCACAGGAGATATTCACAGAAATGGAGCAAAAGTACGGCGAGGTGGAGGAGATGAACATCTGCGACAACCTCGGGGATCACCTGGTGGGGAACGTTTATGTTAAGGTGAGGTGTCTGGGCGTCGCTTTATGTCAGGGGGGTGGCTTCTGGGCATTGCCTTGTGTTGGGGTGGCGTTGCTTTATGCCGGGGTGTCGCTTTATGTCGGGGCAGCGCCTGGGCACTGGTTTTATGTCGGGGCCCGGCGCCTGGGCGGCGCTTTATGTCGGCGCCTGGGCGGCGCTTTATGTCGGGGCCCGGCGCCTGGGTGTCGCTTTGTCGGGGCCTGTGTTCTATCAGTGAGATTCATCAGATAGTGAGATCCCTCCCACTACGGGGAGGAGCTCATGGGGGACTGTGGCTGGATGGGAAGTGATGGGCGGCCCCTATGTTGGGGGCCGGCGTTTGGGCCTTGCTTTATGTTGGGGGACGGCGCCTGGGCATCACTTTATGTTGGGGGCGGTGCCTGGGCGTCGCTTTATGTTGGGGGGGGCCGCGCCTGGGCGTCGCTTTATGTTGGGGGCGGTGCCTGGGCGTCGCTTTAGGTTGGGGGCGGCGCCTGGGCGTCACCTTTTTTATTAAAGAAGCTCCTGGTGACGCGACGCACAGATAAACCTCACACTCGTCTCTATATGATCTGCTCCGCCATATTCCTCCCTACGTGCTGCACATGCCGCACCCCCGCCTGGTGTGACCACTTCTCTCTCTGTGGATACGGTGCACTGGCTGCTTGCGTGGTGTGTGTGTGTGTGGATACGGTGCGCTCGCTGTGTGTGTGGATACGGTGCGCCCGCTCTGTGTGTGCCGTATAGCAGCGCGCGCTTCTCATATCCTGTATTAAACGAGGCTGGAGCAGAAAGAGGAAACAGATTTATTCATTTTAAAAACCCAGAAAACACGTTTTACAAACTAAATAAATCTATGGGGATCTTTTACTGGAGCGTTGAACCCCCCCCCCCCCCTCCTTCCTCCCCGGAGCTCTGCGTCGTCGTCCCTGGAGCTCTTCGCCTCCCCCCCCCTTCCTCCCTAGAACTCTTCACCTCCCCCCCTTCCCTAGAACTCTGCGTCGTCCCCCGCCCCCCCCTGGAGCTCTGCCCCTCCCTGGAGCTCTGCCCCCCCCCCACCCTTCCTCCCTGGAGCTCTGCCCCCCACCCTTCCTCCCTGGAGCTCTGCCCCCCTCCCCACCCTTCCCCACCCTTCCTCCCTGGAGCTCTGCCGCCCCACCCTTATCCGAGCCACCACCAGAGGGCAGTGTGAAATCCTGCCCGCGTGTCACTGTCCATGGGGGTTGGGGACTAATAACGGGGCCCATAAAAAGAAGAAACCATTAACCCTTTCATGCCGCGGGGTGAGGGATAACGCGATGCTGGTATAAATGTCTGCGTTTGTCGCGAGTTTTCGCCCCGTTTAGAGGTTGCACTCGCTGCCGTTAAACTCTGAGCTTCGCTCCTCCGCGATGTTACAGATCAGTCTCTCCCCCGCGGGGGTCTCCTCCTCCTCGGCATTCTCCGTCTCCGTGTGCCGCCGCGCTGAGAAGAAGTCGCCGTTTTCCCAGAAGAGGCTCAGCTCGGATCCCTCCATCTCCCGCATCTCCTCCATCTCCTTGGCGCTGCAGCGCGGCAGCTGCACCTCGAAGGTCTTGTGGAAGCGCTTGTAGTCCACACGGAAGGCGCCTTTCTCCAGGCTCATGCAGGGCTCGAAGCGGTGACCCCAGATGATTTCTGCCTCCAGGTAGGAGCTCTTGGCTTGGCAGGTCATCCCTAAAATGTGGGGGGAAGGAACATTAATCCCTAAAACTGGTGAATACCCCCCCCCCCCTATAATATGCCGCGCTAGGAGCGTAAGGACAACATGAACCAGCGGCCGCCCCGGCTTCACTCGCCTGTGGCCTCCACGATGCCCTCCAGGATGACGATGATCTCAAACTGCTCTCGCAGCAGCTGCTCGGGGCCCATCTCCCAGAACGGACTATTCTCATCGACCACGTGGCAGATCACTTGCGGCTCCACCAGGAACAGGCGGTCCTCCCCGGTCTCGTAACCCAGATTGATCTCGGATTGCTCCAGCGGGATGAACTCGCCCTCGTACGTCTGTCTGGATTTGATGAGCTTGGCCCGGATCTTGGCGTCCACCATGTGACTGTCCCGGAGGTCCCCGATGCGGAACATCAGGCAGAGCCTCTCGTCGCGCGGACACACCACACAGTTCTGGCTGAAGATTAGTGTCTGGGCCCGTTTCTTGGGTCTGGAAATCTTTACGAACATGCAGCCCACCATGAGCGCGTCGATCATGGAGCCCACGATGGACTGTGCCATGACCAGGTAGACGCCTTCCTGGCAGTTGGCGGTCACCATGCGGGAGCCGTAGCCGATGGTGCGCTGGGTTTCCACCGAGAAGAGGAGAGCGGAGATGAAGCTGTCCACGTTTTGGAAGCAGGGATACCATTCCTCATCGTCCACGTGGTCCAGGTCTTGGCGCCAATACGCGTCCAGGTAGTAAATGGTGGCAAACAGGAGCCACGTCCATATGTAGCACATCATGAAGACGAAGAGAAACCAGCGGTACTTCAGGTCCACGAAAGTGGTGAAAATGTCTGACAGGAAGCGGCTCTTCTCCTCGATGCGGCCCAGGTTGACCTGGCATTTGCCGTCCTTGGTGACGTAGCGCTGGCGTTCACGCCGGGTGGAGGCTTTGCCTTGGTGGAGCTCGGCCTCCATCAGTTTGCACCGTTTCTTAAACTGGCGCTCGGGCCCAGCTGCAGGCGCGGAGAAGATCCCTCGAGGTGGCATGTTGAGGTACCGAGGCCCGTGGGTGATATCCGGGACGCTCACGGCGTGCCGGGGATACCAGCGGCCGCTCCCGACTCCCCCGTCTCTCAGAGAACAGCGCCGGTACTTGCGGAGGTCGGAGGAGATGCACACGCTGGGCCGTGACCGGTTTGGGAAGTGGTAACCAATGTCAGTGGTGCTCATATGGCGCTTGTATGCGCTCCGCGGCATGATGTCCGGCAGGGGAAGCGGAGGGTTGGTGGATGGAAGAGGACGTGCCGGCGGCTTGGGCTCGGACGCACAGGTTGGGACGACCACACATTCTGGCTGGAGATGGAGGAGAGACAGTGGTCAGTCGTTACCTGACACACACGTGATTTTCCCCCCCCCCCCCCCGCCTTCTGCGTCTTACCTTCTGCGGGAAGCTGCAGTAGCGGCTGGTGTCGGTGGGCGGCCGCGGCAGGTAGGCCAGGACCTGCTTGGGTTTTCCGGCTTGGCTGATGGAGTTTGAGCGGCCGTTGAGTTGGACGTTGCTCCCCTTGTGCGTGTCAGGCCCCTCCCCCTGCAGGGTCACGCCGGGCATGTTCATACTGATGGCGGACTCGATGAGAGCGGGAGTGTGAACGCCTTTCCGATATTCTGTGCGTGTCATGAAGCACCTGGGGGGGGGGGGACAGAAAAATCATCCCGGGTATAGATTGGCGAGCGCTGGGGGGGGCGAAGCCTTCTTCTGAGGGGCGGAGGGGGGGCGAAGCCTTCTGGGGGGGGGTTATGGGGTGATATGGAGACATGGGTCACATTGAGTTCCTGCGCTGATCGTGTTGTGAGCTTTGTGCACAGGGGTCGCTGCGTCCTCTGTGAGGTCGTCACGTGGAGCCAGTGCTTTGGGAGTTATTCACTAAACCCTGAGAGCTGACGCCAAGCATTAACCACTGTGTGTGTCGTGTATCTACAACCATCTGAGTGTTTAGTTCTTGTGTATTGTGCAGGATTGTGTTGTTTTTCTTGGCTCTAAGTGTTTTGTGTTGGTGTTCTGGAAAGTGGAGTTGCGGTACCTGTGTGTTGTGCTGGTTTCGGGGTCTCTGTGCGTACCTGTATATTGTAGTGTCGCGTACCTGTGTGCGTCTTCGCTCTCTCTCTCGCTTTGTCCCAGATCTCGGTGTCAAATCCTAATTACGTGAAAGCAGATTAAGTGCCTCTATATTAAGCCGCCGGCGAGTGCGACTCACAGGTATCTCCCTCCTGCCGGCCGCGGCCTCCTACGCTCACAGGTTGGGTTGCGGGGGGAGGGGGGGGGATTGTCCCGGCGCATGTTTTATGGCGGAAACTCAAAATCTGCTCCAACTCCTCATAATGTATTGATTTTATTCCTGCAGTTCCGGAGGGAGGAGGACGCGGAGCGAGCGCTAGTAGAGCTCAACAACCGCTGGTTTAACGGTCAGGCCATCCACGCCGAGCTCTCACCGGTCACAGATTTCCGAGAGTCCTGCTGCCGCCAGTATGAGATGGGGTGAGTCTCTCTGCTCCTCTAGATTGTAAGCTCCTGTGAGCCGGACCCTCTGCTCCTCTAGATTGTAAGCTCCTGTGAGCCGGACCCTCTGCTCCTCTAGATTGTAAGCTCCTGTGAGCCGGACCCTCTGCCTCTAGATTGTAAGCTCCTGTGAGCCGGACCCTCTGCTCCTCTAGATTGTAAGCTCCTGTGAGCCGGACCCTCTGCTCCTCTAGATTGTAAGCTCCTGTGAGCCGGACCCTCTGCTCCTATAGATTGTAAGCTCCTGTGAGCCGGGCCCTCTGCTCCTCTAGATTGTAAGCTCCTGTGAGCCGGACCCTCTGCTCCTATAGATTGTAAACTCCTGTGAGCCGGCCCTCTGCTCCTCTAGATTGTAAGCTCCTGTGAGCCGGACCCTCTGCTCCTCTAGATTGTAAGCTCCTGTGAGCCGGACCCTCTGCTCCTCCTAGATTGTAAGCTCCTGTGAGCCGGACCCTCTGCTCCTCTAGATTGTAAGCTCCTGTGAGCCGGACCCTCTGCTCCTCTAGATTGTAAGCTCCTGTGAGCCGGACCCTCTGCTCCTCTAGATTGTTAGCTCCTGTGAGCCGGGCTCTCCTCTTTCGGGTGAGACGTGTGGCCCCTCACAGGGTGTTAACGTGTCTGGCCTTGCAGTGCAGGGTCTCCCCGGGCGCGTCGGCCTGTGATTGTCGTGTGTCGCCGCTCACGCTGTGTTTGTCTCCCGGCAGTGAATGCACCCGAGGAGGATTCTGTAACTTCATGCACCTGAAGCCCATCTCCAGTGCTCTCCGGCGGCAGCTCTACGGACACGGGCGGAACAGAAGGTAATGGGGGAGGGGCCTGAGCGTCAGACACAAAATGCACCTGCTGAAAAACGTGTGCTAAGCTACACCCCCCCTCCCCCCACATAAAATCCCCCAAATCTTCATTGCGGGTTATGTAAAAGTTTGAGTTTCTGGGCGCCGCGCCTCCTGCTCTAATCCACGAACCACAACTCCCTAATGCTCAGCCAGCCTGCGGGGGTTGGAGATACAGGTCACATGTGTTTTGCTCGCGTCACTGTATAAATCTCTGCACACGCATTAACCCCTTCTCTCCTTGCAGTGTTGGATCGAAGGCCGCGTCCCCCAAACGGTTTCCCGAGAGACAACGCCCCCACGAGCGAGACAGACGTCGGCGCTCGAGATCCCCACGACACCGATACGGGCGATTCTGAGACGGATCTTCACCCTTTCCAGACACCACGAGCCCCCCCCCCCCCCCGGATACACAGCTCTTAACTACTTCACTGCCGGAGGGGGTCCCTGCGTTTGGCTACAGAGCCGCGCTCGTTCCCTCTGGTACTGAAGCAGTTAAAGTTACAGGGACCATGAAGCGGCCGGCTGCCCCTCCCCCTTCATGCCACGGCCTAAAAAAGACTTTTTCCAGTTTTATTAATAAAATGATTTCCCAGGGAAGATGCCGCTGTGTGCCGCACGAATTACTCCGCCGCGCTGGGACCCCCCTCCCCTGTGCCGCACGAATTACTCTGCCGCGCCGGGACCCCCCTCCCCTGTGCCGCACCAATTACTCTGCCGCGCCGGGACCCCCCCTCCCCTGTGCCGTACCAATTACTCTGCCGCGCCGGGACCCCCCTCCCCTGTGCCGCACCAATTACTCCGCCGCGCCGGGACCCCCCTCCCCAGTGCCGCACCAATTACTCTGCCGTGCCGGGACCCCCCTCCCGTTTGCCGCACAAATTACTCTGCCGCGCCGGGACCCCCCTCCCCTATGCCGCGCAAATTCCTAAATTTTTCTAATAATGACTCGGAGGCGAGTATTTGAATTTCTTCCTTTA
This sequence comes from Leptobrachium leishanense, assembly GCA_009667805.1. Taxonomy (NCBI): domain Eukaryota; kingdom Metazoa; phylum Chordata; class Amphibia; order Anura; family Megophryidae; genus Leptobrachium; species Leptobrachium leishanense. Next base: position 86,042,850 of record CM019073.1, on the reverse strand, counting down.
TTGCACCAACCGCAGCAAAGGGTTAACTTTTTGGAAAAAAAATGTATAACCGTAAACAATCCATCCCCAATGTGGGGAGGCCCTCCCATAGTCCTTGTCCCGCCCCAATCCCATGTTCAAGTAAGCACTGCGAGAGCATCCTCTTTCGAGCCTGCAACAGAAGCCAACTAAAACGGACCAGCTGTAACACTCAACGGAAGCCGGAACCAAAGTCACCAGACCCAGCCGGAAAGCGGAAAACCACTTAGGATGCTGAAAGACAGGAAGGGACACGGAATGGAATTAGAGGCGGAGCCGTGAACAGGAGGCACACACCAACACACACACACCACAGTCACACCGACAGCAGCGCCAAGAGTGGGAAAAAAGACACTACGCATGAACATTGTGTGAACTTTATTGTAGTATGTGAGTGTGTGTAGATGAACAGGGAGGGAAATACTCGCCTCCGAGTCATCATTAGAATTTAAACTTTCCATCATGGTAATAGGAAAATTTAAGAATTCTAATGCCTGAACTCGGAGGCTCCTAAGACAGCATCAGACATCGCCGCAATAGGTTTAAAGTAGAATGTGCAGAAAGTGGACTCCCTAGACCAGTCGGCAGCCCGCATAATGTCCTCCAGGTGACAGCCCACAGACACCGCCCTGGAAGTCACGGCACTACGCACCAAATGAGCCCCAAAGCATGTGACGTTGACGCCTGCCAGCTCCCATAAGCCAGCGCAACCAGCGTGCAAGAGTAGCTGAAACTACAGGGCAAAAGGACAAGAACGGGCGAGGTGGGTAGGGACCGGAAGGGAGCCATATGGGATTCGTAGGCCCGGAGACAACGCAGGGGTTCGGCAGGAAAAGTGAAAAACAGGACGGAAGCCAGGGAAGTTTTTGTGCGTCGCAAAACACGAAAGCGCGCACCCTCAGGCATTAAAAGACCGAGCCCCAAAGTCCAAAGCGCGAACATCACTAACCGCTTACAAGCTTCCAGACAGATTAACAACTTGGCGGAGAGAGCCCGGAGGGATAACTGGTCGTTATCCTGCCAGGAACATAAGAGGGTCAGTACCAAAGTAACATCCCATGTGGACGTATAGCGGGGGGTCTAGTAAGACGCATACCGCGCAAAAGTCGACACACCAACGGGTGGTTCCCAATAGGTACCCCTGAAAAGCCCGCATGTCCAGCTGACAAGGCCGAACGGACCACGTTAACAGTCCAGTAGGCCCTACCCTCGTTGAACTGAATGGTGAGAAAATCCAGAACTACATTCAAAGGGGTCCCAACCCCTCCCCATACACCAAGCAGCCCATTTCCCAGGCTGCGCAGTAAGAAGATCGGGTTCCTGGGGCCCAGGACTGGAGGAGGAGGTCTGCAGTGCAGTCCGAAATGCCTGCGTGGTTGCCGGAGATTAACCATTCCAACAGCTGCAGTCTGTCAGGATCAACCGTTGCGGCTGGTCAGACGGATCCAGGAGGAGATTCCGGAACATTGGGAGCAACCACGAGACATCCATCACCATGCTGAGTAGGGTGGGGAACCACGACTGCGGCATCCAATACGGAGTGATGAGAACCATCTGGACGTGGTGACGTCGAACGTGCAGGAGACAGTGGGCGATCATGGAAAACGGGGGAAACCCGTAAGGACGAGGGAGCTGACCATGCTTGCAGGAAGGCGTCTGTCGCCAGGGCTTCCGGATCCGGGCGCCAACTGAAGGACGCTGGGAGGTGGGTGTTGAGGCGGGAGGCGAAGAGATCCATGCCAAACGGGCCCCAGGTGCAGGAAAGCACAGAGAAAACCGACAGATGCAGCCGCCTGTCCCCGGAGTCCGAGAGATGCCTCGAGTTCCAGTCCGCCACATGGTTCATGAGGCCAGGAAGGAATTGAGCCTGTTCAGACATGTTCTGTTGGAAGCAGAACTCACAAAAACCTCTGAGCGAGAGATGTCAGCTTCGGTGATCGTGGGCCTCCAAGTCCATTAAGGTAGTGTACTGCGGATACGTTATCCATCCTCAGGAGAACGCTGTCCGGACGACATTGCTTCGTGAAGCACTGGAGGGCGAATAGACTGGCCAGTAGTTCCTGAGCGTTGATGTGATAGGTCGCTTCTTCGGATGACCAGCGACCGCCCGTCTCCTCTGAACCGCAGCGAGCACCCCAACTGGTCTTGCGTCGGAGTCCACTACCATGGAGGACACAGATTTGCTTCCCATTCCAGTGGTCTATGTTGAGGAGCCACCATCGGAGGTCTGTTACCGTATCCGTGGTGAGGGTGATCTTGTCTGCGTAATCCCGACCGGATCGGAGAGAACGGGCCTTCAAAAGCTGGAGGGCTCTGTAGTGAAGCGGACCCAGAGGAATCGTTAACCTTGCCGCCGCCAGGAGTCCAACCATACGAGCCAGAGCGCGAGGGGAGCAATGACCCACATGTAGAAGAGATCGAATCTCCTTCTTGATGGAAATCACCTTGGAGTTCGGCAGGTGTAGGGACATTTTGGACATATCTACAAGGAATCCGAGAAACTCCCAAGCAGCGCGAGGGAACTAGGATAGACTTTTCCTCGTTTACAAGGAATCCTAGATCCTGGAGGAGGGTTATCGTCCAGGAAAAGTGTAGCAATAGGGACTCGCCGGAGGGGGACATCAGAAGGATGTTGTCCAGATATATAATCAGTTGGACGCCCCGGGCGCGGAGGTGAGTTACTACCGGCTTTAGAAGCTTGGTGAAGCACCAAGGGGTGGATGACAGGCCAAAAGGTAGGCATGTAAACCCGCCAGCTGTGAGGGCCCCATGCGAACTTCAGGAAACATAGAAAAATGTCGGCAGATAAGAACCTTTCGGCCCATCTAGTCGCCCAATTACATGGATACTTTAGCTGGATTTATCTTTTGTTTAGGATAGCCTTATGCCTATCCCATGCTTGCTTAAATTCAATCACTGTTTTGGCCTCTACCACTTCTAGTCACGATGTGCCTCGTTGATTTGGACCGAAAGGTAAGTGTCCTTTAGGTCGAGTTTGACCATCCAATCGTGGTGAGTCCCTGAGAGTATGGATGCCCTCCATCTTGAAATGGTAGACCACCCACTCGTTCAAGGACCGGAGGTTGATGATGGGGTGCCTGCCGTCCCCATTTTTTGCCACGAGAAAGAGGTTGCTGAGAAACCCCAGAGACGCGGGCTCTATAGCGCCTTTTTTGTGGAGTGCTTGTATTTCCTTTCGAACCAGGATCATCTGTTCCTCCGCAAACCGAATGGGCAGCGGGAGGGAGTCTTGTACGGGAGGGGATACAAACTCCAGGAGGAACCCCGATACTACTTGAAGGACCCACGGGTCCGAGGAGATGTTTCGACAAGCGCGGGAAACTTTTACTTGGGAATAATCTGATAGCGACATACCTGCTCCTCGTCGGTAGTAGGAGAAAGCTCTGAAGCCTCTGCCACGCCAAGGACCAGCTCTCATGTAAGGGACCGGACCAGCGGAAGCGTGGTAGTAGAGGAGAATGCAGCAGCGTTGGGGCCTTGAACATTGCGGGAAACATTGGAGCCCGCTCGGCCGGCGGCGCGACCCCTGTAGCTGCCGGCTCTGCCAACAACTAGCCGTTTGGTGGCGAAGATGCGCTTCATGGTCGTTTCGGATTTGTCTATGGACTGGAAGGCCTGGGTATACTCGCCCATATCTTTAAGGAATGGCTTGCCAAAGAGCATGCCTTGGGCCTTAGCACCAGATAGTTAATGGCCAGTGTAACCAATCCGGAATCTACCTTTAGTAGAATACCTTTTCTGCGCTCAGCAGAAATAGCGGCGTTAGCGTTCCCCAGGAGGCAAAACGCACGTTGTAGCCACTCGCCCACTTGTTTGGGATCCAACAAAAGACCTTGAGTTTTAGCTTCTTCCACCAGCTCAAAAAAATGCGGACCATAGGGCTTGCTACATCCAGCACATTGTCCTGGCAACTTTTTGGGATGCTGTCAATGCCTTTTTTTGGCTGACCAACCGCTCCTGCTGGTATATTTCTGGAAGCTCGCTTCCACAACAGGAGTCAGGCACATTTTACCCGTGGTGGTGGGTCTAGGGCATTCAGCCCGCAATCTCGCACGGTCCACTTTTTCGAGTGGCCAGCGCATATGGTCATCAACCCATTGCTCAACATGCGCGGCGGGACACCAGGCTGTGGACCTTGGATGCTTGAGGTCCTCTGGCTCAAACAGTGGATTGCCATCGGGATCATAAATGACCAGGCTCTTGGAACAGACAGATCAGGCGGGAACCACTGCGGCCATGAGGGAGGGATGCTCCAGAGCGTGAATCTCCAGGACCTCACCCTCATCTGTCATTGGATCCTCCTACTCATCCGTGTCCGAATACTCTGTCAGCGCTGGTGTCGCCTGGCGTTGCCGTCTGGAGGTGAGCGGTCGAGGGCTCTCTTACGAGGGACCAATTGGGTACTGGGACCCGGTTGTGATGTGGGGCTGTCATCCCCTCGGCTGCTGTTAAGTGGCACAGAATCGCCCCCCAGGGGGTCAGTCACCGGCTCTTTGGAGGGGAGCAGTGTGAGCGAGCAGGAGAAGGCCGTCTATCAGGGGTAGATGGTACCTGAGCAGTCAGCAGCGCTGAGAGAGATTTTTACCATGAGTCAGACACTGATGAGGCGGCAGAGTGGACAGCAGAGGACATGGAGGCCTGCAGGGAAGCCTCCAATCACTGGAGATGTGCCTCGGATTTGGAGTGCCATTTGCGGGATTTGCGTTCCTCTGCGCGCGCCTGCAGGGAGTCGGGGCATTCCCAGAGCGAGGAGGGCTGGAATCTGCAGTTTTTGACAGGGACACAGTGCCTGGTTGTCGTGAACGGAGTATGACCTCGTACGGAGCGATTGGGAGAAGCGTGCGCACACTTAATGTATTCAAGATGGCGGCCGCAAACCCCGCAAGAATCGCTCATGTGAGGGAGCGGGGCTACTGCCCGGCCGAGCGCGGTGTACTCGCGGGGATCTGTGAGAGATGCGGCCAGCCGGGTATGAGAGCAGGGAAACCATCGGTCAATCCGAACGAACTGAACAACGAAGCGCAACAGGCACAGTAAAGTAAACAAACCTAGGCAGAGTCCACTCCCCATTGCAGGTAACAGCCTGCCGTCGGGGGGAGAAAATGGGTCCCCGTCTGCGGCTAACACCGGGAGCAGAGAGTAAAGACAGACAAGTAACAGTCCAATAGCATTAACTCTGGCCGGCGCGTGGCAAATCAGCAAGCGGCTGCCTGTATATATCCTGAGGTAACCTTCTCCAAAGCCTCTTTTCTGCGCGATGACCGATAAACTCAGCACTGGAACGGAACTACTGAATATATTGAAGAACGATGAACAAGAATGGTCCATGATGACAGACAACGATCGAATTCCTCACGTTCCAACGTGGATCAGATGAAGAAGAATACATGACTTCGACTTTCCACTCAAGCTGAAATAATAAATTGCAAATTAAAATCTAATCTTTTCAAAATAGTTACTGAATGACAACTCGGTATCGAGAAATTCAATAAACAGTATAATATACATGGGAGGGCAAACCCAAACAAGGGTGGGATAATACTCGCCTCCGTGTATTTACGTTTCCCCTTCATATTAATAGGGGAATCTGGGAATTATCCCACAAGACACGGAGGCTTCGTATTATGTGAGTTGAAAGCTTAGTTAGTGATTGTGACATGTACAATTGGTTTAAAATATAGTGTGGATTCCCGGGACCAGTCGGCTGTATTAATAATATCTTCTAAACCGCAGCCTTGTGAATGAGCCGCAGAGGCCGTAGCACGCCTGGCCGAGTGAGCTTTGAAGATGGAAACATCAACCCCGACCTCCGCCATTATCCATTTAACCCATCAGCCAGTGTAGTCAACGTGACTGGATTATAGGGTTTACAAAGTGAAATAAACAAATGGTGTCGGTGTCCTATTTTTATCAGTAACTCTCTCATACTCCTAGGACATAAGTTGGGGCGTTGAGGAAACGCTGGGTAAAACACCTCTGATAAAAATGTTTTTGTCCTATTAGAAATGACAAATTTCACTCCTGAAGGAGAAAAAATTCTCCCAGAAAGGTCTAAGGCCCAAACATCGGAAACCCTCTTACAGGAGATTAAACGGAGTAACATGGTTAATTTAGCGGAGATCTGTTTAATAGACAGGACATCATTAATGGGCCAAGAGCCTAACCAGTTTAATACCAAATTAACGTCCCAAGTAGAGGAATAACGAGGACGAGGAGGTCTCTGGAGAGGAATGCCCCTTAATCTACATATTTCAGGGAATGGTGCGATCAGCTTTTCCCTCATCAAATAGCAGAGTGAAAAACTTCAGTAAGTGGGACAAAGAAGCTGATATGGGATCAACCTGTTGACCCAGACACCAAGAAACCCATGAGCCCCAGGCTCTACAGTATCTCTTCCTAGTAGAGGGAGCCCATGAGTTAGAGGAGGGAAGCAGTTGCTTCCGAAATGCCCTCTGAAGGCCAGTGACTCCAGATACTGTCCAAGCTACCAGTTGCAGAGTGTGAGACTGTAGCAAATTCTCGAGTTCCCTCCGGGTCTTCCACAATGGATGATGACGGATGAAGGAGACGGGGAACCTCTATGGCTTGCTCCAGCAAATGTGGGAACCACGGTTGAGACTCCATAGTGGTGTTATTATTACAACTGTCGCTAGTTCAGCCCGAACGATGCGTAATACTGCAGGTATGAGCAAGAAGGGGGGAAATGCATAAAGCATATATTGAGGCCAACTCTGGACCAGGGCGTCCGTGGCTAGAGCCATGGGGTCTAGTTTCCAGCTGTAAAATTTTGGAACCTGTGTATTGAGGCGTGTAGCGAATAGGTCTATATAAAAGGGACCCAGAGTAAGGACAGATTGGAGAAAACCCTTGTACTTAATCTCCAATCGCTGGTGTCGATTAAGTATCTGGAATTCCAGTCCGCCACCGTATTGGTGAGGCCCGGAATAAATTGAGCCTGGACCGAAACATTGTGAGACAAGCTAAGCCCCCAAAAGGTTTTGGCTATCTCTGCAAGTTGTTTGGACCTGGGGCCACCTAGGTGATGTATACATCGTACGGCTGAGAAATTGTCCATTCTCAGGAGAATAGAGCGTGTCTGGAAATGTTTGACAAGACTTTGAATAGCGAATAAACCAGCCAGGAGTTTTAAACCATTTTTATATGTAAGTGTTTCTGCCCCCTGTGGAAAGTGAGGTGCAATGCGCGCCCCACCCAGATCTGCTGGCGCCTGACTCGATAATCAGATCTGGGGAAGGTTGGAGGATGGCCTTGCCATTCCACGTTTCTATGTGGTCCAACCACCACTGCATTTCTACTCTGGAATCGTCGTTGAGAAGGATTAGGTCGGAATAAAGACATCCTCTCCGCAGGCAACGTGCTTTTAAACGTTGAAGTGTCCGGTAATATAACGGTCCCGGAAAGACCGCTTGTATGGATGCCGAGAGGAGACCTAGCAACGAGCTAGTGACCTCAAAGGAATTTCTTGAGGAATCAACAGTCGTCTGATTTCTTTGTGAATCAACTGAATCTTGGGTAAAGGGAGAGATAGAAATGTCCCTATCGAGTCTACAATGAAGCCTAGGAACTCTAAGCATTGAGTTGGGTCTAGAACTGACTTGTGATTTATTATGAAACCTAGATTGTCCAATCCCTGTGTAGACACAAAGTTGTCTTTTCCTGCGCCGGGAGGAGTAGATCGTCCAAATAAATTATTAGACGAACTCCTCTGCTGCACAGAAAAGACACCACTGGTTTCATCACCTTGGTGAAGCGTCTGGGGGCTGACGACAGACTGAAAGGAAGGGACCGGAACCTCCATAACGTGTCCCCCCCCCATAGAACTGACGGTAGTCCCTGCTTGAAAGTGCTATTGGGATTGACAGATAAGCATCGATTTTTACCAGCCAGTCCTGGGGCTTTAAGACTTGTTTTGATGACGGGATGTCCTCCATCTTGAAGTGATTGTAACTTACAAAGTCGTTTAGTTCCTTTAAATGTATCACTGGACGGAATTCTCCGTCTTTATTTACCAGGAAAATATTGCTTAGGAATATTTCTACTGGAGGCTCCACCTTTTCTATGGCATTTTTCTTGAGAAGCTTTTCGACTTCTTGTGTTATGTCTCTGTCCTCTTGGGACATTAATATTGGACAAGGAGGTTGGATCTGAACTGGTGGAGAGACAAACTCTATTACGAACCCTGAAATGGTTTGAAGAACCCACGGGTCGGCCTGAATTAACTTCCAGTGTCGGGAAAAAAGAGATACCCTGCCCCCCACTACGGATGGGAAAAAAAGTTGGGGTGAAGACACACTCACCATAAGAACCTGATCTCCTGGCTCTCCTGGAACCACGGTAACGGGAGGGTCTGGATCTCGTTGGAAAATAGGATGGGGTCCCTGACCCCCCCCCCCCACACTGGTATTGTGAATAAAGGACCCCCTCCCCTGTGCCGCACAAATTACTGCCGCGCTGGGACCCCCCTCCTCTGTGCCACACAAATTACTCTGTGCCGCGCAAATTCCTCTGCCGCGCCGGGTCCCCCTTCCATGTGCTGCACGTCTTACTCTGCCATGCTGGGGCTCCTGTGCCGCAAGTCTTACTCTGCCACGCCGGATCCCCTCCCCTGTGCCACATGTCTTTATTTCTGCCACACTGGGGCTCCTGTGCTGCACGTCTTACTCTCTGCTGCACCGGGACACCCTCCCCTGTGCCGCATGTCTCACTGCTGCGCCTCGATTCCCCTCCCCTGTGACGCACGTCTTACTCACTGCCACACCTCAACCCCCCCCCCCACCATGTGCTTACTCTCGGCCGCGCCAGGACCCGCTCCCTGTGCCGCACTCTCTGCTGCACCGGGCCCCCTGCCTCATCTGCCCTCGGAGGGGGGGGGGTGTTGGGTTTCTTGTAGCGGCTACAGGGGTCGGTAACGCGGCTTCACGCTGGTATGAAAGGCCGAGATAAGGACAAAAAAAAAAGGCTAGGGTTCACCGTAGATTGATATCTTTTAAGAGCGCTTTTGCTTCTTAGAGCGCAACTAAATGTGCAAAACAGCATTTGCCACAATGGCCAGAACCTCCCGATTTCTCTACTCCAAACCTCCGGAGCTCCTGAGGAAGTGGATGTGCCCCATGAAATGCATTGGGCAAAGTTCTGTACGCCAGAAATCAAGACCGTGTGTTCCAGTCTAACCAACTCCAGTCTATGCTGAGCCGGCGTTCCAGTCTAACCAACTCCAGTCTATGCTGAGCCGGCGTTCCAGTCTAACCAACTCCAGTCTATGCTGAGCCGGCGTTCCATTCCAATCCAACGGGCTTCCATCTATATGTTGATGGACTGCAGAGCGGAGGTTTGTAGTACAGATATCGGGAGGTTCTGGCCATTGTGGCAAATGCTGTTTTACACATTTAGTTGCGCTCTATTTTTTGCACGCTATATTAACCCACTAAGAAGCAAAAGCGCTCTTTAAAGATATCAATCTATTGTGAACCCTAGGAGGACCCGAACTGTATCTGGGGGGCTGGAGGGATTTTTACAATTTCCACCTATCTTGCACCCTTTTTTTTGTCTTCATTCTGTCAATTAAGGGTTAACAAGGTACCCTCGTTAAGAGGCTGCAGTGGGAAAGATTCTACCTGTGTATTTTTTGCTGAAAGGCCGAGATATTAAAACATGGCGGAAAGCAGTGAATGTGTATCAGGCGGCAATTTCCGAGTTAAACGCACACACAGTGCCCACTGTTCACACGTAACAACGTCGCCAGCCGAGCCATACGATCACATCACGATCCAAACGTACACAGCGTGACTGCGAGTAACACATCTGCAGCTCCGACGCGGCTAAACCCCGACCAACAGGAAATGTACGGAAAGCGTTGCAACCTCCGGATCCTCTCCAGCTGTATGTTACGCGCTTATTGCACAGACCATCATATCGTGCCGCTGCTTGTGGTGACAGGCTGAGACATTTTATACAGCTCCACGCGCGCAGCGGCTTTAATGTGTGCTTAGCGAGCGCAGCAGCTTTAACGGGTGCTTAGCGAGCGCGCAGCGGCTTTAACGTGTGCTTAGCGAGCACGTGGGGCTTTAACGTGTGCTTAGTGAGCACGCGGGGGCTTTAACGTGTGCTTAGTGAGCGCGCGGGGGCTTTAACGTGTGCTTAGCGAGCGCGCAGCAGCTTTAACGTGTGCTTAGCGTGCAGCGGCTTTAACGTGTGCTTAGTGAGCGCCCAGGGGCTTTAACATGTGCTTAGTGAGCGCGCGGGGGCTTTAATGTGTGCTTAGCGCGCAGCAGCTTTAACGTGTGCTTAGTGAGCGCCCGGGGGCTTTAACGTGTGCTTAGCGCGCAGCGGCTTTAACGTGTGAATTAGCGCGCAGCGGCTTTAATGTGTGCTTAGCGCGCAGCGGCTTTAACGTGTGCTTAGTGAGCGCCCGGGGGCTTTAACGTGTGCTTAGCGCGCAGTGGCTTTAACGTGTGAATTAGAGCGCAGCGGCTTTAATGTGTGTTTAGCGAGCGCCCGGGGGCTTTAATGTGTGCTTAGCGCGCAGCGGCATTAACGTGTGCTTAGTGAGCGCCCGGGGGCTTTAATGTGTGCTTAGCGCGCAGCGGCTTTAACGTGTGAATTAGCGCGCAGCGGCTTTAACGTGTGAATTAGCGTGCAGCGGCTTTAACATGTGCTTAGCGCGCAGCGGCTTTAACGTGTGAATTAGCGCGCAGCGGCTTTAACGTGTGAATTAGCGCGCAGCGGCTTTAATGTGTGCTTAGCGCGCAGCGGCTTTAACGTGTGCTTAGTGAGCGCCCGGGGGCTTTAACGTGTGCTTAGCGCGCAGTGGCTTTAACGTGTGAATTAGAGCGCAGCGGCTTTAATGTGTGTTTAGCGAGCGCCCGGGGGCTTTAATGTGTGCTTAGCGCGCAGCGGCATTAACGTGTGCTTAGTGAGCGCCGGGGCTTTAATGTGTGCTTAGCGCGCAGCGGCTTTAACGTGGAATTAGCGCGCAGCGGCTTTAACGTGTGAATTAGCGCGCAGCGGCTTTAACATGTGCTTAGCGCGCAGCGGCTTTAACGTGTGAATTAGCGCGCAGCGGCTTTAACGTGTGAATTAGCGCGCAGCGGCTTTAACGTGTGAATTAGCGCGCAGCGGCTTTAATGTGTGCTTAGCGCGCAGCGGCTTTGGGTGTGCGAGGTCTTCACGGTGAGGAACGTTGCAGCAGGTTATGCATTAAATAGAGCAAAGGGAAAAACGCGGGAGGTTTACAGACGCGTCGCGTCCCCCGTATTCCTGAGCACACGCGCCTCAGGCAATATATACAGATTTAACCCTTTCTGCTGGGGTTCAGCTTTGTAATGGAGGTGGATTATCGCCAGCTTTTGTTTTATTGCTGCATAAAAAGTGACTTCTCAAACCAGCGCGGCACCATTTAATGTCAGGGTCCAGCAGCCGCCCCGAAACACGCAGCTGAACCCACAATCTGACCTGATAAGAGTCTGTTTAGAGGTTTTAACCCCTTCTCTACCAAGTGATTTTCCAGAAACCCACTGGAATATTCAGTGTGTTCCTTCCTGTAATAACCTGCTCGGCAGGAGATGTCACCACCTGCTGGCAATAAGGGGTTACTGCAGCTCAGGTCTCCGCAGGATCCGTTTGAGACGTCCGACACATTCCCAGCTGGATTCACGAAAGGGCTTATCCACCAAATTGCACTGAGCCGTGTATTTCACCATACCTGTTCGGCAGCAGTGAAATCCCCACAGAGAAGCAATGGTTAATCTATTCAGAGATGCCGAACACCTGTGCAACGTCTGAGAAATGCCCTGATTTAAGCCGCAGGATCCCAGGATGCAAAGGGGAAACCGTTTATTATTTTCTTTGCAGCAAAAACTCTTTAGGCAAAATTGATAATTTTCCTAAGTATGACGGGAAGTTAGAATTTTAAGAAAGACTCGGAGGCGAGTATTTTGCATCTCTTTCTTAGTATTTATTTAACAGCAGCATAGAAAAAAAAGCTTAACAGGTAAACTTGCCCCTCCCTTCCCACAGTCCTTTGCAACAATGCACCCTCCCTTCTCCATAAATAGGCTCTTCCCGCCAAATTGACCCTCTTTCTTGCGGGCGAGTCATCCAACGGGCAGAAGAGCCAAACAACGAGGAAACCATCCAAACGAAACTGGAGAAAAATCAGGAGGCTGTGGGAAGAAGAGGAAGAATAAGAACAAGGAACCGGCGAGCCAACGCCCAAGCCGCGTAGCAAAAACCCAGGGAGGGACCGGGCGGGAAAATACTCGCCTCCGAGTCTTTCTTAAAATTGTAACTTCCCGTCATACTTAGGAAAATTATCAATTTTAATTCATGACTCGGAGGCTCTTATTTTGCATATTCAAAGCCTGTCCAAGACCGCAGCCGACCAATGATCGACAGGCTTGAAATAGAACGTCCGGAAGGTCAATGCCCTGGACCAATCCGTCGCCCTCATGAGATCCGCCAAACGGCAGCTGGACAGCACCGCCGAGGAAGCCATGGCACTGCCCGTAGAATGCGCCCCAAATGTGGAGGCGTCAACAACGGCCGATACCATCACCCAACGTAACCATCTGGCCAGCGAGGTGGATGACACCGGACGGTGGGGGAACCACATAGGAGAGAAATAGAGGCGAAACGTTCAGTGGACGCCAAGTAGCCGTGCGTACCTCGTAAGCGCGCAGGCAGCGAACCGGGCAAAGCCGCGGGCGATCAAACAGCACAGGATAGAAGACTGAGGTAATGGCTGTTTTTGTACGCCGTGAGACGTCAAAACGTACCTCATCGTGCAGAAAGGATCGTGCCCCAAAATCCAGCGCACGATCATCGCTGACGCGTTTGCATGATAGCAGGCAGAATAACATCAACAATTTTGCGGACAGTTGGCGCAACGACAGGTCATCAGTATCCGGCCACGCCGCCAGAAATTGAAGGATCACAGAGACGTGCAATGTGCCCAAAACCGTTGCGCTAACAGTGTGAGTATGGGGAACCTGGGACCCCCTAGGGCGTTGATGTTGCGAACAGCTGGGAAATTGTCCATTCGTAGGAGGATCGTGCAATCTCCGAGTCCCTTGGTGAAGCACTGGAGTGCAAACAAGCCTGCAAGCAGTTCCAGGCAATTGATGTGGAGGAGAGATTCTTCCTTCGACCAACCGCCCCTTTTTGACTCCAGAGAGCCGCAGCGAGCTCCCCAACCGTATCGGCAAGCATCCGACTCTATCGTGAACCAGGGAGGGGCCGGAAGGATCGCATTCCCGCTCCAAGACCGGAGGTCTGCCGTCCACCATGCGAGGTCTTGACGAGCTTCGACCGAGAGGGAGATCATCCCCTTGTAAGGTACACCCTCCCGGAGGAAATGGGCCATCAGGCGTTGGATGGCCTGATAATGCAGGGGAGCGAGGGTATCGCTAACCTGCTGGCCGAGAGGAGGCCCACCATGCGAGCGAGAGCCCTCAGGGAACAAGGGTCGCGTCTTAGAGAGCGTGCCTCCCGTTCTATCGTGGAAATCTTGTCGGCTGGAAGAGTGAGCCGCATGGATGTTGAATCCACTATTAGGCCCAAGAATTCCAGCCGCAAGGTTGGTTGAAGAATGGATTTTTTCGCATTTACCAGGAAACCCAGCCCCTGCAGGAGGGAGAGGGTCCACTGCAAGTGCAGAGAAAGCAACGCTTTCGTGGGTGACATAAGGAGAATGTCGTCCAGGTACACGATGAGGCGAACACCTTCCCTCGCAAATTCGCCATCACCGGCCTCAGCAGCTTGGTAAAGCACCAAGGCGCGGAGGAGAGTCCGAAGGGAAGACTGGAGAAGCGCCAGAGCTCCCCCTGCCAATAAAACTGTAGGAAGTCTCTGTGCTCGCTCGCTACGGGGACGGATAGATAGGCGTCTTTCAGGTCTACTTTTGCTAGCCAATCCCCCGGCAGGAGAAGGGGAGGGAGATCCTTCATGCCCTCCATCTTGAAGTGGCGATACAGTAGGAAGGAGTTTAGTTCCTTTTAGGTTTATGACGGGCCTTGAGCCCCCGCCCTTCTTGGCCACGAGGAATAGATTGCTTACAAAACCCAGGGCGTGTGACTGAACTCGCTCTATCGCCCCCTTCTGGGCCAGACTCCGCACCTCCTCGTCCACCATAGTGGAACACTCTGAGGAGAACTGGAGGGGTGTAGGAAGGGCCATCCGTGATGGAACGGATTCGAAGTCCAGGTGGAAGCCTGTGACTGTTTGTAGGACCCAAGGGTCCGAGGTCAGGGTTTTCCATTTGGCACGAAAATGCGCTTATGAGCCCCCCCCACCCGTGGTAAAGCCGGCGAGCGCAACGGGTGTCTTTCCTTGTGGACGATGGGAATTGAAGGATCCCGGAGAGCCACGGAAGCCTCTACCACGCCAGCCACGGGTACGCGAAGGGAAGAATCCAGTGTTGTAGTATGGAGTCTCACTGCTCTGTGTTTGCGGGGCAGTGGGAGTCGAGAAGGGTTGGGTCGTGTTGGTACCCGGACCTGGGCGGCCGGTAAAGTTCCCCCTACCTCTACTGGCCTTGCCAAAAACACGCCCCTTGAATACTTTTTTCATGGAGGTCGAGACCTTGTCAAGGGAGGTGAATGTATTGGCGTATTTGCCCAGGTCTCAAACCAACTTTTCGCCAAACAATAGCCCTTGGGCTTCGCTGCCGAGATCTGAGTCAGCTTTCTCTGTGAGCTGATTGTCATCCTTTAACAGAATAGATCTGCGCCTCTCGGCCGAGATGGCGGAATTAGCATTAGCTAAAAAACAAACGGCTTGTTGGAGCCAGCCCCTCACCATGAAGGGATCCAGAGTGTCCCCTCGTGCCTTAGCCCCTTCCGCAATGTCAAACAGCTTGATTAAGGGGCCCACAGTGTCCAGTAGGTGATCCTGGCACTTTTTAAAGGCCTGGTCAATGCCCGCCTTTGCGGACCAGCCATGATGGGTGACATTTTTGGAAATCCTTGTCCACTAGGGGGGTCAGACAGGTCTTCCATAGGGTGGTGGGATGTGGGCATTCAGCTCGCATCCTGTCTCGTGTGGCTTTGTCTAACGGGCGCCGCATGAGGTCGTCCAGCCACTTCTCCGTGGGGTTTTGGTGACCAGGCAGAAGATCGGGGATGGGACAGATCCTCAGGGTAGAAGAGGGGGTCCTCTTGGGGGTCACAAATTACTGCCTTATCCCCAGTAGGGGCATAGGTCACCGTGTCTCCCATTTCAAATATTTCATCATAGGGAGCGTGGAGCACCACTTCATCATCCCCAGCCGACAGACCATCGGGATCATCTGAGTGAGAGGCGTCCTCATCCTCACCATCCGCCTCCGCTGTAGGGGATTTTTCCACCTGTTTGGGCCGTTTTGCAGCAGTAGCTGCTGGTGTTTGGGTAGCTGGGGACCTTTTACGAGGGGGTGTTTTATCAGGTGGTGGCAGTGCTGCAGGGATGCCAGCCCCTCGAGCCAAGTGCTTGGTCTTCCGCACTGACTTTTTGCCCACCCCATCGGGGGCAAAACTGCTGCCGGGTCAGAAGACGGGCCCTCCGCAGGGCTGGAGCCCGGGGACGCGGGTATGGCAGACTGCTGTAAGGCCTGAACGGCCGTCAAAACCTCTAGGAGGGAGCTAGAGAAGGTGGAGGATAAATAGGCTACCTCCGCTTTTACTGCCGAGGCAATAGAGGCCTGTATGTCCGAGGATAGAGTCAGGGAAGGGGGGGCCGGGTCTCCCGCAGGAGAGTGAGTGACCTGAAGCTCAGCATCGCTGTCCCCCGAACATTCAGATTCCACCGAGGGAGGAGGCGACTTGCGCTTTCCTTTATCAGGCATGGTGGAACTCGACTATCCTCGTGGTAGGCAAACGGCCGAATGAGCTCCCGCGCGCGTGGCGCGCCGATCACGTGAGCCGCCGCTGCAAGGGAAAGTAGATCCGGCCGTAATGAAAGCGCACCATAACCAGCGTGGAGATACAATAAAGGCAAAGCGCAATGGCCGATACCAGATATCTGATCACGAGCAGCTAAGAAAGAGGGTCAATTTGGCGGGAAGAGCCTATTTATGGAGAGGGGAGGGTGCATTGTTGCAAAGGACTGTGGGAATGGGAGGGGCAAGTTTACCTGTTAAATAAATACTAACAGCAGCATAGAAAAAAAACCTTAAGAAAGAGATGCAAAATACTCGCCTCCGAGTCATGAATTATAGAATTTAGCTAAGCTATGAAGATAAGTTAGAATTTTAATAAAGGACTCAGAGGCGAGTATTGCTTCTCTTTTCTTGCTTTAATAACAGCAGCAAGTAGTAATGTCAAAACGTAACAGACATTAAGAAAAAACATACTCTAACAATAGTATCTTCTAACCCCCCTGTCCCATCAGTATAGTCCATTGTTCCATGCCAGTCTATAAATAGGACCGATCTCCCGCCATTTCTTCCTTTTTCTTGCTAATAACAGGTCAGCGGGCGTAGAACATTCCCATAAGATCAATCCATCCTGAACCAGCACGGAAACGAGAGCGCCACAGGGCCACACTGGAACAGACATCATGGGGCTGAAATAGAAGGATCGGATGAGATAGAGTTTTGGAAGCCGAACGCATAGCCAACCCCCTGGAGTCCGCCCCGGGAGGGCAGGGTGGGCAATACTCGCCTCTGAGTCCTTTATTAAAATTCTAACTTATCTTCATAGCTTAGCTAAATTCTATAATTTTAATACAAGAACTCAGAGGCTCCTATTGCAAGTTCAAAGCTGGTCCATAAGAGCGGACGACCAATGAACAATCGGTTTGAAGTAAAAAGTTCGGAAAGTGGTCTCACGAGACCAGTCTGCGGACTTAAGCAGATCCTCCAAACGACATCCGGCCCCCAAAGCCGCCGAAGCCGACGCGCTGCGAATGGAATGAGCCCCAAAAACTGAAACATCAACCCCAGCCGAAACCAAGAGCCACTTGAGCCAACGCGCTAACGTAGTGGAACCGACCGGTTTATGGGGGGATTTGAATGAGATAAAAAGTGGGGATAGACCTTCCGATCGCAAAGACTCTGTACACGTCTCATAGGCTTTTAGGCATCGTACCGGACAAAGGTTCGGGTGTGATGGAAAAGCTGGATAAAAGACAGACGATATGCCCGTTTTTGTGCGCCTAGAAATCTCGAAACGGACCCCGTCAGGTACGAAGGACCGGGCACCAAAATCTAAAGCCCTAACATCCCCCACTCTTTTGCATGATATAAGGCAAAGGAGAGCCACCAGCTTAGCCGACAATTGCCGTAAAGACAGGTCTTCGTTAGAGGACCAAGCTTCGAGAAATTGTAACATAACAGCCACATCCCACGTCTCTGAATACCGAGGGAGCGGAGGTCTAGAAAACCGGATACCTCTCAGTAATCGACACACCCAGGGATGTTGACCCACTGGGACTCCTTGGAAACCCACATGGTAAGCTGAGAGGGCTGAGCGAAAAACGTTAATCGTTCTATACGCTTTGCCCTCAAAGCATTCCGACAAAAAGTTAAGGACCCTTACTAGAGGGGCTTGAAAGGGATCTTCACTCCGTGCACTACACCAAGCTGACCAGGTAGTCCAGGCCGATCCATAGCTTGACCAAGTACCTGGAGCCCAGGCGGACTGAAGGAGCGATCTAGCTCGTTCCGAAACGTCACCGGACGCCCCGGAAATCCTGATACCAGGGACACCAATAGCGGACATGCCTCTTGCCCGAGCAATGGGTGAGGAAGACCGAGATTGTCTACAATCAAGTCTGGGAGAGGTGGTAATAAACGTGGGACATCGACTAGAAGGTCCAGGAACAGGGGAAACCACGGTTGGTTGGGCCAGAATGGAGCCACTAAAACCAACTCCGCCTCCTGAACCCGAACCTGGTTCAATGTACGTAACACCAGTTGAAAGGGGGGGAAAAGCGTATAGCCTCTGCCCTTCCCAATTCTGGAGAAAAGCATCCGTGGCCAGGGCCATCGGGTCTGGTCTCCAACTGTAAAAGGTGGACAGATGACTGTTGAGGCGTGAAGCAAACAGATCGATCTGAAAAGGACCCCAAATGTCCTCTATGGCCGAAAAGATTGATGAGTGCAATCGCCAGTCCCGAGTCTTCCGTGTGCCTCGAACTCCAAATCGGCCAGGAGATTCGAGACGCCCGGAATAAACTGAGCTTGAACTACAATGCGATGACGGAAACACCAGTCCCATAGACGGGTCGCCATATTTGTCAACAGAATGGATCGGGGACCCCCCAAATGATTGATATAGCGAACTGCTGGGAAGTTGTCCATGCGTAGAAGGACTGACGTATCCGTCTGCCGTTTCAGAAAACTCTGAAGGGCAAACATGCCTGCTAACAATTAGAGACCGTTGATGTGAAATCGAGTCTCCTGATCTGACCACGGACCCCCTGTCAACTCGTCTCCGCACCTGGCCCCCCATCCTGCCAGACACGCATCGGAATCTATCGTGATCGATGGGGGAGGTGTCTTGATAGACCTGCAGTTGTAAAGCCGGATGTTCTCCAACCACCAATGGAGATCTTCCCGTGCCGCAACCGACAAAGACACCCTGTCGGAGTAGGTCTTCCCCCGTCTTAGAAAATGGGCCATCAGGCGTTGGAGGGCCCGATAGTGTAGAGGGGCTGGGTGAACTCCCAACCTGGAGGCTGCTAGCACTCCTATGCTACATGATATCTCTCGCAGTGTCGGGGAAACTGAGGAGAGAAGACCCCGCACTTCCCTGAGAATGGATTTGCACTTCAGTTCCGGAAGGAACATAGTCATGGAAACTGGTTGGATTACAAAACCCAGGAATTCTATGGAGCGTACCGGATAAAGCACCGACTTCCCCTGATTCACCAGGAATCCCAAGTTCTGAAGTAGAGACACGGTCCGAGAAAGACTGGACCTCAGAACTAGTTCCAACTCCCAATAGCAGAATGTCATCCAGGTAAATGATCAGACGTACGCCCTGCGACCGGAGGTGACTCACCACTGGCTTCAGGAGCTTGGTGAAACACCAGGGAGCTGAAGACATTCCGAACGGTAAGGAGCGGAATCGCCAAATTGTCGTGTTCCATTGAAAGCAGAGGAATTTCCTGGATTCCTCCCCATCAGAACCGTCAGATAGGCGTCTTTTAAATCTATTTTTGCCATCCAATCGTTCGGTTGGAGCATGTCTCTGAGCAGATGTAGCCCTTCCATCTGAAAGTGATTGTATTGTACCTGCAGGTTTAGTTCTTTTGAGTACAGGACGCCTCCCGTCGCCCTTTTTGGAAACCAGAAATAGGTTGCCTAGAAATTGTATCTGTCCCCTCGGGGATCGCTCTATGGCTCTCTTTCGTATCAGGTCGGTAATCTCGTCCTCCACTAGTGCCGCGTCTTCTGCTGAGAACACTAGTGGAGGGGGTAGGATCGCTGCGCGGGATTCGAGGTAAAATCTATCGTAAACCCTTGAACAGTGCGCAATATCCACAGATCTGTCGTTAGCGAGCGCCACTGCTTTAAATGTAGAGACAAACGACCCCCTACCGGAACCATAGAGTGATGAATCAACATGTTCCTTACCTGGGGATCGGAAGTGCCGGTATCCTCGACCTCCTCTGAAGCTTCTAAATCCCCTGCTGCGCCAGGGACGGGAATGAGAGGGGTAAAACTGGGACACTCTGGTGTCTGTCTGGGGATTGCCATAGTTGACGGAGCCTGTGAATGGGCGGGATATACCTGCCCTTGCCCGGCCGGTAGCGCGGCCCCTGCCCCTACCGGCCCGTGCAAAAAACCCCCGCAGTGAAGACTTTCTTGATAGAGGTTGTGACCTTTTCCATCGTTGTGAAAGCTCCAGTGTATTCTGACATGTCTTTTAGGAAACCAGGGCCGAATAAATTACCTTGGGCTTTGGCTCCTAACTCGTTATCGGCTACTCCAGCAAGTTGGGAATCCATTTTTAATAAGATACACTTTCTCCGTTCTGCGGCCACAGCCGCGTTTGTGTTTCCAATAAAACTAAGTGCCCTTTGTGCCCAGTTGGACACATCATAGGGATCTAGAGTGGAATCGTTCAGTTTTGCCTGTTCGGCAACATCGAGTAATTTCACTAGTGGACCAGTGACATCCAGCAATTTATCTTGGCAGGTTCTAAATGCCAGGTCGATGCCGCGCTTTTGCGACCAGCCCTTAGGCTCAACAAACTTTATAAACTTCTGCATGTTTTTCCCCCAGTAGCGGGTCGAGGGCACTCAGATTTCATGCGATTCCTAGTGACCTTATCCAACGGTCTACGCACCTGGGCGTCCACCCAAGCCTCTACGTGAGGAATGGGAGTCCACTCTGCTGATCTAGGGTGAGTTAGTTCTTCTGGTGTGAACATGGGGTTACGAAATGGGTCGTAAATAGGACCAAGTGGGTCTGAATTTGGATTAGGGGGAACTGTTTGTTCATTAAAATCCTCATCCGAGGCGTAAACCCCTAGCTCATCTTGCTTCTGATATTCTTCAAAGAAAGTTTCCTGCTCACGAGATGTGCTCGGGCGAGCTACAGCCCTAGAGGAATCAGAAGCTTTAACCCTTTTAGGGGTGGCAACAATTGCATGGTGCGATTTATGTGAGCGCTTTTTGGATACTTGTGCCCCCGACATGACTTCCCAGGGCATTGTTGCGGGTATGCCAGCCCCTCCAGCCCTGCGCTTTTTATCTTGAACGGGCTGTTTCCCCATGGCGGTGACCAAGGGAGCATCAGTGGGCTTCACAGCAGTGAGGGATGTGCCCATATCAGTGACCGGATTAATCTCATTTCTGGCCTCAGTTAAAGCGTTTTTTAGGGACTGAGTGAACGAGTCTGATAAAGAGTAAACTGCCTTTAACATAGCTGTCTCAATAGACGCCTGAATCTGTGGCCCCAGGGATCTATTAGGGTCAGACATGGCAGGGTCTGCGGTGGTAAGGGTGGGAGGGTTGATACCTGCTTTTTCATATAGTTCAGCCATATGTACAGAGCTGTCCTCGGACTCTGAATCCCTGTTAGGGGAAGGGTCTCTTGAGGATACTTGCGGCTTGTTCTTATGAAGTGGCATGCTGGAGACAGTGTGAGGCAGCGTGAGGAGAGAGGAGAAAGCGCGCGAAGACAGTGTGAGGCAGCGTGAGGGGAGAGGATAAGCGCGCGAAGACAGTGCGCCTGCGCTCCGCCTCCTGGTAACTGCCACAACGCTGAGGGACACGCGCGAAGTAACCGCGCATGCGCCCCGCCTCCTAGCAACCGCCACGACTCTGAGGGACGCGCAAAGTCTCTGCGCATGCGCCCCGCCTCTTGGTAATGGCCGCGAGCCGCCAGAATAAACAAAGCGGCCTGACAGAAACTTTTTTTTAAGAGAAGGGTTGGCGGACCTCCCTCAGCCGCGAGAAAGCCGCCAAGCCTCTCAACACAACTTCGGAAGCCTTGGTTAAAGCCAGGCAACCGGAACACACAATATAAAACATAAATAACAGTTAAAACTCGGACTAACAATAATAAAACAATACTTTTCTTGCTGCTCGGACAGATAAGAGGAAGAAATGGCGGGAGATCGGTCCTATTTATAGACTGGCATGGAACAATGGACTATACTGCTGGGACAGGGGGGGGTTAGAAGATACTATTGTTAGAGTATGTTTTTTCTTAATGTCTGTTACGTTTTGACATTACTACTTGCTGCTGTTATTAAAGCAAGAAAAGAGAAGCAATACTCGCCTCTGAGTACTTGCACACACACCTCGGCCTTCGTACACGCACGCACACACACACCTCGGCCTTCGTACACGCACGCACACACACACACACCTCGGCCTTCGTACACGCACGCACACACACACCACACACACATCGGCCTCGTACACGCACACACACACACACATCGGCCTTTCGTACCGCACACACAACACCTCGGCCCTCGTACACACGCACACACACCTCGGCCCTCGACACACGCACACACACACACACACACACACCACACGCGCACGCACACACACACACGCACGCACACACACACACGCACGCACACACACCTCGGCCTTCGTACACGCACGCACACCTCGGCCTTCGTACACGCACACACACCTCGGCCCTCGTACACGCACACACACACACACACCTCGGCCCTCGTACACGCACACACACACACCTCGGCCCTCGTACACGCACACACACACCTCGGCCCTCGTACACGCACACACACACACCTTGGCCCTCGTACACGCACACACACCTCGGCCTTCGTACACGCACACACCCCTCGGCCTTCGTACACGCACACACACCTCGGCCTTCGTACACGCACGCACACACACCTCGGCCTTCGTACACGCACGCACGCACACACACACCTCGGCCTTCGTACACGCACACACACCTCGGCCTTCGTACACGCACACACACCTCGGCCTTCGTACACGCACACACACACCTCGGCCCTCGTACACACGCACACACACCTCGGCCCTCGTACACACGCACACACACACACACACACACACCACACCACACGCGCACGCACACACACCTCGGCCTTCGTACACGCACGCACACCTCGGCCTTCGTACACGCACACACACCTCGGCCCTCGTACACGCACACACACACACACACACCTCGGCCCTCGTACACGCACACACACACACCTCGGCCCTCGTACACGCACACACACACCTCGGCCCTCGTACACGCACACACACACACCTTGGCCCTCGTACACGCACACACACCTCGGCCTTCGTACACGCACACACCCCTCGGCCTTCGTACACGCACACACACCTCGGCCTTCGTACACGCACGCACACACACCTCGGCCTTCGTACACGCACGCACGCACACACACACCTCGCCTTCGTACACGCACACACACCTCGGCCTTCGTACACGCACACACACCTCGGCCTTCGTACACGCACATCGGCCCCTCGTACACGCACGCACACACACCTCGGCCTTCGTACACGCACGCACACCTCGGCCTTCGTACACGCACGCACACCTCGGCCTTCGTACACGCACGCACACCTCGGCCTTCGTACACGCACCACACCTCGGCCTTCGTACACGCACGCACACCTCGGCCTTCGTACACGCACGCACACCTCGGCCTTCGTACACGCACGCACACCTCGGCCTTCGTACACGCACACACACCTCGGCCCTCGTACACGCACACACACACCTCGGCCCTCGTACACACACCTCGGCCTTCGTACACGCACACACACACACACACACACACACCTTGGCCCTCGTACACGCACACACACCTCGGCCTTCGTACACGCACACACCCCTCGGCCTTCGTACACGCCCCTCGGCCTTCGTACACGCACACACACCTCGGCCTTCGTACACGCACACACACACACACCTCGGCCCTCGTACACGCACACACACACACACCTCGGCCCTCGTACACGCACACACACCTCGGCCTTCGTACACGCACACACACACACACACACCTCGGCCTTCGTACACGCACACACACACACCTCGGCCCTCGTACACGCACCACACACACACCTCGGCCCTCGTACACGCACACACACCTCGGCCCTCGTACACGCACACACACCTCGGCCCTCGTACACGCACACACACCTCGGCCCTCGTACACGCACACACACCTCGGCCCTCGTACACGCACACACACCTCGGCCCTCGTACACGCACACACACCTCGGCCCTCGTACACGCACACACACCTCGGCCCTCGTACACGCACACACACACACATCGGCCTCGTACACGCACACACACCTCGGCCCTCGTACACGCACACACACCTCGGCCCTCGTACACGCACACACACACCTCGGCCCTCGTACACGCACACACACACACACACACACCTCGGCCTTCGTACACGCACACACACCTCGGCCCTCGTACACGCACACACACCTCGGCCCTCGTACACGCACACACACCTCGGCCCTCGTACACGCACACACACCTCGGCCCTCGTACACGCACAGACACCTCGGCCCTCGTACACGCACAGACACCTCGGCCCTCGTACACGCACAGACACCTCGGCCCTCGTACACACACACACCCACACACACCTCGGCCTTCGTACACGCACACACACCTCGGCCCTCGTACACACACCTCGGCCCTCGTACACACACCACGGCCCTCGTACACACACCTCGGCCCTCGTACACACACCTCGGCCCTCGTACACACACCTCGGCCCTCGTACACGCACCTCGGCCCTCGTACACGCACACACACCTCGGCCGTCGCGCATGCACACTCAGCCGTCGCGCACACACTCTGCCAAAATGTTAGGGTCGCGTTCTGGAACCCAAATTATTCTCAATTTTCAATAAACACCATTCCATTGTGGATCGCCATATCGGGGCTTCTTGCAGAGTGAGAATAGCTGGGCTTGGTAGTGAAGGGGTTAAGGACGTGGCAGTGACAAAAGCTGGTACCATAAACCCATCCCAAGCCATGGGACTGAGCTATGGATGGGGCAGCTTTCTTTCATTGCTGCAGTGAGGCCGCTCTATCCTCTAAAGCAGGGCTGCCAAACTCCTCCCCCAGATCTTTCTGAACTACAACTCCCACGATCCCTGGCCGTATATTGCAGGCATCAGCATGGGGGGGGGGGTATCCCGGGTCACAGGTTTAATCACAGTAAATGACGCTTTGGGGCAAAACATGAGAAAAAGGTTTGGTTTTATTTAAAATGCTAAAGAGGTGAAACATGAAACATTATTATTCTTATTATTCCGAGTCTCCATCGAGTCCTTAAATAAAAAAGTGCATAGAAACAACGTCCTTACAAATCTTTGTACAGCTATATACACCGTATCCACAAGACGTGATCAGCGCCGGATCCATTTCATTTCCATGCGGCCGTATCGTCTCTCACTTCATCACAAAATAAAAGGCCCCCCAAAAAAAGGGGGAAAAATATATACACAGACACACTATACACGCGGCACATACATATATACTATTTATATCCGTCTACATAGAGAGAAATCCACAGCTATATACACTATCTCCAGTGGGAAGAATAAACCCAAGCCGGGGCGAGAGGTTTGCCATCAGAAGGGGCCGGGGCGAGAGGTTTGCCATCAGAAGGGGGCGGAGCGAGAGGTTTGCCATCAGAAGGGGGCGGAGCGAGAAGTTTGCCATCAGAAGGGGGCGGAGCGAGAGGTCTTGTAGCAGGGGGATGTAATTAAAAGTCACACTCAGCACATGGGAGGGGGGGGATGTTAACCCTCGAGGGGTTCAGCAGGGAATTAGCAGCAAAGTTTTAAAAAGTGATTGTCACCCCCGAAACCGGATATAACAAAATATCCAATGGGAGCGAGTTAAAGGGTACACAACACTCCTGCACCCTAAAAATATATATATATTCCAGATGTTTTGTCCATGAAGTGACCGGACGTAGAACTCCGTACCCTGCTTGGACCCGCTTCAGCCCCCCCCCCCAAAAAAAGATGCCGAGAGGCCTCGAAAACTGGACCACGTCACCACGAACTGACGCCAGCAGCAGGAGACGAGCCGCGTCCAGAGAAGACCCTGAGAGGAAGGAGACGAGACCCTCACATAATCCAGATTCTAGAAGAAAGGTAAAAATCAGGGGGGAGGGGACCGTGCCCCCCTCTAGCAATCCAGTCTGTCCAGCTAGAGACGGCGGCGGGTTGCACAGAGCGGCAGATGTGGTTGACGTAAGACCTGTGTCCTTCTGCAGTCTCTGGTCAGCTCGGTAGATGCCCGCACCTCCTCGCTGGGATGGTAAAGGGAGGGGTTGCACCACTGATCAGTTGAGGAACCTGCGGCACTTCTTGGCTCCGCAGTTGCAGTTCAGTTTGTTGCTCGCGTCCTCAATGGGAAACTTGTAGTCGTACGTGAGCTCCTCGCCGCGGTAGATGGGGCGCAGGGCGAAGATGACGATGTGCTTCTGCCCCTCCACGTGGATCACCCGCGAGTAGCAGTTGGGTTCGCACGAGTGGTTGATAAAGCGGGCGGCGTTGCCGTGCATTGTCGCGTCCACCACGTCGAAGTCATCGATGCGGAACATGTAGCAGCCAATCCCCTGCGAGAGAAACGAGAAGAATGAGCACCATGTCCCCTTCGCCGCTTTAAACGTCCGTATGAAGCGCAGCTCTACGGGTTTTATCATAGAATCCCCATCCCTGCTTTACCATAAGTTTATGCACAGGTTTGATTGTGCACTGGGGGGGGGGGGGGGGGAGGATCCTGGGGCCTCACCTTACTGTCGTAGTACTTCTCTCTCTTGTCGGTCAGCACTGAACGGATCACGTTCCCAGAATACTCGATCACCATTTCTCCGACATCGATATTCCTTTTGCAAAATAAGCCCCGGCCGTGGATTGAGGATCTGGGGGAGAGAAGGGGGGGGGGGTTCAGATCGGGTGCCGGACATGCGGCAGTGAATCTAGTTTTGCTTTCCGCGAGACGCTCACCTGTAAACACCGACCGCCTCCTTGGACGTCTTCTTCAGGTGCCGGAACCTCATCGCCATCGGCAGATCCAAACTGGTCGCTCGCCTGAAAAAGTGACAAAGGACGACAAACTCCGTCACACAAAGCATGTAACGAGCAGCGGCGGCTGGAATCACGGGGGGAGGAGACACAGACAGACAGGCGGCAGGGGTTAATGATATAAAAACGAACTCAAAAGTACATTTACTTATCAGATTTCATGTGCTCCGCCACGCGCAGAGTTTCCGGCGTCAGTTTGCAGGCTTGTGTTTGGGGTATTTTCACATCATTTTTACCGTTTCTCGCCTCGCTTTGATTTCTAGTTATATTTTATGCTCGTGGCTCGGGGGAGGATTGAGCCGCATCGGGCGACGCGTTTACCTGGTCGATTTCAGCAGCACCTCGTCCTCCTCTTCTTCGCACGGGACAATTTCTGGCAGCGTCCGATGCTGAGACGCCAGGAAGTTGAACATATCGAACGTGCATTTCCTGAGATGCGGAAAAATAGAAATATTATAAAAAAAAAAAAAAACCTACGTGCAGCATCGGGCACAGCGCCGCACCGCGTGTAGCGTCTCCAGCGGAAGAAGCGCAACAGTCACTGACGCGAGAGGAGACCAGGAGCTCCACAAAAACACGGGAATTACTGGAGACGCTGCGCCGCTCCTCTAATGAGGCCTCACTTTTTTGGGGTCACTTCCGGCTTTATGGATCAGAAGGAATGACAGACGCGGCGCAGACCAAAACCCCCAAACAGTCCATCACACAAAGCAGTATCCAAATTCCCTCCCGCCCCGCGTCTTGGAGTCCGGGGGAGCGTCGTGATCCTGTGTCTTGTAAAAACATAACCCAAGCAAACCTCGTCACAATCTGAAGGTCCTGTCACCCCCATATCCTGAATGAACCCCCAGTCTGACGTTTGTATCACGGCACCCCCTCTCCTCCGCATAGGGGATCCAGGAGCTCGAGCGGATTCGTCGCTTTTATTCACAATATACACGAACCTTCAGGAAGCTTTATTGACCCATAGAAAGATTTGATGTCTACGTCCGATCGCTGACCCCCCCCCCCCAAATCTCCGTGTCCCAGCCCCCCCCATAGCACCCTACCTGAGGTAGTACTCGCTGCGGGCACAGCCCGAGGGGTTAATGGGCATATCTTCCTCCTCCACTTCCTGCGGATGGAAAAGGAACTTGTACCCGCGGCATTGCTCCGCTCCGGTGAGCTGCTCCAGGAGGAAGAGGACAGCATTGTGCCGGATACCCAACATCCGGGTGCCGCTCACACCGGCTGCGAGGAGGAGGAACACAGGCCATTACATCTGCTCTGCGCGTGCACAGGACGGGAGCGATTACGTGGTGATTGGGGGGGAGGGGGGAGAGAGAGATCAGGGGAGACACACGGGAAGGGATCACGCACGCACCGGAAGGGATCACACCCTGAGTTTATGGGATCAGAAGACGCATCTAAACTACGACCACTAAGGTGTACGGACGGACAGACACTGTGCCACCTCGTGCAGCGCATCACCCGCAAGCGAAGACAAACATTTTGTAGGTTGCAAACTATGCAAGAGGCATAAAAACAATCAGTACACCCACCCGCCGCCACGCACCCAGCACGCTCACCCGCCGCCACGCACCCAGCACGCTCACCCGCCGCCACGCACCCAGCACGCTCACCCGCCGCCACGCACCCAGCAGGCTCACCCGCCGCCACGCACCCAGCACGCCCACCCGCCGCCACGCATCCAGCACGCCGCCACACACTTAGCACGCCCACCAGCCGCCGCGCACCCAGCACGCCCACCGATCTGCTTACGTGTGAAGGACAGGTGTCTGAGCCTCCTGGCGCCGCGCGCCTCCTGCACCTTCTCCATGACGGCTTTCCACGCAGCTGGGAAAAAACAACGCACAGCGTGAGCTGAGGTTCCGTACCCGGTAGACACGGGGCAGCCGCGTGTCCGTGTGATGGGCAGGGAGGGCATTACATGGCGGCTTGGACACAGTATACAGACTCTTGGAAGAGTTTCGCCCCCTGGTTTATATCCCCATCGCTCACCTTCCGGGCTGTCACATCGGACGTAGAAGCCGTCCTCGCTGATTATCTCAAAGCGGAGATGCGGCTCGTTCCTCCTGGGCAGCGGAGTCGCTTTCTCTTCGTGGAAGTCGTCAAAATCAGACAACGATCCTGCTGACACCGAGGGATTAAAACATAGGATGAATGTCTAGAAGCAGAGAATGAGGCCTGACGGATGTCTGTGACTGAGAGGCGCGAGGGGGGGGGGCTTACAGGTCACACAGACACAGATCACACTGCAGATCCTCACAGCCCTAAATCCACCCCGCAGCGTTACCTTCACTGGGTTCGGAGCAGGGAGATGCCAGCTGAGAGTCGCCCTGGCTTCCTTCAAGTTTTACATCCACCGTGATATCCACGTGGAGCCTAAAAGAAAGAAACGGGAGAATGAAGACACGGCCGCTCCCCGACCTCCCACCTCCATGGTCCCCCCTCCCCCCGGGTGGGCCCTGGGATGAGGGATCCACTGAGAAGCCTGGCGGACCCCCCCCCCCCCGTCGTGACACGGCACGGCTGGCAGGAGAGGGTCACAGGTCCATGTGGCACCGTTGGATGAAGGACGCGTTCACACTCACTCATTATATAAATGCTCCTCCTTCATGGAATCCAGATTGAGCACGTCCGGGACCATCGGGGCCTTAACCCTCACCTGCCTGGACCTGAGGGGGAGAGCAACGGCATCGCTGTAACAGAGCAGAACAAGACTCCCATCAGGACGGGGCACGGCAGAGAAAAGGGAGGAAAACAAATGGTGAAGCCAAGAGAAGGAGGCGACGAACCCGGAGGCCAATCATTCCACAAAACACACAGAGCATCACTCTTTAACCCCTTCACTACCACGTGGTTTTCCCATGAAGCACCCGGCAGGATCCAATGGTTTGGGTTTCTTTTGGGAAATCTACTTTACATCAATCAGTAAGTCCTGAGAAGCAGGGGGCGCCATCTGCTGGCCAAGCAGCGCTACTGCAGATCCATGTTTCAGGCCCAGAGGTCCCGGCACCGGGGCTGACCTGTCCGAGGTGCTGCAACGTCAGGGTCACAATCTGGAGGCCGATCGCAAACGAATAAATGGAATCCCTTTGACACGCGTCAGAGTGCGGGCCCACAGCATTAACTTGATCACAGCAGTGAAGGGGTTACTGCTCCATTTACACCCGCCCCTCCCCCCCAGACCACGGATTTCCTACCTGGTGATGCGTGGCCCGTGGCAGTTCATTATGTTATTTTGCAGGGACGTGTTGACCCGCGCTGGGGTGCTGGCGGCCGCCATGTCTGTCCTGGATTTCTTGTTGGGAGACTCTCTGAATCCAGCGGCACCCGTCGATCTCTTTGCAGGAACTGGGGGGACGGGAAGCACTTTTGGGGGCGCCGGTTGTATCGCCTGCAATCCCGGATGGACCTGGGGTACGGCCATGGGAACAGGCTGAGGCGGGACAGGGGTGACGCTGAGGAGTCCGTTATTCATTGCGACCCCCTGCAGCACGCAAGTCTGAGGAAGGCCAGCGAGGGTGGGGGCCATCAACGCGGGGGGTCCCAGAGTAAAATTCCCTTGCACCAGATTAAGCATGGGCAGGACGCTGAGAAGAGGGCCACGAAGGGTCCATGTCTGACCCGGGGTCATGGGGGAGGAAGCCGTCGCTTGCAGGTAGAGAGCATTGAGGTTGGGGGCGGCCACAGGAACCGGCAGAGGAAGACGAGGAGCGGGAGGTTTGCACGCGGCGCGTATCAGCCTGGGCGCTGGAGCCCTCACTGCCAGAGTATGAGCGGGCAGCTCCTGTTGAAGGGCAACGAGTCCAGCTGAGGGCTGATGGTGGCCTCCGCTCTGTATGTTCACGATCATCTGACTGGGCTTGTGGTTGATGAGCAGGAGTTTGCCGTCGGCCTGGGTCACGTTCACCGCGGGCGAGTTCACACAGCTTCTGGGGATTGGGATCTGCGGAAGACAAGCTCTTTGCAGCTGCGGGGGGTCCCTGAGAGGTGGAGGTCCTTGAGAGGCCCGATAGGCCACGCAGTCTGTGCCGTTTGAGAGTGTTGCAGGTTGGTTGCCGTTGGATGTGGCGGTAACTGAGGTGGTAGCGGTGTGTGAAGAGGAGACTGGCTGCAGCGTCTGCTCGGCGGCCGCTTTACTCTCCCGGCTTCTCGTGCTCTTTAACACAAAGTCAATAATGTCGGACGGGAGGCTGGTGGGGGGCATCCCGTTACCGACGCTGCCGCTGGGACCCTGAGCTCCGTCCTCGCTGTCCGTGCCGTCGTGGATGCCATCTAGCTGCTGAATGTGGCCGGTGAATGTAACGCTGGGCAAGTGGCTGAAGGACTCGCTGGACACTACCTTCCTGGTCAGCTCATAGTACGGCTTGGCGGCATCGTCCTCCGAGCTGCTTCCTCCTTCCCAGTCGCCTCCCGGATGACCGACACATTGCCTGGGCTCGCAGCCCATCTCCACATCATCCAGCCCGCACTCCATCTGCTCCAGGATCTCCTTCCCAGGCGGAGAGAGGGGACCGAGGGGACACGAGGGGAGAGAGGGCAGCGGGCTGGTGGCATCCTTAGAAAGGCGAGAGGCAGACTGCCGAGCGACACGAGATGTTGGGGTTGGTCTCAGCGACCTGCATAGAGGCGTCGATTCAGGATTGCTGACTGTAAGAATGTGATGAGCGAGCGGCGACGTTGCCTGACTCCCTGAAACCAAAGCACAAGGGGGGGGGGTGGGGAGAACACACAGGAGCCCGTTTCAAAACCATAAATACCAACGTTTTCCCTACACTATACCACTGCCCCCCCAAAAGCCCCCCCTCCAAGAGCTCCTGCCCCACTGCACCCCCCCCCACCGAAAAAAGCTAACTCCAGAAACGGTCTTCCTGCCCGGGAGCCGCGCAGACTCCGTGCCGTTACATGGTGGCCATTAAAGCTGCGGCTCTGGCCTCGTGAAGTAAAAATACACAAAACGCAAGACACTGGTTTGTGATATTCAGGTTCCTGGCGCTCCCCTTTAGATACTCCTGGCGTCTGTCTTACCTGGAGAAGGAAGAGGCCGGGAGCCTCCGAGGGGTCGCCGCGACGGAGAGAAGTTGGGAGTCTTCATGCGAGCGCCAGGGAAAAAGCGAGGGGCAGCAGCAGAGGTGACGGGTTCCAGAGACGGTGGAGGGCTGTATATATCTGTGTCAGCAGGAGGCGTGAGGAGGAGGGGAGCCGCGTCTTCACACTTTGTGTCTGAGGGAAAAAAAATGAACCCAAAGCTTGTTAAAAATCTGTAGAATTCACAGGGGAGCGGCGCGCGGACCCGAGAATCACAGGGGAGGGGAGCGGCGCGCGGACCCTAGAATCACAGGGGAGGGGAGCGGCGCGCGGACCCTAGAATCACAGGGGAGGGGAGCGGCGCGCGGACCCTAGAATCACAGGGGAGGGGAGCGGCGCGCGACCCTAGAATCACAGGGGAGGGGAGGCGCGCGCGGACCCTAGAATCACAGGGGAGGGGAGCGGCGCGCGGACCCTAGAATCACAGGGGAGGGGAGCGGCGCGCGGACCCTAGAATCACAGGGGAGGGGAGCGGCGCGCGGACCCGAGAATCACAGGGGAGGGGAGCGGCGCGCGGACCCTAGAATCACAGGGGAGGGGAGCGGCGCGCGGACCCTAGAATCACAGGGGAGGGGAGCTGCGCGCGGACCCGAGAATCACAGGGGAGGGGAGCGGCGCGCGGACCCTAGAATCACAGGGGAGGGGAGCGGCGCGCGGACCTAGAATCACAGGGGAGGGGAGCTGCGCGCGACCCGAGAATCACAGGGGAGGGGAGCGGCGCGCAGACCCTAGACTCACAGGGGAGGGGAGCGGCACGCGGACCCTAGAATCACAGGGGAGGGGAGCGGCGCGCGGACCCGAGAATCACAGGGGAGGGGAGCGGCGCGCGGACCCTAGAATCACAGGGGAGGGGAGCGGCGCGCGGACCCTAGAATCACAGGGGAGGGGAGCGGCGCGCGGACCCTAGAATCACAGGGGAGGGGAGCGGCGCGCGGACCCTAGAATCACAGGGGAGGGGAGCGGCGCGCGGACCTAGAATCACAGGGGAGGGGAGCGGCGCGCGGACCCTAGAATCACAGGGGGGGGAGCGGCGCGCGACCCTAGAATCACAGGGGAGGGGAGCGGCGCGCGGACCCTAGAATCACAGGGGAGGGGAGCGGCGCGCGGACCCTAGAATCACAGGGGAGGGGAGCGGCGCGCGGACCCTAGAATCACAGGGGAGGGGAGCGGCGCGCAGACCCAAGAATCAGAGCAACGTAAGGGGCAGAGTAACACTAAACTTTCCTTCCGGTAACCAGGAGGAGACGTGAAAACTCTGACATGTCCAGGTCTGCCTCGTTTTGTTTCTGGGCGAGTGGTTCCTCTTTAAATGCACAGTATGGACGTCACATCCAGCACTGCGACCACTTCTCTCCTTCATTACATTTACCCATCAGACTTGGCTTTGAGCCGCTGCACGGTGCGACGCGAGCCACGTCCTAACTAAATGCACATATACTGTATCTAAATCCACATCTATAAGGGACAGTATTACTGGACCAATTCTGCAGCAAGTCCTGAACCAATACATCCACACCCTCCGTTTCCATGGCAACTGCTCCTCGCGTGGTGCTTTACACGTGTAGCACTGTATGGGGAAATTGAGAACCTTCTGCCAAACTGGTGAGCGGGGGGCAGGACATACCGGGTAAAGAGATGGGGCTGTGAACGATGGTCTTATTCTCATTGGGGTCTTCGTCACCATTGAAGACGTCGTCTCCTTCTCCAGGTCGGTGCTCCAGAATCCGACACTTGTACCAGCACCTGCGCTGTGCGTCCTGCGTGCTCCAGTACAACCGTGAACATCTAGAAGAGAGGGAGGTCACAGGTCAGCCGCTCTGATCAATTTCTGGGGGACAATACATCCAATTTTGGGACATTTTTTTCTGCACGCGACTGACACACATCCCATTTAAAATACACACCAAAAGGTGGAAGATATTAAATTCTGTAGCGTGGACACATGGGACTGTATGTCCTATAATCCCACCGCATTACCCCCAACATGTTCTTCTGCCGCCTCCGGAGAACCCAGGTGGAACGTACTTACTGGTAACCGATTGGATAGATCTTCCCCTCCGACACGGACAAATCGGAAAGCATCCCCAGGCAGTCTACCGTCATGGAACCTGCAGGACAGAGACGGGAGGGCGGACATTAAAGAAAGCCTCACATGCTGAGCTTAAGGAAAGAAGTGCCGCAGCAGTGCGGGATCCTCCCTACCTATCATCATGTGAATGTTCTCTGGCTCCAGGCCCTGCAGAAATTTTCGCCTGAAGGTGACGCCTTCAAAGTCCACGTAGACTCTGCGCAGCACATCGAACGAGTCCGGGGGCACAATCTGCAAACCAGGGAGAAATGGCAATGAACGAGTAGTCTACAGCAAAGGGGGCAACAACCCATCCCCGCGCGGACCCCAAAGCCGACCCATCCCCGCGCAGACCCCCCAAAGCCGACATGCTTATCCTGTGATAACACTAGGTTACAGCGAGGTCTTACCTTGCCGTCTGTCTTATTCCGGTGCTTCTGACAGAACATCTTTTTGTCGTCCTGGAAGCTGCAGCGCGTGGCTCGCGCACACATGAAGTGGAAGTTGCTGGCGCAAGTGGACACGCAACATCCGACAGTGGCTCCGATCTTCGAGCAGTACTCACAGCGCTGTCAGATCACAGGAAACACTGAGCGTCACATCTCATAGCGATAAAGCTCATTAAAGCTTATTGTGGGGGGGGGGGGGCTCGGGGATATCTGCTCAGAGAGGATGGGAGGATAAGCCGGCCTGGCCCTGGGGTTGTGATAATGCACACATCTGCAGTGGAGATATTGCCCTTTCTGCTGCGTTACGCGTGATGAAGATAAGACTCACCAACTGCCTCGCCCGAGCCACTGCCACGTGCACATTCTTCAGGGAGCCGTCATTCTCCTCAAACACCTCGGCTGACCAGATGGCGCAGTTAATGTGCGTCCACTCATTTTGGCCGATGTATAGTAATCTTCCAGCATCCTGTGTGGCACGAGGGTCAGAAAAGGCAAGACGAGGGTCAGAAAAGGCAAGACGAGGGTCAGAAAAGGCAAGACGAGGTCAGAAAAGGCAAGACGAGGGTCAGAAAAGGCAAGACGAGGGTCAGAAAAGGCAAGACGAGGGTCAGAAAAAAAAAGGAAAGACGAGGGTCAGAAAAAAAAAGGAAAAACGAGGGTCAGAAAAAAAAAGGAAAGACGAGGGTCAGAAAAGGAAAAACGAGGGTCAGAAAAAAAAAGGAAAGACGAGGGTCAGAAAAAAAAAAGGACAGACGAGGGGTCAGCCTCCGCATTATCCCCATACGATGACAGGGAGGACATAAAGCCGTGATGTGGTGAAGAAATGAGCCGATGCTGCATCTTTATCTGAATACAGATTGTGCAGCTCTTGCAGAAAACAAAAAATGGTAAAACCAGTAGCGGCTGAGATGTATTGGCCACATCCCGGTGTGTGCACAGGACATTGTGTCACTGGACGAGGCTTCGCTCCGAACATCTCTTAATACAGAACCCCCCCCCGCGGCTACGTGTCCCCTCATGCAGACCCCTCGTGTAACGCTGACCTTCGGTTCGTCGTCTCCGTACTTCAGGCAAAGAGCGCACTGCCGGTTGTCCTCTTCACACTTGGATTTTCTGTTTGCGTCCTTTGCATTTTCTGTAAATAAAATCACACATATCGATTACATAGCATTAACAGAGCACCGACATGTTCCACGGTGCAGTAGAAGAAGGGGCTAGCAGCACATACATGTCCAGGGACACAAGGGGAGACTGGCTGTATAATTAACCTCTTAATGACACTGGCGTTTAGTTTCACCATGTGTTTTTCTAAGCATTCATTCCTCCCGTTCTCTCTGGTGAACCCACACATGTTATATATTGGTTCTCAAAATAAAATAAAAGGGACTTCCAGTAAGCCGGCTCACTGGGTCTACAAGCCACGTGCCATACCACAGGATGTGACATGTGCGAGTAGTGACCTTACTATAGGATGGAGAAGGCACAAATTGTGTCCAGGAAAACATGGCCGACCTGGCTACCCTGATTGCATATGTAAACACAGGAGAGGGTGTGTTGCGCCCCGTGCCGGCAGTACCTTTAATAAACGATGCAGGGTGAGGGGGCGCGCCGGTGCTGGGAGGCAATTCTTCGTGTTTGTGCTGCCAGTGCGCGTAGGTATGGTCAGAGGAGGGCGGCAGCACAGCGTTTGGCAGAATGCCCCTGAAATACAGGATATCAGCGGGATGATCATCAGGAAACACTCCATGGCTTGCATAGAGATAAAAGGCACACGGGGACCCTGAATCCTGGTCAATGGGGGAATTTAGGCACCCGGGTGGCTCACCTGGGAAAAGACTTATCGTTTTGGTCCCAGAAAAGCGACTCCTCGACACGGAACCAGCCAAAGCATTTCTCCATAAGCTGCAGAGAAACAAAGGGAGGACGGGGTGGCGGAGAGTGAGCGGCTCATCATCACATGTACGCAAAGCAGTGACAGATACAGGCGGCGTCGACTCTCTGTTGAGTTGCACCCCCCCCCCCCCGTTCATTTGTTCTGATACAGTGCATATTTTCTGTCAGGATATCGGGGGGGGGGGGGTGTCGTCTCTGCGGCGGGAAGAGGCCGTTTCTGAGGTAAATTCTATACCTTAACCAATACTTTTATTGTATATTTCCTGTCAGGATATCTGGGGGGGGGGGGGGAGAAGAGTCTTTTCTGCGGCGGGAAGAGGCCGTTTCTGAGGTAAATTCTATACCTTCACCAATACTTTTATTGTATATCTCAGGATATCTGGCTGTTTGTCGGTTTCTTTTCTACAGGTTTGTAAAGGTGTTTAATGAAATTCCGTAATAACCCGCTTCGATCACGTGGGTTGACCGGCGGTTATGTTGGATTTACTCCACATTGGAAATCCCCCTCCCCATGTCTGTTGTATCGTAACCACGGCGGCCATATACATTCTTGTTAGCTCATTTCCTCAGTGCGGCATCGCTACTGGTTAGACCCAGCCCTCAAACAGGTCGAGATATAGTGCGCCGACGCAGCTCCGTCATCTTCGTTCTGGATTTGCGCACTTGTCGGTGTGAAGAGTCATAACTCCATTTAGACAAATCTGCACTTTGCTCTGTCGCACTCAATTATGTCACTCTCGAAGGAAAGAAGCCGCAGCGCGTCACCCAAATCAGGTGCCTCTGACCCAGAGGGAGATAGGCCGTTCTCATTACCCCAGCGCTCTAGCTCCCCTCAGCTTGAGACCGTTTTTCATATAAAAATCAGTCACCTCAGCAGAGCAAGCAGCAAGTGAATAAACCCCCCCCCCAAACGGATAATGTGGGGAGTGTGTTATATTTATCTTGACTCTGAGGCAGCAAAGGAAGAGTTAACCTGCAGCCTCCCGGTGCTGCACCGATGACACCAGATTTTTTCTGGTTTTATAACTTTATTAAACTTGCTATGAGGGAAAAAAAAGTAAAAGAAAGTTAAAGCAAATATTCGCCCCCCGAGTCATTACTGCGCTGGGAAAATCGTGGAATTTCTTTACAACGCTTTAGCCAACGCCAGATGGAATTACCGCAATCTCCGGTACCTGCAGGAGCCTTTGCCGTCCCAGATAACTTGATCATAGTAGCGAAGGGGTTAAAGCTATCGCTGATAATGCAAACCTCTTTATTACAGGTGGGGGTGCAGGGGACATCGTCAACTTACCTTGATGTACAGACATTTCACTTTGTCCGTGTCGTCACAGTCCGTGTCGTCGTTCTCCTCCTTGATCTTGTTATGCAAAATCCAGACCACGTCGTCGTTGAACGCGCACTGCAAACAAGATCCAAAAGTCAGATCGCGGAGCCGCTGGCGGGAAAAAGAAGTGACGTGGAAGGAGAGGGGACGCGATGCGAAACGGAAACTCATTGTGGGAAAAATCAGGCCCGAGCTGGAAAAGATGAGCTTACTACAGAGCTGTACTGGCCGTCTTCTAGGAGCTGCACCACGGTCTTCAGGTCACACGGGCTGTGGGGGCATTTCCCATCGCTGGAGCACTGTATCAGAAAGAAACACCGAGATGTGAACATACATCGGACAGATACGGCGTTCCCACCCCGTACCAGATTCCAAAATCCTGATTCCGAGACGCCGGACACAACGATACACATTTTATATCTAGATCTCTGGCACGAGTAAACCCAGGCTCCTGCGTGTGTAATCACGTGAAAGTGCGAGACGTGTGCGGGGTGACTGCGCCCTGAACCCCGGCCCACCCGTTGACTCAGAGGCGATGCTCTGTAGAAAAGCAACAGCAGCAAAACAGGAGCCTTCCAACTGGTAATAACTTTATCACTTTGCAAAATAAGCGCCCTTATAAAGAGCAGCATCGCGCACCACTACGCTTTATTTCCGATCCATATTTCCAGAGAGCTGCGTGTATCTGACATAGCACTCTTGGCTGCCTAGATGTTTTTGAACTACATATCCCATGATGCCTAATCCGTGCAAAGAGTGCATTGGCATTACAGGAGCTTCAAACATTTGTTTTTTCGGGGGGGGGGGGCGGCACAAAGACAGCTGACCTCGTTCTTTAAGAAACCTCTATAACCTGAGCCAGCCTCGCAGCATGATCTTTACAGAAAAGATTGGTAAGGGGGGGGGGGGGTTAAAGGTCACCAGCATGCACAAGATGGGACATGGTGTCATTTGTGTCTCCATCGCGGCGCCGCTCTGGCTGCTAATAGACTTCAAGCCAGTAATACTGCGAGTTCCAGGTCCACATACTGGAAAAGAAGTACCTGTGTGCAGTTTAGCAGCGAGCCGGCGACCTCTGGGGTAATGATCCCCTGCAGCACCTCGTGAAGCCCCGCAGCCATCTCCGACAGCATCGCCTCCCTCCATTTAGCACCACCTCCATCCAGGCACGGGGAACACGTGTACACCACACTCTCGGGCAAGTTCGACAGGAATTCGTAGCCTTCGTCTGCAGACACGCAACGTGTAGAAGAGGCGGTTTCATTGTTGTGTTTGAAGGATAAACGTAAAAAGCAATGTAAAAGAAATAAGTGCGTGCGCTTACCAGAAAGCCCCTCACACCTGGCGTGGACCCACTTCTCACATTTCACACACTGGATCATCTGACTTTCAAAGTCGCTCTCCTCGTAGCAACGGATGCATATTGGGCAGAAGTTACCTGCGTGTGGAAAGCGGGCACATTGTGTGCATACAGGCAGGCACAGATAGAAACGCTGGCTATACGGGAGCTCGGGGCTGGCTGCCGGGTGGCAGAGTGAGAGCTCGGGCACAGGACTCACCTTTCTCATACAGCACAGAACACTCTGCGCAGAGGCTGCTGCCCTCGGGCGGCTTGGCATCGCCCTCTACAGACGTCCCGCAGCTCTTACATCGAATGCACGTGGAGCAGACCTGCGGAGAGGACGCACAGATAAACCACATGGAAATATCCGACCTCGAGAGAGTCCTGCAGAGACACCGTCACGGGGAATGTCCAGAAACAAACTGCGTCTCTTATTAAAATATTCTCCTGCTAGCGGCGCTATCTGCCCGCCCGAGGATTTATAAACACACACTTTTATTTCTGTCCAGCAGCCTCCCTTCAAAACACAGATGTCAGAAGAGGATGCTCCTTCCTCCTTGCGAAGTCCAGAGGGATGTCTACGTACGAGCCCCTTTCCTCCATGCACAAATCCATGAAGCAAGCTGAACGGAGCCGAGGGTGGTAGTAGCCGCAGTGCAGCTACTCTCAGCATAGGCAGCCGCTTCAATCGTTTGCTAAACCCTGAGGGGACGTGCAATAGAAAAAGGAGAATTTCAAAGCAGCCCCTCTTATACCTTGGACACCATTAAAGGTGGTCCCAGGGAACCGCCTGCCTGGCACCGGGCGCTCTGAACAGGTGAGATTTTACCAAAATGTGAAGTTAACATGTCGGATCTCCCACACTTCGCAGACTCCTTCACAAACATGTGGTGCATGATGTCATCGCTTATTATGAGCAGGCTCTGAGCTATGACATCTGCCAGGAAAGCAGGTTTCCACCCCCCACGTTATTGTGCTGGACACGTGCAGGATTTTACCGCTCGTGCAATTTATAGAAGCGGAACGTCACGCGGTGCGTCCACGCATCTGTATGGGTGAGGGATTTAATAGGCGTCCATGCGTCTGTAAGGGGGAGGGATTTAATGGGCGTCCACGCGTCTGTAAGGGGGAGGGATTTAATGGGCGTCCACGCGTCTGTAAGGGGGAGGGATTTAATGGGCGTCCACGCGTCTGTAAGGGGGAGGGATTTAATGGGCGTCCACGCGTCTGTAAGGGGGAGGGATCTATTGGGCGTAATGGAGAGGCTCACCCAGCCTTCGCTGCTGCTCGGCGGTTTGAGCGGGTAGTTGGGTCCCAGGCAGTTGACGTGGTAGCTCGTCTGGCACAGCTC
This sequence comes from Leptobrachium leishanense, assembly GCA_009667805.1. Taxonomy (NCBI): domain Eukaryota; kingdom Metazoa; phylum Chordata; class Amphibia; order Anura; family Megophryidae; genus Leptobrachium; species Leptobrachium leishanense. The sequence goes on along the minus strand of CM019073.1, from coordinate 86,002,737 downwards.
ACACTGCAGCAGCGGCTGTGAAGGAAAACACGCTGGTTATAAAAAAAAACACAGCCGCCCTGAAATCTCACACCACGAGCAGGCGGGTTTAACACTCACCTTTTTAGTCTTGCCTTTGCGCCCGCACACATTGCAGAATTTGCAGCGGCGACAGCACCAGCTTCGTTCATGCTCCGGCAACGGACGCTCGTTCTCCCCCAGACAGAACGTGTGGAAAGGCTCGCAGCAAACCTGGCAGTGCAGGAACTGCAAGGAGACAAACCGGGGCAGGGAATCAGGGCACATCCCAAAAAAAACAGACCCTGACAATATCACCCCCCCCCCCCCCGTACAGGAGCAGACTCTACCTCGTGGCGCCCACGGCTGGCGCACAGCAGGCACAGCAGAGGCTGCTTCACGGGAAACGAGGTGAGGACGCTGAGTCCTCCCATCATCCACACGTTCTGCAAGTCGCAGTCTTCCTGAGGGGAAAAAGGACCACGAAGTGTGAGGACGGGCATTCTGGTCGGCTCGTGGGGGGGGGGGGATAAAGCACGCGGCGCACCACGGAGCCGACGCAGGCCTCACCTTAAAATCCACTCGCAGGCGATGAGGTCCATCTACCGGCTTCGGCTTGGACGATCCTCCTGGGACGGAAGATTCCTGACGATGGACACAGAATACATTAACCTTTCTCTCCTTTAAATCTTTCATTGCCAGATGCTTTTTTTTTTTTTTCTTTTATAAAAATTTGATACAAAATATATACTGAAATACGGGATGCAAAGTTAACAAATATGGGTAAAAATGGAAATTTTGCATAAAGTTTTGTCATTCTGAAAAACATAAAACAGTAAAAATAATGTAAATTTGCTCATTTGTTATTTTCCATGTGTTGGTTTATCCTTTACAGAAATATGACTAGGATGAAAGGTTGTAACCGCTAGATGGTGTCTCCTATATGGCAAAATGCCGCACGGGGTCTGCATTATCAGCATACAGGCAGATGCAGTAAATGTGCTGCAGACAGATAATAAAACGATGAGATCTCCTGCTTATGGGGATTTACAGCAACACCTTGCATCTGTATGTGCTGCATAATGCCTGTGTATGGCAATTACATCAACACCTTGTATCTGTATATGGCAATTACAGCAACACCTTGTATCTGTATATGGCAATTACAGCAACACCTTGTATATGTATGTGCTGCATAATGCCTGTGTATGGCAATTACAGTAACACCTTGTATCTGTATGTGCTGCATTATGCCTGTATATGGCAATTACAGCAACACCTTGTATCTGTATGTGCTGCATAATGCCTGTGTGTGGCAATTACAGCAACACCTTGTATCTGTATGTGCTGCATTATGCCTGTATATGGCAATTACAGCAACACCTTGTATCTGTATGTGCCGCATAATGCCTGTGTATGGCAATTACAGCAACACCTTGTATCTGTATGTGCCGCATAATGCTTGTGTATGGCAATTACAGCAACACCTTGTATCTGTATGTGCCACATAATGCCTGTGTATGGCAATTACAGCAACACCTTGTATCTGTATGTGCCGCATAATGCTTGTGTATGGCAATTACAGCAACACCTTGTATCTGTATGTGCCGCATAATGCCTGTGTGTGCAATTACAGCAACACCTTGTATCTGTATGTGCCGCATAATGCCTGTGTATGGCAATTACAGCAACAACTTGTATCTGTATGTGCCGCATAATGCCTGTGTATGGCAATTACAGCAACACCTTGTATCTGTACTGTACAGGGATTTACACTCATTATAACCCCCTGAATCTTATCTCTGTACAGCAGTGACTGACCCCACAGCTCTCCCTGTATTCTGACAAATCCCTGGCTGCTGCAGTAAAGTTTGCTGAGCTTTTTGTTGTTGTGCATAAAAGTGCATACATGTTTTGGCAGTGAAAGTGTTAACGTGTAACGTGCATTAGTCTCACACAGTCTCAGGTCCTGGGCTGACTTGTCCAAAGTGCTGAAACGTCATGGACACATTCTGGAGCCTGATCGCAAATGAATCGTGAAATCCCTCTGCATTGTTCCAGAACACGATTCAATGAATATTGAGTTAACCCCTTCACTACCATGGTCAATGCAACAATAAAAAGCAGCACAAAAGCACAACTAGTGTCTTAAACGCAAACTATGAAGAAAAAGCAAAGCCTCGCTTACCAGCTCGGGGCCTCCTCGCGCTCTCAGGATCATCGGCTGCAGGAGGGGCTTCCGTGGTTTACTTGGCTCCTCGGGTTCCTGAGGGACCGAATCTGTCAAACCGAAAACACATAGTTACGTTCTGCCACGAGGGTTTAACGGAAGACCCCAATTCAAGCCCTGCATGGGGAAAAACCGACACGAGGCACGACGGCACGGATTCTCTGCAGAGGTGGCACCGAGCTAGTCTTCCATAGAAATATACTCGCCGCGTTGGCACCAGAATCAGCAAAACTCGCAATACTACCTAAAAAGATGTGATTCCTTACAACCCTCACTGCAGCGGCAAGAAAAACACGACAGATCGTTCAATACGAGGCGCTGAGGTCTGGGCTATTAACCGTGAAACTGCTGGTTACATAAGAAAAATAATACACGACCCCTTTATGCACCTTGCACACAGCACTGCAGAAAGCATCAGGGGCTGGCCCACCCAGCAGTCACTGCAGACGCATCAATCACACTCAATAAAGCCTGGATATAATTCATCTGAGACAAACCTTCAGCTCGATTGCACATCAAGCGACTGCCACTGCTGTGCTAATTCAGCACACAAACCTCACGGCCCCCCAGTGCCAAGCTAGAGACCCCCTAATTCAAACATCACACGGACACAAAAAAAAAAAAGGAAAAGCACCAACACGCAACGAAGGGAGGGAAAACAAAAAACGAGGACATCAAGAAGCACTCAGACCAAAATTTTATGTTAAATTGTGTTTTATTTTGCTTTTTACGGTTATTAAAATGACCTGCTCCGGATACATGGTTTCCACTGAAAAATGTAAAAAGCAACAACGGCCGTCACGTTCTGAAATATTGCGGATAAGAATAAAAAACGAAAAACTAAAAAGCAGCGTTTTAGGCTTCCTTTTACTGAATGGATGTGCACTCTTCTAAAGACTATGACAACTGCGACATTCAGGCTAACAGGAAGTATAAATATGTGTGTATATATATATACAGGGTATGTGGCCGGGACAAGTCACACGTTAAAACCAGACAGGCCTAAGAGTAATAAGTGCTAGAGACGAGTCTAATAAAGCGACGAGAGAACAGTCTGTCCCGGACAGATAAATAACCACATCACGCACACACAAAGTTTCGGGGACAATGGACGCTGGGAAAGGGACGGGGGTGATGGGACGCCGGTACATGGGGGTTCTCCATAGAGGTGGTGAAGAGGAAGGAGCAGAAAAACAGTCAGTCACGGACTCTCCTCCTAATCCGGTGTTTATGGGGTTAACCACAGGTTCACATCTACTCGTATAACAAGGACGATTGGGGGATTGAAGATTTGGCGTCGGAGACCACGCCCCGGCGGTGGCGGCTGGTGTTTACGTTCCCTTCTGAGCAGCCCCCCGTCCATACACAGAGGGGGGGGACGCAGTGATTTGGCAGAGCTTTAGGCTACAGGAAATTTAAGTGGTGAAGCTGGATTCGCTGGTAAGTAAGTAACGCCTGAATTCCTCCTACTGGTTTTCGGGTTTGTAAAAATCACACTGAGCAGGTGAATCCGCCAGTTAAAATCGCACAGAAAAGGAGAAACAAAAAAAAATAAAAATAAAAATTAGTCGATTCCTGCAGACCCAGAAATCCAGGGCAATAAACACCCCCCCCCCAAAAAGAGGGCGGGGGGCACAACTCTGATCGACGCAGCTTTGCAGCCTCCAAAAAGAAACAAACGTCAGTGCCCTCTGTGTAAAGAGTGTTTAGCAGACATGGGCAGCACGAGCCATGAAAGTACAACTCCCATCATCCTCAGTAAATCGCTGGCATAGTACAAGACTTAGCCTAGACTCCAGAAATTTTTTTTGTAGTACAATCCCTGGAAGGGCACGCCTGCGCCCACCCCTTCTGGCGCCAGCTCGGCATAAGTTCTCTTACCGGACTCGCGGCGCGCCTTCCTCCGTGTCGCACTAGGGCTGGGTTCGAAATCAGAGTCCTCTGAATCTGGGAAAAGATCATAACAGGGTCGCTGCCTGACGCAGCGGCGGGATGACTTGCGTTGGAGGGACTGGTTTTCCTGGACCGGTTCTGGAGCTTCTGGACCCTCTGTGTAGGTGTCGTCGGATTCTAGGGGGCTGTCCCGCAGCAAAGCGGGTGCTCGCGCCGCTTTCTTACCTGCGGGAAAAATCAGATTTCGACATCTCATTGCATCTTAACTGCTCACAGGAATGCTGAGGCAACACTACCAACACTGACCAGCTACCCGAGACGGAAAAGACAACGTACAACCATCACCGGGGCGAAAGGAGCAGGCAGCGTTACCCACACTATGTTGGGGAGGTATTAAGAGGGTGCACCGAGTGGTTACATGTTGCATTTTAGAGACAAAAACTGACAAAAGGAAGAGATCTGCTCGCCAGGCGTGTTAAGACCTGGGCCGTCGGAAAGGGTCTGATCGGTGATATTTGGAAGTCCTACCTTTATTGACAGGGGTCATAGAGCCTGCAGTACCCACATTGTACAATATAATGGCAACACGGCAAAAGACGGAGAGCTAACCTTTTTTCTGCAGCCTCTCCTGTCTGCGAGCTTCAATCAAGTCGCATTTCCGATTCCTGACAAAAGAGGAGAGAAAGAAACAGGCGCTTAAACGCAAAGCAGTCACGGACCATTCCGGCTCTTTATGTATGAAAATGAGCAGCGATTAAAGGGGCAGGGCCTATAAGGGATTAAAAAAAAAAAAGGAGCTTTTAGGACCGTGACTGCGAACCTCGACACTTCCTAACTACATATCCCATGATGCTCAGCCAGTGTTAAGTGTGACTAAGCATCATGGGATATGTAGTCAAACATCTGGGGTGCCAAGGATCGCCATCACCGATAAAGGACATCATGGTCAAACAAATCCTAATCACTCTGGGAAGCGTGTCCGGTAATCCCGGCACGGGGATGAAAAAAAACAAAAAACACTTTGGGGTAGGAGGTGGCCCCCACAGCCAATCAGAGCGGCATATGGCCGACTTATGTGCGGACTGGCTGCCGGCTACGCAGAGGACAAGGGGTTAAAGCATATAGATCTGGTGATTATATTAAATACAGATTTATTTTTTTCATTATTTAACCCTGAACGTACAAAGCTGCATTCCCCCCCCCCCCCAAGTTTTTCCTGCCTGGATGACCCATTAAGCGTTAAAAGCTTGGAGCGCTCACATCTCTGTCACCGCTGCATATATAGGTGTATATTTCCAGACTTTACAATAAAGGTGAAACTCAGGAGAATTTGTCAAAATAACCAAACCAGAAAAATCCTCCCATTTATCTCACTTTCCAAAATCGACTAAAGGGGTTAATTCAGAGAGCACCGAAAGGTCACCGACCCTGAGGTAAATCTAGCATTTACCGCTGGATCCCCGAAGTGCAGGGAAAAGCCACCGAATGCATAAATAAAAGTGATAATCCCGCCGATATGATCCAAAAATTCAGATCGATCCAAAATGACGCAGGAAACCCGCCGAACGTACCCGCTGATTCGCCGCAAACACGCCGCACACGTCCGAAAAAAGCCGACAATCCACCGAACACAGCACCGACCAGCCGCCGGGAAAAGCCACCAAGCCAACGAACAAGGAAAAAAAAACAAACAAAAAAAAAAAACATAAGCAATTGAAAACGCAAAAAAAATTTAACCGCTGTTTGCAAAATACGGGATGAAAATGTCTGAAATTTACATATAAAGGTCCCATGGATGATAATAATAAAATGGTCTGTTACAGAAAAATTCTGTAAAAAAAATAAAATAAAAAGTGCCTAAAGAAACTTTTTGCTGCAGATTAAAATAAACGGTTTATTAGATTTTGGATTAAAACGGGAATATTTTGTAACATTGAAACCTATGGCATTCGCCTGAATAAACCTGCCGAATGAAACCATTGAACATCAGGGCATTTCATTGACATTTCTCTGCTGTTCAATGTGAATAGATTAACCATTGCTTCTCTATGGGGATTTCACTGCCGCCGAACAGCACCATATTTCACTGCTGCCGAACAGGCACCGTATTTGGCAAACTGCCTGCTTTCTGAATAGCACAAAATTGCTCAGTTCGGGGGAAATTCACTGTTCATTGCAATTTTGGTGCTCTCTGAATAACCCTTTATTTGTTCTAGATTGTTCTCTTCTCCAGAGTTTCACCTTTTAGTGAATAGACTCGATTGAGCCAAACCCTGGGAATCCGCCTCCTTTGCTCCGGATAGAAAAAGGTTTGTGAAAATATGTAATTTTCACGTCAACATTTTACCTTCTATGAGTCGGGGCTGGCTCTGGGTGAGCCGGTGGGGGGGGGGGGGGTCACGCACCCCTCTTACATGACACAGGATCCAGACTGGGGCTAAATGATGACGACCTTGTCAGCCAATGATTATTCTATCTCCATATTGCCATTTCACTATTTGTTTCTACGTTATTTAAAGCGCTTTACTATCCTCTCCCTTCACTCGGGTATCAGCGGATTTGGGGATTCGTGTCCTGAGAATAAGCCCCCCCCCGGCAGATTTTACACCTCTGCCCTGTCACAGCTAAATCTCTGATGTGATAAATACAAACACTGAGCTCCTGGGATGAGGAGGAAGAAAACACGTTCAACTTTAACATTTAGAGTCAAAATAAATAATAATAATTTGCATAGATTAAACCCCCCCCGCCCCCCAAGGTTACGGAGCTAACGAGTCATTAACCCACAGCGCCCCGGATCGTTGCAGAACACACACACGGCCTGGGTATAAGCTGGGACACTCACACACAGCATTGCTTTTTGGTGTTGGGGCCTCCGAATTTGGTCTTGTCCAGGCAGTTGACGCACTTGCCGCAGTCGGTGGTTACCAGGCAGCCCTTGCATTCGCCGCATCTCGTCATGCGCAGCTTCCCCTTTGAAATTGCCTTACGGGGAAAATGCTTGACATGGGAGGTGACCAGGTTGGTCTTGACGGTCGAGCTCTCGGTTTCCGAGGCGGACGAGGACTCTGAAGAAGACAAGAAAGAACCACGAGAAATGGCATTCACTTGAAGCCAGAAAACACCGGGTGGGAAAATAAGAAATCTTGGAGCTGTGTCTTCTGGAGAACAACGGGTGCTTTTTATTCTCACGCCGGCGGCTCAGAGAAAACCAGAGCTACCATTTAATTACAGTCCCCCGGCCCCGACGCGGCAAGTCCCCCGGCACTCTTCCGGCCCGCTTCACGTTTTACACACATTCCTTTTTACTTTCATCAACTATTTGTAAGTGAAATTGATATTTTTGCACAAGCCGAGCTGCAATGCATAAAGTACCTTAGACTTTCAGGGATTGGTTTTTTTTTTCCATAAAATGAGTATTTTTGGAGTTCTCCAAACCTTAGGCGACCGAGCAGAGGCTTACAGACTATATAATTCTGGCTTCTAATAAAGTCAGGGGGCCACTGAACACACGGAACCACTGGCCAGCGCCAGGTGTTAAGGCATGGGTGGCTACTGAACACACGGAACCACTGGTCAGCGCCTGGTCTTAAGGCATGGGTGGCTACTGAACACACGGAACCACTGGCCAGCGCCAGGTGTTAAGGCATGGGCGGCTACTGAACACACGGAACCACTGGTCAGCGCCAGGTGTTAAGGCATGGGCGGCTACTGAACACACGGAACCACTGGCCAGCGCCAGGTGTTAAGGCATGGGCAGCTACTGAACACACTGAACCACTGGCCAGCGCCAGGTGTTAAGGCATGGGCGGCTACTGAACACAGAACCACTGGCCAGCGCCAGGTGTTAAGGCATGGGTGGCTACTGAACACACGGAACCACTGGCCAGCACCAGGTGTTAAGGCATGGGTGGCTACTGAACACACAGAACCACTGGTCAGTGCCAGGTGTTAAGGCATGGGCAGCTACTGAATGCACGGAACATGCTTTACAACTACAATTCTCAGAATGCGCTGACAGTTGGGGCTGATGAACCCTGATGAGAGATTTAGTTCTACAACACGGGTCAGAAGCCGTTGGCCCTCCAGATATTTTGGAACTACATCTCCCATGAGGCTCAGCAAAGATGAGAACGCAAGCATCATGGGAAACTAGTTTGTAATGTGGAGTTGGCCACGCAGATGTTCTGAGAACAAGAGATCTAGCTGTACCTGTATCCTGGGAAGAGGCCAGCGTCTGCAATCGCTTCAAGCTATGTATTTGTGCGTCCAAACCCCCCCATTGGCCCACACTGGGAAACCTCTCATTGCCAATGGCGGTCTGCATGCTTCACCAAGATCAGGCATAAAGGCCTCTCCCAGGGGACTGCATCTACAGCACAAAATTATTCTGGTAATAAAGTCTCTTTCCCTGTCACCCACCTTCCAGAGGAGGAATGGATGAGACGGTCGCCTCCCTCTCGCGCAGGGGCAGAGCGCTCAGCCTCGGGATGTCTTCAGGTATCATGGCGCGCGGCTGCCCAAGAGCCACTGCGGGGTGTCTGCAAACATGCTTGATGCGTGGGCCCTGGAGGGGGGAATCTTGACCCTAAAAGCAGTGGAAACGAAAAACAGAAAAATTAAATGCAGACAGAAAGCAAATAGGAAACATGTCCCACCACCGGAAAGCGTTCCTTACCTGCCCCACAGGGCTGGTGGTTTTAGTGGAATCGTTGGGTGAACAGTCCATGTAAGAGTCAAAAGTAGCGTCCTAAGAGTCAAAAGAATGAGTAAGAAATAACCCACATACACGCAACTCCCTGTGCCCCCAGAAATAAAGTGCATTAATGGATTACCAGGTCGACGTTCTTCTGCTTGTCGATCTTAATGAGCTGCTGTTTGGCCTTTTCCAGGAGCTGGATGACCTTCCTGTCGGTCCCAGAGAGGCGAGGTCCATTGGTGGCAGGGCTGCTCGCCTCCTGCGTAAGACTCTCAGTGGGAGAAGTGGACCTTCGTCTGATGGCCACTTTACACACCACTCCCGGGGTGTCCATTGGCTCCAGCTTGATGGCGTCCGGTGGAAGAGGCACATCTGCATCGTCTTGCAGTAAAGTGTCGGTGGGGCTCTCGCTCCCATAGCCTAAAATTCCCATTGGCTCGCGAAGCATCTCAGACTCCCCAAGCAGGTCCGGGATGGAATCAGCCATGGCCAGGGCAGTATCAGAATCAAAATGGTCATCAACCTTCTCCGAAGGGTCGACAAACAGAGGCAGAGCCAGGTGGTTGGCCCTTCGGCTGCCTGGCTGTTCATTTGGTTTTGTAGGCGACATTGGGAGTTTGTGCACAGACGCTGTGCCCAAAATGGGGTCTAACTTCTGTGCATGAGTTGGGACCTCAGAATGGGTCTGAGCTCTGCTGTCCTGGAGAGACACAGATTGGTAGATTTTCAGATGTGCTTCACTTGGAGTGAACTGGGGAGCTCGGAGAAGCGTAGACCGCTTGACAGATTCTGTTTTGGGGGTGGACTGGGAAGGGACAGGGGATGGAGGAGGAGATGCAGGAGAGGCGGGAGGCAGCAGCTCCTCAGGAGTTCCAGGAGACGCCACTCGGAAGAGCGGCTTATCACTGCGTGAACCCGGCTGGAATTCGGAAGCAGAAGAACTTGAATTCCAACAAAAGGTTGGCGCCCGTAGGATAGTTTTCTTCTTGTTCTCGGCGTCAGTGGGAGGAAGGTGCTGGAGCGGAGAGGAGGCGGCGGAGGAGCGGGTGGAGGTGGTACGAGTCGATTCAGTACGTGGTGAAAACGGAGGTAGAAGCGAAAAGTGCTCGTCTTCATTAAACAGACTGAAACACGGGTCGGCCACAGAAGGGAGGGCATCAGAAACAGCCCCTTGCTCCGTCCCGCTCCTGTTTTTCTCACCTGACTCCAGGTTATCTGTCAAGGCAGCAGGCTTTCCTTGAGGTCCTGGAGCAGGTTGTGACGCCTGTTCATCCAAAAAGCGGCGAGGAGTTTTAATGACACGTGAAGAGCGGACGCGAGTTACAGGCGAGACCAACTCGCTGATGCTTTTGAAGATTGCGCTGCTCCTGGTGCCTATCTTTTTGGAAGACTGCTCCTGTGGCTCGGTCCTGCGCAGACTCTCCTCCACGTTGGCCAACAGCCTCTGAGCGGCTTCTTGTGTCCCTTTTGGAGAACGTGCAAGCTGAGCTTTCTTCTTCTTTCCTATAAACCTGGACGTCCTGTGGAGAGCTGCTGTCGCAGAATCTGGGAGAGCATCAGACTCATTTGCCATGCTCAGATTGACTGTTGACTCTTTGGACTCTGGGTCGACCAAAAGATCGCTCTCTGTTGCTTCACCAGCAAAAAGCAAAGAGCCGGACAGCCTACAAACTTTATCATCTGGAGCTGGATGAACGTTATGGTCTGTCCCCATGCCAACTTCCATGGAAAGGTCTTCAGTCAAATTATGACTTTGCACACTATAGTCTTCGGTCAACTGGTGAGCTACCATGCAATGCTCTTCAGTAGACTGACGATTTTCCTCACTATGGTCTTCAGTCGGCGCCCCAACTTCTTTACGAATGACTTCAATGAATGGACGACTTTCCTCATTATGGTCTTCAGCAGGCTCCCCACCTTCGAGAGCTTCTTCAGTGAATGGACGACCCTCCTTGCGATGGTCGCCAGTCAACTTCCCACCTTCCTTGCGGTGGTATTCAGTAAACTGCTGGCTTTCAGTCAACTGGCGACCTTTATCACAATGGTCTTCAGATAAGAGGCACGCTTCCTGTCTGTGGTCTTCAGCCTGTTGACAGGCTTCCTCGGGATGGTCTTCAGTCTGTGTACCCGCTTCCTCCGGAGTGACTACACTCACCGCACAGGATTCTTCTTTAAGATATTCATTCTCCGAGTTCTTTCCTTTCTTCCATAATTTTTTACCGTTCTTCTTCCTCCACTTTGAGGAAACCACACCAGGGTGTAAGCTCTCCTTCACGTCGCCAACAAGGTTCTCTTTGGAGTCTACTTTCCCCTCCAGCTGCAGGCCCGGGAGCTCTTGAACAGACGGTGGTTTAGGATCGGACGCCTCCTCGTTCATGTGGGTCAGCACTTCCTTAGAATCAGGTTTCTCCTCCAAGGAGCCCGTCTCTAGTTCGCTCACTTGCCGATACCCTGCACGCAGCTTCCATTTTATCTTGGGGACCTGGCCGACTCTTTTCCCTTTATTAAAAGAGGGGAGGAACGGATTTGGTTTCACAAGTATATCAGCTTCTACCACACTGCCCAAATCAGAAGCTTTGGCTTTCCTGGACTTCATTGTGGCTTTCAGGAGGTCGTTCGTTGAAGGAAGGATGGGTGACGGATCCTTTTCCACCAGACTTGTCTTGGCTATGTCCTGCAGAGAGATTTTAACCTCTCTCGTTTTTGTCTTTCTGAGGGGAAACACTTTGAGGGGAGGATCAGCGTCACTGGAACCAACGTCTGCTGGGCTAACGAGCTCCAATTGTTGAACGCGTGGGAGGAAGTCCATGGAGCTTGTTTTGCTTTGACATACGGTGGCAGAAGCTCTTTTATTCGACCCACTGCACCGCTTTTTGCTTTTCGGAGGAATGGAAGGACAGCTTTGCCGTCTCGGAGGTGAAGAGAGCCCATTGTGACATGACTGCTCTTTTACAGGTGTTGCAGAGGAATAGGAAAGTGGAAAACTTGTCTTTTTGGAAATATCCTTCTCGCCCAGAACACGGCAAAACAAGGATTTGTCTAGACCATACAAGGTGGGGTCCAGTGGAGTAAGATGAACTCTGATCACCTTGTCAGGGATGAAGATATGCTTTGGGATGGACACCACGGAGCTCCCTTGCTTAGTTGGAGAGGCGATGGACATCACGGAGCTCCCTTGCTTAGTAGGAGGAGAGGCGATGGAAACCATGGAGCTCCCTTGCTTATTTGGAGAGCCGACTGGCACATCGGGGCTTCCTTGCCAAGTTGGAGAGCAGATAGACATCATGGGGCTACCTTGCTTAAGTGGAGAGATGATGGGCACGGCAGGGTTCCCTTGCTTTGGTGGAGAAAAGGCAGCCGGCAAAGCTCTTACTGGTGATGGATTTGTCCCTGCAAAAACCAAAACGCAAAAAATTTCTGTATCAGCAGAACTTCACGTAAAGCGACGGCGCTCGGATTGAAAAGACAACAAATAACACTTCCCCAAAAACACAGGTTTAAATAGGAATAAAGTCACTAAGAGGTGGGAAACCCGAAATGTACAGAAAAGAGAGAAAACACCTTAAAAACCTCTTAACAAGTGGAAATTAGCTCCGAGGAGAGATCCCAGATGACCCAAACATCCGGAAAATTCCACACACATCTATACACACGGCTCCTGAGGTTTAGTTGGCTCGTCGCAAGGTGATAGGTCTGTGCCACAAAGCACGCGCGGGCACGTGGCGCATTAGCCGCTGGGTGACAGGTCTGTGCCACAAAGCACGCGTGGGCACGTGGAGCATTAGCCGCTGGGGGACAGGTCTGTGCCACAAAGCACGCGCCAGCACTGGCAGCGTTAGCCGCAGGGTGACATGACTGTGCCACAAAGCGCGCGGGGGCACTGGCAGCGTTAGCCGCAGGGTGACATGTCTGTGCCACAAAGCACGCGCGGGCACTGGCAGCGTTAGCCGCAGGGTGACATGACTGTGCCACAAAGCGAGCGGGGGCACTGGACTGGCAGCTTTAGCCGCAGGGTGACATGTCTGTGCCACAAAGCACGCGCGGGCACTGGCAGCGTTAGTCGCAGGGTGACATGTCTGTGCCACAAAGCACGCGCGGGCACTGGCAGCGTTAGTCGCAGGGTGACATGTCTGTGCCACAAAGCACGCGCGGGCACTGGCAGCGTTAGCCGCAGGGTGACATGTCTGTGCCACAAAGCACGCGCGGGCACTGGCAGCGCTAGCCGCAGGGTGACATGTCTGTGCCACAAAGCACGCGCCGGGCACTGGCAGCGCTAGCCGCAGGGTGACATGTCTGTGCCACAAAGCACGCGCGGGCACTGGCAGCGCTAGCCGCAGGGTGACATGTCTGTGCCACAAAGCACGCGCGGGCACTGGCAGCGCTAGCCGCAGGGTGACATGTCTGTGCCACAAAGCACGCGCGGGCACTGGCAGCGCTAGCCGCAGGGTGACATGTCTGTGCCACAAAGCACGCGCGGGCACTGGGAGCGTTAGCCGCTGGGGGACAGGTCTGAGAATTCTGGACAAATTGAACGTGAGGATATCATGAATCCTTTACCTTTCTTTGATCTCAGAGCAACACGCACAGACCGTCCCGCATCATCAGAGTTGAACCCCTTGAACTCTTCCTGCAAAGAAACAAAAAGGACACATTATAACACACACAGATACAAAGCAAGCTCACAATCTACACAATCATAACCTGGCGTCATGAGACGTGGGTCCATCCACATAGAACCTCCAAACATGCGTTAAGATCCTAAACAAAAGTGAATCCGCCCACATCGAGCCCCCAGCATGTACCCCCGCAGCCAGGCAGCCCACATCGACCATGTACCCCCCCCCCCCGCAGCCAGGCAGCCCACATCGACCATGTACCCCCCCCCCCGCAGCCAGGCAGCCCACATCGACCATGTACCCCCCCCGCAGCCAGGCAGCCCACATCGACCATGTACCCCCCCCCCCCGCAGCCAGGCAGCCCACATCGACCATGTACCCCCCCCCCCGCAGCCAGGCAGCCCACATCGACCATGTACCCCCCCCCCCCGCAGCCAGGCAGCCCACAATCGACGCATGTACTACCCCCCCCCCCGCAGCCAGGCAGCCCACATCGACCATGTACCCCCCCCCCGCAGCCAGGCAGCCCACCATCGACCATGTACCCCCCCCCCCGCAGCCAGGCAGCCCACATCGACCATGTACCCCCCCCGCAGCCAGGCAGCCCACATCGACCATGTACCCCCCCCCCCCGCAGCCAGGCAGCCCACATCGACCATGTACCCCCCCCCCCGCAGCCAGGCAGCCCACATCGACCATGTACCCCCCCCCCCCGCAGCCAGGCAGCCCACATCGACCATCAGTACCCCCCGCAGCCAGGCAGCCCACAATCGACCATGTACCCCCCCCCCCGCAGCCAGGCAGCCCACAGCGACCATGTACCCCCCCCGCAGCAGGCAGCCACAGCGACCATGTACCCCCCCCCCGCAGCCAGGCAGCCCACAGCGACCATGTACCCCCCCCCCGCAGCCAGGCAGCCCACATCGACCATGTACACCCCCCCCCCCGCAGCCAGGCAGCCCACAGCGACCATGTACCCCCCCCCCGCAGCCAGGCAGCCCACAGCGACCATGTACCCCCCCCCCGCAGCCAGGCAGCCCACAGCGACCATGTACCCCCCTCCCGCAGCCAGGCAGCCCACAGCGACCATGTACCCCCCTCCCGCAGCCAGGCAGCCCACAGCGACCATGTACCCCCCTCCCCGCAGCCAGGCAGCCCACAGCGACCATGTACCCCCCTCCCCGCAGCCAGGCAGCCCACAGCGACCATGTACCCCCCTCCCCGCAGCCAGGCAGCCCACAGCGACCATGTACCCCCCTCCCCGCAGCCAGGCAGCCCACAGCGACCATGTACCCCCCGCCCCGCAGCCAGGCAGCCCACAGCGACCATGTACCCCCCTCCCCGCAGCCAGGCAGCCCACAGCGACCATGTACCCCCCTCCCCGCAGCCAGGCAGCCCACAGCGACCATGTACCCCCCCCCCGCAGCCAGGCAGCCCACAGCGACCGTGTACCCCCCCCCCGCAGCCAGGCAGCCCACAGCGACCGTGTACCCCCCCGCAGCCAGGCAGTCCACAATGACCATGTACCCCCGCAGCCGGAAAACGTATAGATTCTACATCAGACTTTAACCAGGAATAGGAGAGCTGGTACCGTGTACACAACACAACACAACACAACACAACACAACACAACACACACACACACACACACACACACACCCTCCGACACAAATCACACAGATATAACCCGGCCCCTCAGACTGTCGGTGCATGAGCTAAGAGGGCACCGGTTTTCTGACATCTGTTCCAGTAGCCCTGTGCTTGCTGTTGGTGGCCACCTCTAATCGTAGCTGCCAGCAGTTGGACAGAAACGTTTACACTGCGACTCCATCTGATAAAAAGTCGAGTTGGACTACAGGACCCGTTAACCTTTACCGGGCAGGAGTTAAAGGGTTAAAGCACCCACACACACCATGAACACCACAAACAGCCCTCTATTGACATGATGATAACGTTACTGCTGTATAACGTACGTACAGTCAGGTCCAGAAATATTGGGACATGGACACAATTGTAACATCTTTGGCTCTATACACCACCACAATGGAGTTGGAATGAAACAAACACAATGTACTTTAACTGCAGACTGTCAGCTTTAATTTGAGGGTATGTACATCCAACTCAGGTGAACGGTGTAGGACTTACAGCAGTTTGCAGATGTGCCCCCACTTGTTAAGGGACCAAAAGTAATGGGACAGAATAATAATCATAAATCACACTTTCTCTTCTTAATACTTGGTTACAAATCCTTTGCAGTCAATCACAGCCTGAAGTCTGGAACGCATAGACATCACCAGACGCTGGGTTTCATCCCTGGTGATGCTCTGCCAGGCCTCTACTGCAACTGTCTTCAGTTCCTGCTTGTTCTTGGGGCATTTTCCCTTCAGTTTTGTCTTCAGCAAGTGAAATGCAGCTCAATGGGATTCAGGTCAGGTGATTGACTTGGCCATTGCATAACATTCCACTTCTGTCCCTTCAAAAACTCTTTGGTTGCTTTTGCAGTATGCTTTGGGTCATTGTCCATCTGCACTGTGAAGCGCCGTCCAATGAGTTCTGCAGCATTTGGCTGAATGTGAGCAGATAATATTGCCCCAAACACTTCAGAATTCATCCTGCTGCTTTTGTCAGCGTCACATCATCAATAAATACAAGAGAACCAGTTCCATTGGCAGCCATACATGCCCACGCCATGACACTACCACCACCATGCTGCACTGATGAGGTGGCATGCACCGATACTAGTATCGGTATCGGGGCCGATACTCGTGCAAATGGCCCGATACATCCTGCCGATACCGGAAGCCAGCGCTGGGCCGGCTTGCCGGTATCCGCTGGGCTGGGGAAGCTGGCCGCGTGCATGAAAAGCACGTGGCCAGCGTTCCCTTCCGGCGCGCCACATACTCACCCATCCTGAAGGTCCGGTCGCTTGGCAGTGATGCTTTCCCGTGGCCACTGGGCGCTCCTGTGACGCTGCCTCTCGGCTGGGGGCAGCGTCACAGATGCGCCCGGCGGCCACGTGATCGCATCACTGCCAACAAGCGACCGGACCTTCAGGATGTGTGAGTATCGCGCGCGCCGGAAGGGAACGCTGGCCGCGTGCTTTTCATGCATGCGGCCAGCTTCCCCAGCGTTCGAGCTGCGGGCAAAGCCATGAGACCTGGGGGGGGGCAAAGCCATGAGACCTGGGGGGGGGCAAAGCCATGAGACCTGGGGGGGGGCAAAGCCATGAGACCTGGGGGGGGGCAAAGCCATGAGACCTGGGGGGGGGCAAAGCCATGAGACCTGGGGGGGGGCAAAGACATGAGACCTGGGGGGGGGCAAAGACATGAGACCTGGGGGGGGGGCAAAGACATGAGACCTGGGGGGGGGCAAAGACATGAGACCTGGGGGGGGGCAAAGACATGAGACCTGGGGGGGCATAATCCATGAGACCTGGGGGCATAATCCATGAGACCTGGGGGCATAATCCATGAGAGCTGGGGGCATAATCCATGAGAGCTGGGGGCATAATCCATGAGAGCTGGGGGCATAATCCATGAGTGCTGGGGGCATAATCCATGAGTGCTGGGGGCATAATCCATGAGTGCTGGGGGCATAATCCATGAGTGCTGGGGGCATAATCCATGAGTGCTGGGGGCAAACCCATGAGTGCTGGGGGCAAACCCATGAGTGCTGGGGGCAAACCCATGAGTGCTGGGGGCAAACCCATGAGTGCTGGGGGCAAATCTCAAATTTTTATACGAGGTCTGTTCTTATTGGAAAGCGTCACATGACATTAAATAAAAGTATCGGTACTCGGTATCGGTGAGTACTTTTAAAAAGTATCGGTACTCGTACTCGGCCTTAAAAAAGTGGTATCGGAGCATCCCTACTTAGGATCATGAGCAGTTCCTTTCCTTCTCCATACTCTTCCCATCACTCTGGTACAAGTTGATCTTGGTCTCATCTGTCCATAGGATCTTGTTCCAGAACTGTGAAGGCTTTGTTAGGTGTTGTTTGGCAAACTCTAATCTGGCCTTCCTGTTTTTGAGGCTCACCAATGGTTTACATCTTGTGGTGAACCCTCTGTATTTACTCTGGTGAAGTCTTCTCTTGATTGTTGACTTTGACACACATACACCTACCTCCTGGAGAGTGTTCTTGATCTGGCCAACTGTTGTGAAGGGTGTTTTCTTCAGCCTAATGATGGCTTGCTTCACTGATAGTGACAGCTCTTTGGATCTCATCTTGAGAGTTGACAGCAACAGATTCCAAATGTAAATAGCACACTTGAAATGAACTCTGGGCCTTTTATCTGCACATTGTAATTGGGGTAATGAGGGAATATCACACACCTGGCCATGGAACAGCTGAGAAGCCAATTGTCCCATTACCTTTGGTCCCTTAACAAGTGGGGGCACATCTGCAAACTGCTCTAAGTCCTACACCGTTCACCTGAGTTGGATGTACATACCCTCAAATTAAAGCTGACAGTCTGCAGTTAAAGCACATTGTGTTTGTTTCATTCCAACTCCATTGTGGTGGTGTATAGAGCCAAAGATGTTACAATTGTGTCCATGTCCCAATATTTCTGCACCTGACTGTACATACGTGTGTTCGTTCACATTGTCTTTGCGTATCTGTTTCACATTGTACAGCAGTAACTTTACTGTTATATCAATAGAGGTTATTTGTGTTGTTGTACACACGTTGTGTGCGTGCGGGTGCCTTGTGTTAGGACATGGAGGTCATTACACTGTTACATTTTATAGCGTTTATGTCCCGGTGTCCTAATCTCGTTATTTTGTATCACAAGGTTTAGCGCTTGAGTCCTCATAACCTGCACAGCGGCCGGTTACACCACAACTACCGAACAACTCACTGCGTGCGGCCGCGTCACTTAAACACTACGAAAAAAACATTGTCATGAAAACTGGGACTGGCAGTAAGGGGGGGACGCGCACAGACTCTGCACAGGGGCAGGGGGGGGGGACGGACGCGCACCAGACTCTGCACAGGGCAGGGGGACGGACGCGCACCAGACTCTGCACAGGGGCAGGGGGGGGACGGACGCGCACCAGACTCTGCACAGGGGCAGGGGGGGGGACGGACGCGCACCAGACTCTGCACAGGGGCAGGGGGGGGGACGGACGCGCACCAGACTCTGCACAGGGGCAGGGGGGGGGGACGGACGCGCACCAGACTCTGCACAGGGCAGGGGGGGGGACGGACGCGCACCAGACTCTGCACAGGGGCAGGGGGGGGGACGGACGCGCACCAGACTCTGCACAGGGGCAGGGACGGACGCGCACCAGACTCTGCACAGGGGCAGGGACGGACGCGCACCAGACTCTGCACAGGGCAGGGGGGGGGACGGACGCGCACCAGACTCTGCACAGGGGCAGGGGGGGGGACGGACCGCGCACCAGACTCTGCACAGGGGCAGGGGGGCAGGGACGGACGCGCACCAGACTCTGCACAGGGGCAGGGGGGGACCGGACGCGCACCAGACTCTGCACAGGGGCAGGGGGGGGACGGACGCGCACCAGACTCTGCACAGGGCAGAGGGGGGGACGGACGCGCACCAGACTCTGCACAGGGGCAGGGGGGGGGGACGGACGCGCACCAGACTCTGCACAGGGGCAGGGGCGGGACGGACGCGCACCAGACTCTGCACAGGGGCAGGGGACGGACGCGCACCAGACTCTGCACAGGGCAGGGGGGGGGACGGACGCGCACCAGACTCTGCACAGGGGCAGGGGGAGCGGCACGGACACGCGCACCAGACTCTGCACAGGGGCAGGGGGGGACGCGACGCGCACCAGACTCTGCACAGGGGCAGGGCAGGGGGCGGAGCCGGGACGGACGCGCACCAGACTCTGCACAGGGGCAGGGGGGGGACGCGCACCAGACTCTGCACAGGGGCAGGGGGGGGGGACGCGCACCAGACTCTGCACAGGGCAGGGGGGGACGCGCACCAGACCTGCAATCTGCTCACCAGCACCCCTGCACGGGCAGGGCAAGGGGGACGCGCCACCCAGCACAGAGCTCTGCACAGCAGGCTTGCAGGCGACCGGCTCCCGCAGCGCACCGTCCGACGCGACCAGAGACTGCACCGGGACGGGGCCACCGCGACTGCTCTGCACAGGGGCAGGGAGCATGGGGGACGCGCACCAGACTCTGCACAGGGCGGCAGCTCGGGGGGACGCGCGACCCAGACTCTGCACAGGGGCAGGGGGGGACGCGCACCAGACTCTGCACAGGGGCAGGGGGGACGCGCACCAGACTCTGCACAGGGGCAGCGGGCGGGGGACGCGCACCAGACTCTGCACAGGGGCAGGGGGGACGCGCACAGACTCTGCACAGGGGCAGGGTGGACGCGCACCAGACTCTGACAGGGGCAGGGGGGCAGACGCCGGGCACAGACGCGCACCAGACTCTGCACAGGGGCAGGCGGGGACGCGCACCAGACTCTGCACAGGGGCAGGGGGGGACGCGCACCAGACTCTGCACAGGCAGGCAGGGGGGGGACGCGCACAGACTCAGATTGCACAGGGGCGGGAGGGGGGACGCGCACCAGACTCTGCACAGGGGCAGGGGGGGACGCGCACCAGACTCTGCACAGGGGCAGGGGGGACGCGCACCAGACTCTGCACAGGGGCAGGGGGGACGCGCACCAGACTCTGCACAGGGGGGCAGGGGGGACGCGCACCAGACTCTGCACACAGGGGCAGGGGGGACGCGCACCAGACTCTGCACAGGGGCAGGGGGGACGCGCACCAGACTCTGCACAGGGGCAGGGGGGGACGCGCACCAGACTCTGCACAGGGGCAGGGGGGGGACGCGCACCAGACTCTGCACAGGGGCAGGGGGGGACGCGCACCAGACTCTGCACAGCAGGGGCAGGGGGGGACGCGCACCAGACTCTGCACAGGGGCAGGGGGGACGCGCACCAGACTCTGCACAGGGGCAGGGGGGACGCGCACCAGACTCTGCACAGGGGCAGGGGGGGACGCGCACCAGACTCTGCACAGGGGCAGGGGGGGACGCGCACCAGACTCTGCACAGGGGCAGGGGGGGACGCGCACCAGACTCTGCACAGGGGCAGGGGGGACGCGCACCAGACTCTGCACAGGGGCAGGGGGGACGCGCACCAGACTCTGCACAGGGGCAGGGGGGGACGCGCACCAGACTCTGCACAGGGCAGGGGGGAACGCGCACCAGACTCTGCACAGGGGCAGGGACGCGCACCAGACTCTGCACAGGGGCAGGGACGGACGCGCACCAGACTCTGCACAGGGGCAGGGGGGGACGCGCACCAGACTCTGCACAGGGGCAGGGGGGGACGCGCACCAGACTCTGCACAGGGGCAGGGGGGACGCGCACCAGACTCTGCACAGGGGCAGGGGGGGACGCGCACCAGACTCTGCACAGGGGCAGGGGGGACGCGCACCAGACTCTGCACAGGGGCAGGGGGGGACGCGCACCAGACTCTGCACAGGGGCAGGGGGGGACGCGCAGACTCTGTGCCTTGGTGCTCCCTGCCGCCCCCTAGAGGGTTAAGTCTCGCTCCCCTCCCCCTCCCGGTGCGCCAGGCCCCGCCCCCTTGGCTCACCTCGGTGCTGTCGCTGTCTCCGCCGTCGCGGCCGCAGGCCCCCGCCAGGCGCTGCATGTTCTGGTGGAGTCCCAGGATGTGGAGCTGAGCGGGGTCCGGGCCCTCGGGGGCCCCCTCACACGCGAAGGCAACGCGGACCCTGTCCGCCCTCTGCCCGCTCCTGCCAACCCACGGCCGGCCCGGGAAGCGACCCCGCACCGAGCCCGAGGCGGTGGGGAGAGCCGAGGCCGCAGCCGCCATCTTTCCCTGCTGTGGGAACTACAATGAGCAGCCACACTGCGGCGGCGCCAAACACTGTGAGAGGACCTGCCACAGGCTCCGCGCGCGGAGGCTCACGGGGGGTGTAGTCCCGCCCCCTGCCTCTCCTGCTGCCCTAGAGCTCGCAGCGCACTACAAATCCCTTCGTGCCTCGCGCCCCGCTGCGGGACTTGTCAGGCCAGCGGCGCTAGAGGGGCAAATGGGAGATGTAGTCGCGTCAGAACCTTTCTCCAGAGAAGGGGCAAAACATGCGGGTGTCCCCCTCACCGAAGCAGGGTCACATAGCCCTGCGTGCGCGCTACTAATTTACCCCTCCGTAGTCAATAACACAGCGGGGAGGCAGCGCTGCGGACCCCGGGGGAGGGGAGCGCGGGGAAGCACATCGGATGCCGGGAATTGTAGTTCTTTTCGCGTGTAGACGATAGATGTCTGCTGTAATGGAACTACAATCCCCAGGTAAGTGGGAGGGCGGCTCTACGATAGGCTGAGGGCGAGACACTCAGCCAATGGAAAAGACGCAACCAGGAACAATCTCACACTGCCAACAGGAGGAGCCGACACAGAGCCTGGACAATATCTCCCGTGATGCACCGCGCGTGCAGCAGCCCTGGGAGACCAAAACAGTGCTCAGCCAGACATCACTTAGGGGGCACCGGGAAACCATTACACCCCCTCATCACATTGTAACACGGTTTAAATCGTGTTTTATTGCAGAACCCAAACGCCTTGTAAACCCAGCGGATTGACACTGTATCGAACCTTCTAGTAAAGCGCTGTGGAAACTGTTGGTGCTATTTGAATGATAATAATAATATATATAGGAGTAATACAGAGAGTATCGCATTGCACCGACCAGGACTTTCTCCATACGGTGACATTTCGTGGCCATTCGGTTATTCAGAGAGCCGGCAGTTTGCCAAATATTGGTGAATTGCCAGTGAAATACGGTGCCTGTTCTGCGGCAGTGACATACACAGGGTTATTCAAAGAGATCCGAAAATCAGCGTTCGGTTCCCTGTCCTGGCCATTCGGCTATCCAGAAAGCCGGCAATACACCAAATCCTGTCGAATTGCCTGCACATACGGTGCCTGTTCGGTGCCTGTTCGAGGGCCGTGAATCCCCATAGAGAAGCAATGCTTCGGCTATTCAGAGAACACAAACCAGCAGTGAAAGGGTCCCGAAATTTCCTGCCATTCGGTGGTTTCATTCGGCAAGTTTATTCAGGAGAATCCCATAGGCCTCAATGTTAAAAATATTCCCGTTTTAATCCAGTATCTAATAAACCGTTTATTATAAAATTCCGCAGCAAAAAGTCTCTTTATTTATAGATTTTTTTTTAGGATATTATAAACATTTTTCTGGACTTTTAAAAAAAAACTATTTAACTTAACTTATTTTTTCTGTAACTTCCCTTTTTATTATCATTCATTGGATTTTATATGTAAATTCCAGACATTTTCGCCCCGTAGTTTATTTTCATACATTCAAGCGAACTGTTTTTCTAATTTATTCACTGCATTCGTCTGCGGTGTGGGCTTTTTCCAGCGGCTGCGCGTGATCGGCTCCTGCTCCGGTTCTTTGGCCAGGTTAATCCAGATGGTTTTGGTTTGGATTTCGGTGTGCGTTCGCCCTCGTTTTGCGGTGAGTTTTCGGCGGGTCTGCAGTGAACTTTCCCTGCAATTCGGCAGCCCTGTGGTGCTTGCTGAATACACCGCAGGGTCGCCAAAATGGGATTGCCAAATCGCACCAAATTGAAGAGAACGAAAAGTCACCGAACGTGCATTGGCTTTTCGATTCTCTTTGAATAACCCTGACAGTGTTCGGCGGCAGTGAAATACGGGGCCTGTTCGGCAGCAGTGAAATACGGTGCCTGTTCGGCGGCAGTGAAATCCCCCATAGAGAAGCAATGGTTAATCTATTCACATTGAACAGCAGAGAAATGTCAGTGAAATGCCCTGATGTTCAGTGGTTTCATTCAACAGGTTTAATCAGGCGAATCCCATAGGTTTCAATGATAAAAATATTCCCGTTTTATTCAATATCTAATAAACCATTTATTATTTTAATCCGCAGCAAAAAGTCTCTTTATTTAGGCGTTTTTAGTCTAACTTCTTGAATGAGATTTTTTTTATTTTTTTATTCTGTAATAGACTTTTCCATGCGCTCGTTTTTTGTCAGGTTTTTTAAACGCATTTTAGTTGTGGGGGTTTTTGTGTATGTAAACACTTTGAGAACAGAATTCCCTTCAAACCGTCATGAACTACAATCACCAGTTGTGCGTGTACCCGTGACTAAATCTTTGCCCTCTCGGCACCAATCACCACAGGAGCCCCATGGGGTTCTTGTTGTCCATTTTTCCAGTTTTTGTGTATGTATATACTGTATATGCATCATTTCCCCTCGGAATGTTAGATCAAAATATGTCAATTTCCATTGGGCTTTCAATCACTTGCAGCGAGTAAATTTATTTTGCTGGGTTTTATCATCAAAACCCTTTTTGCGGTACCGTATTTTTCACTCCATAAGACGCACCCCCCCCCAAAAAAAAGTGGGGGGAAAAGTGTGTGCGTCTTATGGAGCGAATACTGCACGTTGCAGTGTTCGACTCCCTGCGAGCGTCCGAAGCTATGGAGCTTCGGCGCTCGCCTGGGGGAACCACGTCACCAGCCGAGTTCTCACGAGATCGCGGCTGGTCACTTGGCTCCCCCAGGCAAGCTCCATGCCGCCGAACGCTCAGAGGGAGCAGAACACGCGGCGGCGGCAGGAGGTGAGCTGGGGCAGTATATCCATGAGAGGAGCTGGGGCAGTATATCCATGAGAGGAGCTGGGGCAGTCCATCCGTGAGAGGAGCTGGGGCAGTATATCCGTGAGAGGAGCTGGGGCAGTATATCCGTGAGAGGAGCTGGGGCATTATATCCATGAGAGGAGCTGGGGCAGTATATCCGTGAGAGGAGCTGGGGCATTATATCCATGAGAGGAGCTGGGGCAGTATATCCGTGAGAGGAGCTGGGGCAGTATATCCATGAGAGGAGCTGGGGCAGTATATCCGTGAGAGGAGCTGGGGCATTATATCCATGAGAGGAGCTGGGGCAGTATATCCGTGAGAGGAGCTGGGGCATTATATCCATGAGAGGAGCTGGGGCAGTATATCCGTGAGAGGAGCTGGGGCATTATATCCATGAGAGGAGCTGGGGCAGTATATCCGTGAGAGGAGCTGGGGCAGTATATCCGTGAGAGGAGCTGGGGCATTATATCCATGAGAGGAGCTGGGGCAGTATATCCGTGAGAGGAGCTGGGGCAGTATATCCATGAGAGGAGCTGGGGCAATATATCCGTGAGAGGAGCTGGGGCATTATATCCATGAGAGGAGCTGGGGCAGTATATCCGTGAGAGGAGCTGGGGCAGTATATCCATGAGAGGAGCTGGGGCAGTATATCCGTGAGAGGAGCTGGGGCATTATATCCGTGAGAGGAGCTGGGGCAATATATCCGTGAGAGGAGCTGGGGCATTATATCCATGAGAGGAGCTGGGGCAGTATATCCGTGAGAGGAGCTGGGGCAGTATATCCGTGAGAGGAGCTGGGGCAGTATATCCGTGAGAGGAGCTGGGGCATTATATCCATGAGAGGAGCTGGGGCAGTATATCCGTGAGAGGAGCTGGGGCAGTATATCCGTGAGAGGAGCTGGGGCAGTATATCCGTGAGAGGAGCTGGGGCAGTATATCCATGAGAGGAGCTGGGGCATTATATCCGTGAGAGGAGCTGGGGCAATATATCCGTGAGAGGAGCTGGGGCAGTATATCCATGAGAGGAGCTGGGGCAGTATATCCGTGAGAGGAGCTGGGGCAGTATATCCGTGAGAGGAGCTGGGGCATATACATAAGGGCATATCCATTATTACACTATTTGATTCAGAATATTTTTTTTCCTGTTTTCCTACTCTAAAAACTAGGTGCGTCTTATGGTCAGGTGGGTCTTATGGAGCGAAAAGGTGGACTGACGCACTCTTTTGTCTGTGACAAAACCTCCAGCGACACTGAACGTCCTTTCAGAAAGCACGCTGAATGAAGGGCAAAGTTCTGGCCAGTGGGTCATCAGGTGGCGCCCAGACAGTGACAGTAATCCGGCGCCAACAGTTTTCAGGGGGAACAACATGTGAAGAGGCAGAGAAGCAGGCACTGTTGCTGAGCAGCATGGAGGCCAGAGGGAGGCAGGAGTCCCCCCAGCTTGGGCTAAATGTTGGGAAAACGCTGGATGCTGGAAGGAATTTGCACAATTTTAAGTTAGTGCTGTATTATTGTCGTTCTGGGAGAAAAGGCATTTATGTTGAATACAGTAAATATGACAAAGTTATATAATACGAATGATGGACACTTTTGCAGGTTTGAGGACAAAATGAGAAGACTTTTTAAAGACACACTAAAGTGTCTTGTGACAAAAAGAAAAGGGCGACACTGTATAACCTACAAATGTTTAGTATAACCTATTCAAAAGGTTTTTCAGATGGACCTCAGCCAGTAATATGAAAAGGAAATTTACATTAAATATATAGAATACAATGCAAAAATTATGGAAAACTACAAAAGAGTGAGCTCACTTTTCAGAGAGTGGCTATTGTAATTTGGTTGCCAGAAATTCCAGGAAGAACAATATTGGAGAAATAAGCTCATAGTGAAAAAGTTTTAAAAAAATAAAAAGAAAGGAAAGCAGTTTAAAAAAAAAAAAAAAAAAGTTCTGGCCAGTGATCCAATCTCAACACCCAGTAGATCATCTGCTGTAAATGTATCCAGGTCTGCCCTTGCCCCTAGGTAGTCCTGCACCATACGGTGAAGACACTGGCAATGGGTGACTACATTCGACGTCCCTGGGCGTCGTGGACTAAAAAATTTAAAAAGGCATCAGTCAAGCGGCCCCGGCCTTCACCGCTCTTCCTCTGATCATCTGCAGCCTCAGAAGCACGTGTGTCATCACGTGTGCCTGGAAAGGTGTTACACAAGTGTCGCTTTAGAGCGTCCTCAAGTTGTTTCATCCTGTGCTCCCTCTGTGCAGGCAGGATGAGCTCTGCAACTTTACCCTTGTGTCGTGGATCAAGAAGGTTTGCCAACCAGTAATGATCCCTCTCCTTGATAGCACGAATCCTGTGGTCCTTTACCAGGCTTTGCAGGGTAAGGGAGCCCATGCAGCGTAGGTTGGAGTTGGCATTAGCTTCCAAGTCTTCCTGGTCAATGAGGATGACCCCATCGTGCACTTCCTCCTCCCAGCCACATACTAGACCTTGGGTTTCTGGGCACACAAAACCCTCCCTTGAGGAATCCCCACCTTCAATGCCCCCACTAGTTAAATATTCCGCCTCCTCCTGTCTGATCTGAGGACCCACAGGAATGCTGTCTGCGTTAAGACTGGGGCCTTGAGAGCTAGGGAAGGCCTCCTCTTCCTCTAGTGCCACATCTATAATTCCCTGCAGAGTGCGCTCCAGCAGGAACACTAAAGGAATTGTGTCACTGATGCATGCACTGTCCCTGCTCACCATCCCCGTTGCCTTTTCAAATGGCGACAGTACAGTGCATGCATGCTTGATCATCAGCCACTGCAGGGGGGGGGGGAAACAAGTTGACCTAAACCTGTCCTTTTGCCATACTCACACAGGTACTCATTGATGGCCCTCTGCTGCTTGTGCAGATGCTACAGCATTGCTAATGTCGAGTTCCACCTGGTGGACATGTCACAGATCAGACGGTTTGTTGGAAGGTGGAATTCTCTTTGAATTTCTGCCAGGCGAACACTTGCTGGGAATGACCGTCTGAAGTGGCTGCAGACTTTTCTGGCCTGGCTGAGAAGCTCTGCCAGCCCTGGGTACCTGGTTAGGAAATGCTGTACTACCAGATTTAGGACATGTGCTAGGCATGGTACATGCGTCAACTTACCCTGGCGTAGGGCGGAGAGAAGGTTGCTGCCATTATCACAGACGACCATTCCCAGCTGAAGCTGACGTGGTGCTAACCATCTCTGCACCTGCCTCTGCAGAGCTGATGGAATTTCTGGCCCGGTGTGGCTCCTGTCCCCTAAACAAACCAGCTCAAGCACAGTATGGCATCTTTTTGCTTGAGCCATTGCGTAGCCCCTGCCACGGGGAAGGGGAAGGGGAAACAGACCTCATGCAAGCAGCTTTCTGGAGGCGTGGTGAATGAACAAGCTCCAGCACAGAGCCCCGTCCTGGATCCCTCCCAGCTGCAAGCAGAGTTACCCAGTGTGCCGTGAAGGAAATGTAACGGCCCTGTCCATGCTTGCTGGACCACGTGTCTAAAGTCATGTGCACCTTGCTGCTGACTGCCTTTCCCAATGACTGGATAACATTGTCTTCCACGTGCTGGTATAGTGCTGGAATGACCTTCCGTGAAAAGAAATGGCGTTTTGGAACCTGCCACTGTGGTACAGCACATTCAGCAAATTTACAGAAGGAAGCAGAGTCCACCAGCTGGAAAGGCAGCAGCTGTAATGCGAGTAATTTTGCTAAACTGGCATTTAGATGCTGTGCTTGGGGATGGTTGGGACTATATTTTTTTTTACGCTGCAGCAGCTGGGGCAACGTAATCTGACTGCGTAAATCTTCAGCTGATGGGATGCTGTCACATTCTGAGGAAGGACCTGGTACACCCAGTGGCGTAGCGTGGGGGGGGCTGGGGGGGCCGTGGCCCCGGGCGCAGTTTTGTTAGGGGCGCATTCGCGCCCCTAAAACTGGCCCGGGGGTTGAGGGACCCAGATGCCGGGCAGCGCGGGAGCGCCTGCCCGGTCTTGAACAGTCCGTCCTGTGAAGTGGATGCGGCTGTGTGCGTGCGCAGCCGGTCACGTGGTCCGGCTAATCAGGTGGTACTGAGTCTCTGTACCACCTGACTGGCCGGACGCGTGACCGGCTGCGCACGCACACAGCCGCATCCACTTCACAGGACGGACTGTTCAAGACCGGGCAGGCGCTCCCGCGCTGCCCGGCATCTGGGCCCTCAACCCCCTGCCGGAGCTGGGGCAACAATCCAGGTGAGAGCTGGGGCAAATCCATGACCTGGGCAAATCCATGTGTGACCTGGGGGCAAATCCATGAGCTGGGGGCAAATCCATGTGTGACCTGGGGGCAAATCCATGAGCTGGGGGCAAATCCATGTGTGACCTGGGGGCAAATCCATGAGCTGGGGGCAAATCCATGAGCTGGGGGGCAAATCCATGAGCTGGGGCAAATCCATGAGCTGGGGGGCAAATCCATGAGCTGGGGGAAAATCCATGAGTGAGCTGGGGCAAATCCATGAGTGAGCTGGGGGCAAATCCATGAGTGAGCTGGGGCAAATCCATGAGCTGGGGCAAATCCATGAGCTGGGGGCAAATCCATGAGCTGGGGGAAAATCCATGAGTGAGCTGGGGGCAAATCCATGAGTGAGCTGGGGCAAATCCATGAGTGAGCTGGGGGCAAATCCATGAGTGAGCTGGGGGCAAATCCATGAGTGAGCTGGGGCAAATCCATGAGTGAGCTGGGGCAAATCCATGAGCTGGGGGCAAATCCATGAGCTGGGGCAAATCCATGAGCTGGGGGGCAAATCCATGAGCTGGGGGCAAATCCATGAGCTGGGGAAAATCCATGAGTGAGCTGGGGGCAAATCCATGAGTGAGCTGGGCAAATCCATGAGTGAGCTGGGGGCAAATCCATGAGCTGGGGGGCAAATCCATGAGCTGGGGCAAATCCATGAGCTGGGGGGCAAATCCATGAGCTGGGCAAATCCATGAGCTGGGGGAAAATCCATGAGTGAGCTGGGGGCAAATCCATGAGTGAGCTGGGGCAAATCCATGAGTGAGCTGGGGCAAATCCATGAGCTGGGGGCAAATCCATGAGCTGGGGCAAATCCATGAGCTGGGGGCAAATCCATGAGCTGGGGGCAACCATGTGTGACCTGGGGGCAAATCCATGAGCTGGGGGCAAATCCATGTGTGACCTGGGGGCAAATCCATGAGCTGGGGCAAATCCATGAGCTGGGGGCAAATCCATGAGCTGGGGCAAATCCATGAGCTGGGGGGCAAATCCATGAGCTGGGGGAAAATCCATGAGTGAGCTGGGGCAAATCCATGAGTGAGCTGGGGCAAATCCATGAGTGAGCTGGGGGCAAATCCATGAGTGAGCTGGGGGCAAATCTATGAGTGAGCTGGGGCAAATCCATGAGCTGGGGGCAAATCCATGAGCTGGGGGCAAATCCATGCTGGGGGCAAATCCATGAGCTGGGGGAAAATCCATGAGTGAGCTGGGGGCAAATCCATGAGTGAGCTGGGGCAAATCCATGAGTGAGCTGGGGCAAATCCATGAGCTGGGGGGCAAATCCATGAGCTGGGGGCAAATCCATGAGCTGGGGCAAATCCATGAGCTGGGGGCAAATCCATGAGTGAGCAGGGGCAAATCCATGAGTGAGCTGGGCAAATCCATGAGCTGGGGGCAAATCCATGAGTGAGCTGGGGCAAATCCATGAGTGAGCTGGGGGCAAAATCCATGAGCTGGGGGCAAATCCATGAGCTGGGGCAAATCCATGAGCTGGGGGCAAATCCATGAGTGAGCTGGGGCAAATCCATGAGCTGGGGGCAAATCCATGAGCTGGGGCAAATCCATGAGCTGGGGGCAAATCCATGAGCTGGGGCAAATCCATGAGTGAGCTGGGGGCAAATCCATGAGTGAGCTGGGGCAAATCCATGAGCTGGGGCAAATCCATGAGTGAGCTGGGGGCAAATCCATGTGTGAGCTGGGCAAATCCATGAGCTGGGGCAAATCCATGAGCTGGGGCAAATCCATGAGCTGGGGCAAATCCATGAGCTGGGGGCGAATCCATGAGCTGGGGCAATATCCATGTGAGAGCTGGGGCAATATCGATAACGTGTCCACAGGTTGGGGGGGGGCGCACAATTCTTGGCTGGCCCCGGGTGCTGACAACCCACGCTACGCCACTGGGTACACCCATTACTGTAGCATCATCCCTGTCAGTGGAGGTTGTAGGCAATGACAAGGCAGGACATATAGTGGGGGTAGAGACAGATGAGGAGGACCTATGCAAAGTGTTGTGCCAACGGGATGTGTGGCAGGTGGTCATATGTCGCCTCAAGCATGTGGTACCCAAGCGTGGGATGTCTTTCCCACGCTTGATCCTCATCTGACATAGATTACAAATAGCAATGGTGCGGTCTGCTGCACATTTCTTAAAGAACTCCCAGACAGCAGAGTTCCTGTACATGTGCTTTGAGACAACAGTGCTCTGCACCTGAGCAGCTGTGACTTCTGATGCCTTGGACTGGCTACGGTTGGTCATTGTCAGGACCCTGGCCTAGCACGGTGTGCAGAAATGTGGGTGTGAGCCCAAGATGCAGTGAATAAGGAACAGATATAGGCAGGTTACAGGGTTTATTTGTAACAACAAATAAACAGACAGAAACTATAAACACAGGAATTCAGAACCAGACAATAGGAGGAGGCTGGAGGTAGTGGGAATGGGAGAACTGTATAAACAACGGATGGGATACAGATAACATAGAAATCAGGCGGAGGTACAATGGGAGCAGGTAAAAGAGTAGTCAGGATATGCAAGAGTCTGGTACACAGGTAATAGCAATATAACAGAGGGGTACAAGGAGGATACCGGTAATGGATAATTCAGAGCAGAGGGTAAGCGGGAATGTCCTTGGTTCAGAGGGGTTCCAGACAAGGATCTCAGGAGTTCAAGAAAGCAGGTCCGCACTTGGCAAGGCTAGGAACTTCAATGAGGAAGCATGGGATAAGGAGCGTAGTCTCCTCATATGCAGGATTCATCAGGTGGGATCAAGTGCAGGTGAGGTTTCAGGTCCAGAATGCAAAATCAGAGTGTCCAGGAATAAGCATGGTTCAACATGATGTCCTGGAACCTGCATAGTTCATGCAGAACATGGCTAAAAAGGGAAAACAAAGGGGGCGCCAGGGGGTCAGGGGTACGGGTCCTGACAGTCAGAGGACGTTCTGCCTCCTCCTCCATTGACTCCTCTGTTCGATCAGGCACCCAGGTGGTGTCAGTGACCTCATCATCGTCATCACCCCCTATCTCCTCGTCACTGGAGCCAATCTCGCAATATGCTGCAGCTGCTGTGGGAACAGGAGTGCCAGTTCTTTGTGTCATCACTGGCATCCCCTTCCTCTAGGTTGATTATACTCCCTTCCTCAACCTCAGAGATTGAATCAGAGCACTGTACTTGCTACGCTTCCTCAAGCAGCATGTCACTGTCATTGTAGTCAAATAATTCAGCTGACTCCTCCGTGTGCGATAGCGAGGCTATGGCAGGAGTAGCTGTGGACATGGAGGCTGCATTAGATGCTTTGGCAGCTGAGGTGGACTGTAAAGCACTAGAAGCCTGGCTGGCAGAGGACTCGGAGGATGAGGATGGCCTGGTTAGCCAATCCACCAAGTCCTCTGTATGTTGCTGCTGCTTAAGACGGCCAGCACCAGTTAGAAAGGACAAGCGTGCCCCTGCAGAGGATGCACCACGTCCACTACGACCAGAGGCACGGCCTCCCGACACAGAGGCTGCTTGCCCTCTTATCTGTGTCTGGGAGCGTCTGCCTGTCCTTTTTGGTCTTAATTCTGACATGGTGAGTGATCTATAGATTAAAGCTATACAGAACTCTGATTTAACTCTGGTATAAAAATTGGAGATATGCTGCAGAACTCTGATATCTAAATTAAAAGATTTCCAGAACTCTGGTATAACTCAGTGAGACACCCTGATAGCTGGCAGCCAGTGACAAGACACAGATTACAATTCCCAGAAACCTCCTATAAATCAGTGAGACCCCCGATGGGTGGCAGTGACAAGACTCAAGTTACAATTCCCAGATATCTTGTAGAAGTGAGACCCCCCCCCCCAATAGCTGCTGGCAGTGAGAACACACACTAACAGAACAATCTCCTCTCAAAAAACACGTGCTGGGGCTGCGAGGGACGCCTTATATAGTGTGCTGTGGGACTTAGCTCTGTGAGCCCATGATTGAGCTGTGATTGGCATAGTCTTGCACCTGTCCTGCGGTCAGGTGCAAGGCTGTAGCCAATTACAAGCTTCAGGCCAGTGGAAAAGTGCATTGTGGTCCATTGTGGGCGAACTCAAACTGAACACGCGGAAATGTTCGGAGTTCGCGAACGGCCGATGCGAACTCCGAACAGATCGAATATCTCATCCCTAGTGGTCAGAGGAGACCAAAATCCAGCTCTTTGGCATCAACTCAACTCGACATGTTTGGAGGAGGAATGCTGCATATGACCCCAAAACCACCGTCCCCACCGTCACACATGGAAGGTGGAAACATTATGCTTTGGGGGTGTATTGCTGCTAAGGGGACAGGACATCTTCACCGCATCAAAAGGGACGATGGACACGGCCATGTACCATCAAATGTCGCGTGAGAACCTCCTTCCCTCAGCAATGGCATTGAAAATGGGTCATGAATGGGTATAGCAGCATCACAATGACCCAAAACACACGTCCAAGACAACCAAGGAGTGGCTCAAGAAGAAGCACATTGAGGTCCTGGAGTGACCTGGCCAGTCTCCAGAGCTTCATCCCATAGAAAATCTGTGGAGGAGCTGAAGGTTCCAGTTGTCAAACGTCAGCCTCGAAACCTTAATGACTTGGAGAGGATCCGCAAAGAGGAGCGACACAAAATCCCTCCTGAGATGCGGCAAACCTGGCAGCCGACTACAAGGAACCTCTGTTAGGGATGTGCGTTTCGGAATTTTCACGATTCGTGTTTTCGGATGCGGCCGAATTTCCAAAAATTTTTAGATCCGAAAATGGCAGATCCGAAAAGTTTTCCGAGCCGAAACTTTTTTTTTTTTCTAATGGACTTGAAATGTGTCAAATCGAAATTTATTGCTTTGAAACGAGGAGAACAGACATTCCGAAAAAATGAAAATTTCCGAACTTACGAAAAGTCGATACAAAAACGAGCAAAGTGACACGAAAATACGAAAAATGGTCGAAATTCCGAAAAACGAAAATTTGCGAAATCACGAAAAGTCGATACAAAAAACGAGCTAAGTGACACGAAAATACGAAAAGTGGTCGATATTCCGAAAAAAAGAAAGTACACGAAAAACGAAGCGAGCCGAACCGAATCGAAAAGTTTAAAAATCTGAAAAATCGAACCGAAAAAAATAAATAAAAAAAAGTGCACAAGCCTGCTGATTGTCAACAAGGGTTTTGCCACCGAGTACTAAATCGTGTTTTACGAAGGGGTTAAATACTTATTAACTCATTAAATGCAAATCAATTTGTAACTTTTTTGAAATGTGTTTTCCTGGAGGTTTTTGCTGTTTCTCTCACTGTTACAATAAACCATAACATTATAAACTGATCATGTCAGCGGCAAAACGTAAAAATCTGCCGCGGATCCAATCATTTCCCCCTCACTGTACACTGAAACCTTTTGGATTCGCCTGTTTAGACCTGTCAAATTGAAACCCTGAAATCACTGTATTTTGCCAAAATTCTGATGTAAGTCGACGAATCAATAGTTTTCTATGGGACAATTTTGGTGTTGACCGAATTGCGGCAAAATGCACCATATTTTGCTGTCAATTTGCCTGTATTTGGAGAGAAATTAAAATAGAAATCCTGGTGTAATTTGATATTTATAAAATGTTTATCAGAAACAAATTCCACCAGAATTTCTATTAATTCCAAGTATCGCAGGACAGGGCGGAAAAATGACGACATATTGTAATAATAAATATTCCTATAAATCTGGGCTCAGCAACCCTGACCCTCCAAATGTTTTGGAACTACATTTGCCAAGAGGCTCTGCAAACCTAATGAGCAGCCGAGCATCACGGGAAATGTAGTTTCAAAACATCTGGAGGGCCGTAGTTGCCCACATCTGCTTTAAAAGGTGTTTAAGGCTGGGGTCAGGCGAACGCGCGTGCAGCCGCACTTTATTACGGCCGTAGCAGCAGCAAATGACGTTCAATATACGAAGTACTGCAGGACAAAAGTTCGGCTGCGCAACGCAAGTGGCAAACAAACGCATTTTTTTTTTTTTTTTTTAGAGAACGTAGAACCGCTAGTACTGACGTACAGAGTGCGCTGCGTCTGCATAGCGGGGTGTGTGTGTGATTAGGAGACGTCAGACGCTGCTCATGTCCGGCCAACAGAACCTCCAGACACCCAAAGTTTCCTGGTTTGGATCCGTAAAAAGAAAAAAAAAAAAAAAAAATCACGGCAGAAATTGCACATCGTATGACCGCTATCGCGTCTTCCGTGAAAAAATGCGTTCGGACGCATCAACGCACTTTGACGGTAGACGTGACAAATGCGTTAGTCTGACCCTAGCCTCATACAATAAAACTGCATGGAAATAAAAAGTCCTGTTATAGAAGTAATAAAAAAACACCATAAAAAATAATAATATCCAAAAATAAAGACATTTTGCTGAAAATGAAAAGAATAAACGGTTGAATAAAATAAATGATAATATTTTTTACATTGGATCCTATGGGATTCTCCTGCTTAAACCCGTCGAACTGAAACACCGAAAATCAAGACATTTCACGGTCTGTGAAAAGATTAACCATTACTTTCTATGGGGGATTTCGCCGCTGCCGAAGGTCACTGAATTGCAGCGAACTGCACGGGGTTTTGCTGTTAATTCACCAGGATTTGGTAAATTGACAGCTTTCTGAATAGCCGAACTGCCACGAAATTGCACCGTACGGGAAAATTCACGCTTTGGTGGAAAGTTCGGCTGTGTTTGAATAATCCTTTATGTGTAACGTCTGGAGAAGATAATCGCCAAGCTTAGAATCCATCACGAGAGCGGAGAACTATTTACTAACACAGCACGGAATTCTGCAAGAGAAATACAATGTAGCTTTGTTTGCAGGACGGAGTCAGCATCGTGTTGCTGCACATTCGCGGCTCTGATACTTTGTGTATGTGCTGGGAACAGTGAGCTGCTCCCATGGAGGTCAATCTTCTTGGCTCGCGCCAATATTTCTGGCCTCTCAGAGCCTGGTGTGACGTCACGCGGCTTCTGCAAAATAAAACCAAACGAAATCCCAAATTAACCTGTGGTGCTGGGGAAGTCGAGATCCACCTCTGGCCATTAGCACTGGGTACAAGTAGTTCCTAGTGTCCCTCCTCGGCCTCAGCGCGACCTGGCATACACAGGCTTGCACTGGACTCCATGGACTTCAGAGACCGATAATACAGAGGTGACGGCGCTGCTGCCGCCCGCAACTCCCAAATATTACAACTGGGACCGCTAATAAAGCATTGAGCCACAGGGAGATGCGGAGGGTTATGATCCCACCATGATCTGTTCCCTTAGTTTCACCGTGTTACTGCCAGGGTCAGCATTGTGCCCCATGTAAAATAATGTACCCCAATGTGAAGGTAAAAAGGTCACACACACCTTTTTTGCCTATAATTGGGCAGATCCTGCCGACAGCCTCTGCACAAATATATATTTTATTCAATTTTAGGTGATTTTACACCCGTTTTGTCCCTTGCTGGACACAGCTCCTCTTCAGGTCAGGAGCTTCCGGAATGTGGAAGTCCCTGCAGCTTCCAACGCAATTTGTATTGCATGTGTATCGTAAGCAACACAAACTGATGCTTTGCGCAGGACTTGCACACTTTATGTCCGAACGTTCCGTAGCGCCTGCGCAGAGCGATGGATCGGAGCTGCACGCGCATGCACAGATCTGATCCATCTCTGCCTCTCTCAGAACGTGCGCTACAGCGATTGGTCTCAGAGGGTGACGTCACCCGCTCTCTGTGTAAGACATCACTAGGGACCACCGGCCGTGAAATTCACAAGGAATCTCACATGGGGGGGGGGGGTGCAGCCACTGATACAATGCGGTGATTGGTTGGTGTCACGTGTAGACTGCGATGTATGCAGCAAGTTGGGTTGTGAGTAGGGATGTGCGTTTCGGGTTTCGGAATTTCGGAATTTTCACGAAATTTCCCGATTCGGGTCTTTCGATGCGGCCGAAATTCCGAAATTTTTTAGATCCGAAAAAGTTGAATCCGAAATGTTTTCCGAGCCGAATCGAAAAAATTTCGGAATTTTCGAATGGACTTGAAATGTGTCAAATCGAAATTTATTTTCCCTCTATTCATGATTTCAGTTCCATTTCGGTAATTCTGAACATCGTTTATTTAACTATTATCGGTTATATCGCTGATTCTGTAAATTTTGTCTTTGTAAATGTGCTGGGGCAAATCCATGAGCTGGGGCAAATCCATGTGCTGGGGCAAATCCATGAGCTGGGGGCAAATCCATGTGCTGGGGCAAATCCATGTGCTGGGGCAAATCCATGTGCTGGGGCAAATCCATGAGCTGGGGGCAAATCCATGTGCTGGGGCAAATCCATGTGCTGGGGGCAAATCCATGTGCTGGGGCAAATCCATGAGCTGGGGGCAAATCCATGTGCTGGGGCAAATCCATGTGCTGGGGCAAATCCATGAGCTGGGGGCAAATCCATGTGCTGGGGCAAATCCATGTGCTGGGGCAAATCCATGTGCTGGGGCAAATCCATGAGCTGGGGGCAAATCCATGAGCTGGGGGCAAATCCATGTGCTGGGGCAAATCCATGAGCTGGGGCAAATCCATGTGCTGGGGCAAATCCATGTGCTGGACTGCTGGGGCAATAGAGTTAGACAGCTTTGAAACGAGGAGAACAGATGTTCCGAAAAAAACGAAAATTTCCGAAATAGCGAAAAGCCGATAACCAAAAAACGAGCAAAGTGACACGAAAATACGAAAAATAGTCAATATATACCGAAAACCATGTACAATTCCGAAAAACGAAAATTTCCGAAATAACGAAAAGTCGATACAGAAACCGAGTAAAGTGACCCGAAAATACGAAAAATGGTCGATATTCCGAAAAATAAATGTACCCGAAAAACGAATCGAGCCGAACCGAATCGAAACAGAAAGCGGTCGAAACGAGCCGAATCGAAAAGTTTAAAAATTCGAAAAATCGAATCGAATCGAAAAAAAAAAATCGGTGCACATCCCTAGTTGTGAGCCCAGGATGCAGTGAAAGAGGCAGGTTACAAGTAACAAAAAGGGGTTTAAAGAATAAAACGACATGAACTAAACAACAGATCAGAACTAGACACTGGAGGAGACTGGGCACAAAAAGGGAATAGCTTAGAGAAGATGCAAGAAAAGGAGGTAGACGCAATAGAGGGATGGCTGAGAGTTGTGGGAAGGGAGGATAAGGAGAACTGAATATGGGAGCGGTTAGGAACAGGAGAAATAAGGGATAGCAAGATGAGAAGAAGAGACCAGAGAGTGAGAATAGACACAAAGGGGACTTATTAGCACATGGGGCAAGCAATGAATAAACAATAATACAGATATAAACATATAACACAGATCTTGGAAGTCACGGTTTCAGGCAAGGAACAGGCAATAAGAATAGTCTAGAGGCTAAGCAATGGGTCTGGTTCACGGGGATCCTAGATGGGGGCAGAAGGGAGCAGGATGAGGGGGTACCGGTATAAATGAAGTGAAATGTCCAGATAGCAACAGAGGGTCCTTAGAGTCGTTGGTGGTTCAATCAGATGGTTCAAGAGATTCAGGGAGCTTTCAGTATAGCAGGTATCAGTCAGGGACTTCAATGTGGAAGTGGTTTCTGAAGGGCGTAGCTTCCTGATATGCAGGAATAATCAGAGGAAGGTGAGCTCAGGTGGGGTGCCAGGGCTAGAACGTTGGATACATGCAGAGTCCAGGAACGTGGGGCTAGAACGTTGGATACATGCAGAGATTCCAGGAACGTGGGGCTAGAACGTTGGATACATGCAGAGAGTCCAGGAACGTGGGGCTAGAACGTTGGATACATGCAGAGAGTCCAGGAACGTGGGGCTAGAACGTTGGGTACATGCAGAGTCCAGGAACGTGGGGCTAGAACGTTGGATACATGCAGAGAGTCCAGGAACGTGGGGCTAGAACGTTGGATACATGCAGAGAGTCCAGGAACGTGGGGCTAGAACGTTGGATACATGCAGAGTCCAGGAACGTGGGGCTAGAACGTTGGATACATGCAGAGAGTCCAGGAACGTGGGGCTAGAACGTTGGGTACATGCAGAGAGTCCAGGAACGTGGGGCTAGAACGTTGGATACATGCAGAGTCCAGGAACGTGGGGCTAGAACGTTGGGTACATGCAGAGAGTCCAGGAACGTGGGGCTAGAACGTTGGGTACATGCAGAGAGTCCAGGAACGTGGGGCTAGAACGTTGGATACATGCAGAGAGTCCAGGAACGTGGGGCTAGAACGTTGGGTACATGCAGAGAGTCCAGGAACGTGGGGCTAGAACGTTGGATACATG
This sequence comes from Leptobrachium leishanense, assembly GCA_009667805.1. Lineage (NCBI taxonomy): Eukaryota > Metazoa > Chordata > Amphibia > Anura > Megophryidae > Leptobrachium > Leptobrachium leishanense. The sequence continues at coordinate 85,964,069 of CM019073.1, read as the reverse complement.
CAGAGAGTCCAGCAACGTGGGGCTAGAACGTTGGGTACATGCAGAGAGTCCAGGAACGTGGGGCTAGAACGTTGGGTACATGCAGAGAGTCCAGGAACGTGGGGCTAGAACGTTGGATACATGCAGAGAGTCCAGGAACGTGGGGCTAGAACGTTGGATACATGCAGAGAGTCCAGGAACGTGGGGCTAGAACGTTGGGTACATGCAGAGAGTCCAGGAACGTGGGGCTAGAACGTTGGATACATGCAGAGAGTCCAGGAACGTGGGGCTAGAATGTTGGGTACATGCAGAGAGTCCAGGAACGTGCATTGTTCATAGTGCAGGGTTAACGTGAGTGACAGGGGCCAGAGCGTGGTGACCCTGACAGTTGGTTACGTCTTTACATGTTCCATGTGTCCGTTAGCATCATGTTCTTGGGCACACATCACCAGCTGGGGGGGGGGGGGGAATGACACGGCCACTTCACCCAGCATTAATACCAAACTGCACATGAGGGGAGGGGGGACTCCATACACCCTGACCATGTTAACCCCTTCACTACCAAGTGATTTTTAAAAAAAAACATTGTCAGGAAGCAGTGTTTTTTTGAAAAATAATTTTTAATTAAAGGGACACTCTAGGCAACATGACCACCTAAGCTATTTTAGGTGGTCATGATGCCCGGAGTATGCCGCCCTCTGTCCCCCCTCCCTCCGCTCAGCCGATCGGCAGAAAATGCTGAAAACAGCTGAGAGAGGCGGAGGAGTTTACTCCGCCCTCCCAGCTGTCAGTCAGCAGAGCGGGAATCATATTTCCCGCTTCTGCCGACTTTTGCCGAGTAGGAGACGTCATCGCGCTTTCAGCTTTCAGTGCGATGACGTCTCCAGCTCGCCGCAGTAGCTGGCGGCAGCGGCTGAGGGTTAGTGTTGCGCGCATCCTCTTGCGCGCAACACTAATCCTCAGAGGGAGCCGGGAGGAAGCCTGCTGATTGGTTGGCTTATGTGAGAGGCGCGCATGCGCGCTTCTCACGTAAACCAGAAGGCAAGAAGAATCAAGAAGGACGGGAGCAGAAGAGGAGGGAGGTGAGTATGGAAAAAAAAAAGACGCCGCTGGAAACAAGAGGATTTTAGGGTAAGTATTACAGTTACAAGAAAAAAACTAAAAACTAAAGATTTATTACGGGAATAGGGATAGGTTAGGATAAAAAAACGGGGGGGGGATTTTTGAGTAGAGTGTTCCTTTATGTATTCTGTAAGAAATATTTAGAAATACTCCCAATTATTTTTTTACTGCACTACCATATTTGACCAGCAGATTGTGCCATCTACTGCCAAACTGAGTTACATTTGTTGCAGTGAGCCAGGACCCAGGAGCTGCAACTCTATGGGCTGCTGAATGTCCGAGGTCAGAGCTTTCAGCTGCTGATTTTAGTTTTAGCTCTTTGGGCATTATGCACACAGGGCTAAAACGTTGGGGGCAAACGAATTTCATTTGCTTTTGGGCTGCAGAACAGCAGATCAAGATATCTCGATACTGGGGAACCGGGATGCTGCCTGTGAAGCCCGAGATATCTCGATCTCAATAGTGAAGGGGTTAAAAAGGTAAAGCGGACAGGGTGTATGAAGTGTCCCTTTAAACCAGAGGGGGCAGTACGTGCCCAGAGACCTGATGCTGTCGCACACACGGAACGTGTAAAGACGTAACCAAACAATCTCAGCATTGTGTCAGTGGCTGCACCCCCACGTGAGATTTCTTTTCATGGAGGGACCAGGGGGAGATTAAATGTGGGGGGGGGGGTTACAGTGATAACAGGTCATTTTAAATTTAAAACATGTTTAATTTAAAGCCAATCCGGTGCCTCTCGATGCAGTGGCTCTGCACATCCTGTGCGAAGCAGGTGGTAACCCCAGAAGGCTGTCTCAGTGTGGGCAGATTGACAGCCTTCCAGGGAGCAGAAAGATGTTGATATTAGAAATGCGCACAACAAAAGAATTTGTTTAGTTTCGGATCGATTCGTCCTGTTTTTCAATTTGTTTCGGTGCATTCGTTATGTTACAGTGAATCAGATTCTGGATTGATTCGTTAGTTCAAAACATACGGTAATTCGTATTTCGGATTGGTTTGTATTTCGTTTTTATTAGTTATTTTATAATGTGAAACGGATGCATTAATTACTTAGATTAGGGAAAAAATTAAAAATAAAACCCTTAATCCCCCTGTCCTTGGTGCTGAAACCTATTCAGTGTCATGGATAGCAGCTCCGCGGGGCTCCTGTCCTTAGTACTGAATAGGTTTCAGCACCAAGGACAGTCCCCAAAGCCAGACAGAAGGAAAGAAAAAAACTGCTGCGTTCGGCAAATAAAAAAAGCCTAATTTTAAAATAAATTAGCAAAGCACCCCAGGTGTATTTTGGGGGTGGCAGAACGCCCCGGGTGTATTTTTTGCGAGGCAGAGCACCCTGGGTGTATTTTGGGGGAGGCAGAGCACCCTGGGCATATTTTGGGGGAGGCAGCGCACCCCGGGAGGTTTAGGGGAGGCAGAGCACCCTGGGTGTATTTTGGGGGAGGCAGAGCACCCTGGGAGGTTTAGGGGAGGTAGAGCACCCCGGGTGTATTTTGGGAGGCAGAGCACCCAGGGTGTATTTTGGGGGAGGCAGAGCACCCGGGGTGTATTTTGGGGGAGGCAGAGCACCCGGGTGTATTTTGGGGGAGGCAGAGCACCCCGGGAGGTTTAGGGGTGGCAGAGCACCCTGGGTGTATTTGGGGGTTGGCAGAGCACCCCGGGTGTATTTGGGGGAGGCAGAGCACCCCGGGAGGTTTAGGGGTGGCAGAGCACCCTGGGTGTATTTTGGGGGAGGCAGAGCACCCTGGGCATATTTTGGGGGAGGCAGCGCACCCCGGGAGGTTTAGGGGAGGCAGAGCACCCTGGGTGTATTTTGGGGGAGGCAGAGCACCCTGGGAGGTTTAGGGGAGGTAGAGCACCCCGGGTGTATTTTGGGAGGCAGAGCACCCGGGGTGTATTTTGGGGAAGGCAGAGCACCCGGGTGTATTTTGGGGGAGGCAGAGCACCCCGGTGTATTTTGGGGAGGCAGAGCACCCCGGGAGGTTTAGGGGTGGCAGAGCACCCTGGGTGTATTTGGGGTTGGCAGAGCACCCCGGGTGTATTTGGGGGAGGCAGAGCACCCCGGGAGGTTTAGGGGTGGCAGAGCACCCTGGGTGTATTTTGGGGAGGCAGAGCACCCTGGGTGTATTTGGGGTTGGCAGAGCACCCGGGGTGTATTTGGGGGAGCAGAGCACCCCGGGTGTATTTGGGGGAGGCAGAGCACCCGGGTGTATTTGGGGGGAGGCAGAGCACCCGGGGTGTATTTGGGGGAGGCAGAGCACCCGGGTGTATTTGGGGGAGGCAGAGCACCCCGGGTGTATTTGGGGAAGGCAGAGCACCCGGGTGTATTTGGGGGAGGCAGAGCACCCGGGGTGTATTTGGGGGAGGCAGAGCACCCTGGGAGGCAGAGCACCCTGGGAGGTTTAGGGGAGGCAGAGCACCCTGGGAGGTTTAGGGGAGGCAGAGCACCCCGGGTGTATTTGGGGGAGGCAGAGCACTCTGGGAGGTTTAGGGGAGGCAGAGCACCCCGGGTGTATTTGGGAGAGGCAGAGCACCCGGGGTGTATTTGGGGGAGGCAGAGCACCCAGGGTGTATTTGGGGGAGGCAGAGCACCCCGGGTGTATTTGGGGGAGGCAGAGCACCCGGGGTGTATTTGGGGGGAGGCAGACCACCCGGGGTGTATTTGGGGGAGGCAGAGCACCCCGGGTGTATTTGGGGGAGGCAGAGCACCCGGGTGTATTTGGGGGAGGCAGAGCACCCGGGGTGTATTTGGGGGGAGGCAGAGCACCCGGGTGTATTTGGGGGAGGCAGAGCACCCCGGGTGTATTTGGGGGGGCAGAGCACCCCGGGTGTATTTGGGGGAGGCAGAGCACCCGGGGTGTATTTGGGGGGAGGCAGAGCACCCGGGGTGTATTTGGGGAGGCAGAGCACCCTGGGAGGCAGAGCACCCTGAGGTTTAGGGGAGGCAGAGCACCCGGGTGTATTTGGGGAGGCAGAGCACCCGGGGTGTATTTGGGGGAGGCAGAGCACCCGGGGTGTATTGGGGGAGGCAGAGCACCCCGGGTGTATTTGGGGGGAGGCAGAGCACCCCGGGTGTATTTGGGGGAGGCAGAGCACCCGGGGTGTATTTGGGGGGAGGCAGAGCACCCCGGGTGTATTGGGGGAGGCAGAGCACTCTGGGAGGTTTAGGGGAGCAGAGCACCCCGGGTGTATTTGAGGGAGGCAGAGCACCCGGGGTGTATTTGGGGGAGGCAGAGCACCCGGGGTGTATTTGGGGGGAGGCAGAGCACCCGGGGTGTATTTGGGGGGAGGCAGAGCACCCGGGGTGTATTTGGGGGGAGGCAGAGCACCCGGGTGTATTTGGGGGGAGGCAGAGCACCGGGGTGTATTTGGGGGAGGCAGAGCACCCGGGTGTATTTGGGGGAGGCAGAGCACCCCGGTGTAGTGTTTGGGAAGGCAGAGCACCCGGGTGTATTTGGGGGAGCAGAGCACCCGGGGTGTATTTGGGGGAGGCAGAGCACCCTGGGAGGCAGAGCACCCTGGGAGGTTTAGGGGAGGCAGAGCACCCCGGTGTATTTGGGGAGGCAGAAGCACTTGGGAGCGTTTAGGGGAGGCAGAGCACCCCGGGTGTATTTGGGAGAGGCAGAAGCACCCGGGGTGTATTTGGGGGAGGCAGAGCAGCCCAGGGTGTATTTGGGGAGGCAGAGCACCCCGGGTGTATTTGGGGGGAGGCAGAGCACCCGGGGTGTATTTTGGGGGAGGCAGAGCACCCGGTGTATTTTGGGGGAGGCAGAGCCCCCGGGAGGTTTAGGGGTGGCAGAGCACCCTGGGTGTATTTGGGGGTTGGCAGAGCACCCCGGGTGTATTTGGGGGAGGCAGAGCACCCCGGGAGGTTTAGGGGTGGCAGAGCACCCTGGGTGTATTTTGGGGGAGGCAGAGCACCCTGGGTGTATTTGGGGGTTGGCAGAGCACCCGGGTGTATTTGGGGGAGGCAGAGCACCCCGGGAGGTTTAGGGGTGGCAGAGCACCCTGGGTGTATTTTGGGGGAGGCAGAGCACCCTGGGTGTATTTTGGGGGAGGCAGCGCACCCCGGGAGGTTTAGGGGAGGCAAAGCACCCTGGGTGTATTTTGGGGGAGGCAGAGCACCCGGGTGTATTTTGGGGGAGGCAGAGCACCCTGGGTGTATTTGGGGGTTGGCAGAGCACCCCGGGTGTATTTGGGGGAGGCAGAGCACCCTGGAGGTTTAGGGGTGGCAGAGCACCCTGGGTGTATTTGGGGGTTGGCAGAGCACCTCGGGTGTATTTGGGGGTTGGCAGAGCACCCCGGGAGGTTTAGGGGTGGCAGAGCACCCTGGGTGTATTTGGGGGTTGGCAGAGCACCCGGGTGTATTTGGGGGGGGGGCAGAGCACCCCGGGAGGTTTAGGGGTGGCAGAGCACCCTGGGTGTATTTTGGGGAGGCAGAGCACCCTGGGTGTATTTGGGGGTTGGCAGAGCACCCCGGGTGTATTTGGGGGAGGCAGAGCACCCCGGGAGGTTTAGGGGTGGCAGAGCACCCTGGGTGTATTTTGGGGGAGGCAGAGCACCCCGGGAGGTTTAGGGGTGGCAGAGCACCCTGAGTGTATTTTGGGGGAGACAGAGCACCCGGGGTGTATTTTGGGGGAGGCAGAGCACCCCGGGTGTATTTGGGGGAGGCAGAGCACTCTGGGAGGTTTAGGGGTGGCAGAGCACCCTGAGTGTATTTTGGGGGAGACAGAGCACCTTGTGGGGGGGGCGCATTATCACTGCGTCAGGATATGTGACGTCACACATATTTTTTGTCCTCAGACAGCGGAAAACTAGGGGCTTATTCATTAAATGGTGAAGGAAGTGATTTATAGGTAATTATGGGAAATGTGTATTAAATGTATGGAAATAGAAGCGAATGAAAAGTCTGTGCGGGCTCCATTCACTAAGCGGCGAGCAGCATGTATCAAAGTGAAGCTTCCCGTCCTGCACCGCGCAACACGGTGATGGCAGTGTAAGGTGTTTGCGTTCCAAGCCTCTGTGTGATCAAGTTGGCCCGGAAGTGAAACATACGTCATATTCGCTGCGCCTGGACTGTGTGAGAGAGGAGCTGGAAGCGGAGACTGAGTGCGGCGGATTCTGTGTGTCAGGATGGCGGGGAAGAGCGGAGAGGAGAAACTGAAGGAGATGGAGGCCGAGATGGCTCTGTGAGTGCGGGCCGATAAACCCCCGGGTGCGGGCCGATAAACCCCCGGGTGCGGGCCGATAAACCCCCGGGTGCGGGCCGATAATCCCCCTGGTGCGGGTTGATAAACCCCCGGGTGTGGGGTGATAATCCCCCTGGTGCGGGCTGATAAACCCCCGGGTGTGGGGTGATAATCCCCCGGGTGCGGGCTGATAAACCCCCGGGTGCGGGCTGATAAACCCCCGGGTGCGGGGTGATAAACCCCCGGGTGCGGACCGATAAACCCCCGGGTGCGGGTTGATAAACCCCCGGGTGCGGACCGATAAACCCCCGGGTGCGGGTTGATAAACCCCCGGGTGCGGACCGATAAACCCCCGGGTGCGGGTTGATAAACCCCCGGGTGTGGGCCGATAAACCCCCGGGTGCGGGTTGATAAACCCCCGAGTGTGGTGATAAACCCCCGGGTGCGGGGCGATAATCCCCCGGGTCGCCGGGGTGGGATATTATTAGTTTACACACCGGGGATTCCTATCCCACACTCAAATTCATTCAAAACTAGAGTTTACCGGCACGGGCCAGGCTGAGCCAGGGGTCGCATCAGAGCTTGTAACTTGCTTAGTGAATTCTAGTTCTGACTAGTGACGTCTCGGTATCGAGATGGAGCTTTGAAAGAACTAGTTTTATATTCGTCAATTTCCTGAGTTCTGCATCTTACAGTAACGTATATATATAACACACACACACCCCTTATACGCGCGCGCGCCAATTCCCAATACACCAATCGACAGGTTTGAGCAGACGAAGCAAATCTGTGAAATGACAGCGAGAAGAAACCATTTATTTTTTTAAACGACCTCCCAGACACATTTTTATTGGTTCTTCCTATTGGCTATTTTTTTTTTTTTCCTTCAGTTTGGTGGAATTACCTGAAGCCAATTCAGTGTTTTTCGGCACAATACGGTGACGTTCGGTAACTAGTGTCCTGTATTTTTCCTCAAATGGATTTGCCAAAATGGACTGAAATTGAAAGTGCTTTGTGAATAACCCCCAATTTTTTGCATGTTTTGTACAGGACGTTCTGGCCAAGTTGTATCTTGTTCTGTATGTTTGCAAATATTGCTCCTCGCTGTGATCCGGCGTTGTTCTTTGCGTTGGCTGCGGGTGATGATGGCGCAGTGCGTGTCTGAGGACATTGCTTCTCTCTGTGCAGTGATCCGGCGTTGTTCTTTGTGTTGGCTGCGGGTGATGATGGCGCGGTGTGAGGCTTCGCTCTGTATTAACTATTGAGTCAATTTGTTTCTTTCAGCTTCGAGCAGGAGGTCCTCGGCGGGCCGGTCGCTATGCCTGCTGTCGAGTCAGTTCCCCTGGTGGTCCCAGTTGTGCCACCGGTCCCTACCGTTCCAGTTATTCCTCCCATCCCACCGATTCCGCCGATCCCAACGCTTCCAATGATCCGGCCCATCATAGCGACAAACACCTACCACCAGGTGAGCGGATGGAGCAGGAGTCCCCGTAAACCTTCCTTCCTCTTGCATTTAATTTTTTTCTTCAGTGATGTCCACCCCCACCTCCCGTCACCCCCCTTCCTCCCATCACCCCCCTTCCTCCCGTCACCCCGTTGTGTCCATGAAGCTTCAGAGTCACAAATGACCTAACCATTTTTAGAGTGATGCTTCCGGCTGACTTCGTGGCTAATACTTCCTTTAGATAACACGTTGAAGAATCAGTCCGTGTTTGAGATGAATGGAGCTGCAGTCTGAGCTCAGAGCAGCGGCACCGCAACCACTGCCAGCCGTTACAGCCCCGGTCACAGCTTGAGCCACAGGGCGCTTCTATCTGTTATGATAACGTGCTGGGCATCCCTCTTCCTGCAGGTCCAGCAGAGCCTGCAAGCCAGGGCGGCAGCTGCAGCCAGTGTCGTAGGTCCTGTGATCGTTCCTCCGGTACCGTTTGTTGGTCCAGGTGAGTGAAGATGTTTATCACCCCATTATTATCCGAAACAAAACTATGGGGGACGGGACACAACCACCACCGCCCCCCTGTGCAGCTTTTACAGGTCAGCTCTCCTTAATCCCATCACACACAGCCGGAAGAGGCAAATCCACTGGAGTCCTTACAGCAGGGATCAGAAACTCTGGCTACCTCCCAATGTTATGTAACTGCATCTCCCATGATGCTCAGCCCATAATAGTGAGTGATTGAGCATCATGGGAGTTATCGCTTTAAAACATCTGGAGGGTCTTGGATTTGCTAACCCCCCCCCCCCGCCTTAAAGGGACACTCTGTGCACACTGACCACTTTAGCCCTTTTAAAGCCCCTTAATGCTGGTACCTCAGGGGTTAAGTCTGTCTGATGGGGCATTAAAGAGTCGGCTCTATATGAAGCTTTGCTGCCGGAGACTTTTCTGTGTTGGCATTTTTTTTGCTTGTGGATCAAGTTAACCATTTATATTTGTATTTTCCGCTCTGCCGGGTGAATTCAGCCATTCCTCCTCCCAGGCAGCCTATGATGAGACCCAGCTTCATCCCTCATGCGTTGCAGCGGCCGCCTGATCACCTGCCTCCGATGCCCCGGCCTTCCTTCATACCCCACGTTCTGCAGCACCGAACAGGTGAGCGTCTCCCTGTGCGCATGACGGGCCTCGTGCGCGCTTGTCTTTATTTCTCCTATGGCTGAGCATAAATCGGTTTGTCTTTACCTTCAACCGATTAAAGCTCTTCCTGCATTAATGTAACATAAAACCTTCCTCTGCCGGTCTGACGCCGGCCACATTAACCCTTTATTCTAGTCAGGGGGCTCTAAATACTAAGTGTGTGTGTGTGTGTGTGTGTGTGTGTGTGTGTGTGTGTGTGTGCGTTCAGAAGTACTTGAACTTCATAAAAAAATATCACCAATTTATTAAATATCGGGCGTTTCGGTTCCTCGGAGCCCGTTTCAAGGTTACACTGTATATGTATGTATATATATGTCTGTGTATCTGTATGTGTTAGTTGCTTAAATAAGAGGCCGGAGTTATTATGTTTCTTATTTAAACAACTATATGTATTTATTGGAATGACCTTAAAAATCCGACGTTTCGGCCCCTGAAGGCCTTTATCAAGGTAGCCTACAATATTACGTAGCAGAGGAGAAGTTACTCACCCAATCCCCACCGAAACCACAGTGCGCCGCGCGTTCAGGACGTCATAGAGGCGTGGCCACAGGCCGCGTTGCCATGGCAGGCAAAGACCGCTGATTAATTATCGCTGGAAAATCCAATTTGATGCAATTTCCAAGTGTGAAAGAATAACGACTCCTCCCTGACCCCATAATGACAATTAACCCTGCGGTTGCCGTGACGTTATCGCTCAGTAACTCGTATCTGGAATGGGGGGGGGTTATTTCACAGACATAATTGAGTTTTTTGTTTCAGTGGGTCCACGACATCCCGGGATGCCTCCGCTGATGCACGGCCCCCCGCCGCCGCTAATGAGCCATCACATACCACCGCCGCCCCTAAGCATGCGGAGCGGCCCACCCGTGAGTTTCTGGTCAGGCGATTCTGGGGTCTTCACGAATGCAGATTCAGAGTATAGTTGTTTCTGGGGGGGCAGCAATTCTGTTTAGATAGGGGGGTGGGGCGTCATCACAGGATTTGGAATTGAAATATTGGGCGGTTGTCACATTCTATTGACTCGTTAAAACAGAAGGAAGGGGTACGAGAGGGTTAAACATTAACTCCTCGTTTAACCCCATGTTAAAACTCATTCTTTTTGGTGTAGCACCGTCTCCAATCCTTTTGGACACGACATACGTCTGGCTTCTTAAAGCCTGGCCACGGGAGGGGGGGCTGTCCAGCCAATCCAATGGCTAGGAGTGAGGGGCACCCAAATGGTTTCCCACTTCCAAGTCCCGATGCCTGACGCTCATGTCAGCTGTATGCTCCTGCGCCCAAAGGGCTGAAACAGCCCCCCTGTTTTATATTGAATATTCTGTGTGACCCCCCTCTGTTTATATAGAGTATTCTCAGTATGACCCCCCCCTGTTTATATTGAATATTCTCAGTATGACCCCCCCCTCTGTTGATATTGAGTATTCTCAGTGTGACCCCCCCTATTTATATTGATTACTCAGTGTGACCCCCCTCTGTTTATATTGAGTATTCTCAGTGTGATCCCCCCTATTTATATTGATTACTCAGTGTGACCCCCCGTTGATATTGAGTATTCTCAGTGTGTCCCCCCCTCTGTTGATATTGATTACTCGCAGTGTGACCCCCCTATTTATATTGATTACTCGCAGTGTGACCCCCCCTATTTATATTGATTACTCGCAGTGTGACCCCCCTATTTATATTGATTACTCAGTGTGACCCCCCCTGTTGATATTGAGTATTCTGTGTGTCCCCCCTCTGTTGATATTGTTTACTCGCAGTGTGACCCCCCTATTTATATTGATTACTCGCAGTGTGACCCCCCCCTATTTATATTGATTACTCGCAGTGTGACCCCCCCTATTTATATTGATTACTCGCAGTGTGACCCCCCCTATTTATATTGATTACTCGCAGTATGACCCCCCTATTTATATTGATTACTCAGTGTGACCCCCCCATCTGTTGATATTGAGTATTCTCAGTGTGACCCCCCTATTTATATTGATTACTCAGTGTGACCCCCCCCCTGTTGATATTGAGTATTCTCAGTGTGACCCCCCCTATTTATATTGATTACTCAGTGTGACCCCCCCCCGTTGATATTGAGTATTCTCAGTGTGTCCCCCCCTCTGTTGATATTGATTACTCGCAGTGTGACCCCCCTATTTATATTGATTACTCAGTGTGACCCCCCCCCTATTTATATTGATTACTCGCAGTGTGACCCCCCTATTTATATTGATTACTCGCAGTGTGACCCCCCTATTTATATTGATTACTCGCAGTGTGACCCCCCCCTATTTATATTGATTACTCAGTGTGACCCCCCCCCTCTGTTTATATTGAGTATTCTCAGTGTGATCCCCCCTATTTATATTGATTACTCAGTGTGACCCCCCGTTGATATTGAGTATTCTCAGTGTGTCCCCCCCTCTGTTGATATTGATTACTCGCAGTGTGACCCCCCCTATTTATATTGATTACTCGCAGTGTGACCCCCCCTCTAAGAGTCTCCTCAAATCTTTATTATTCCAAACACTCTCGTTCTCAGATCCGTCCTCATTGTTTTATGTATTTTCTCGACAGCCGGCTCCGGTGGGTCCCATGCTGCCACCTCCTCGATCGATGGTCCAGTCCACTCCTAAAAGCAACCCGACTGTCATACAAGCTGCCCCCACTGTCTACACCGCGCCCCCCGTACGGAAACAAGAGGTCGGTGCTGTACAGCAAAATATGGGTTGCGCTCCCTTCAGCGTCTCCTCTCGCACGGGATGTAAAGGGTCTCTCTGCTTTCTTCTTCAGGAGGAGGTGATGGAGGTGTCAGTTCCGCCCGATGAGAAGGAGATGAGCTTTGATGAAACTGTGATTGGGCCCAGCATGCCCGAACTGGAACCCGTCCAGCCAGAGGTCAGACAGCAGGAACCCCCTCCCACCGCTGAGGCCGACCCAACGTCTGTCACTCACCTCGATCTTTCCGTCCTTCTCTCAGGTGATTCTAGAACCGGTCCAGGAGGACAAAAAGAAAGCGAAACCCGAGAAGCTAAAGAGGTCCATCCGGACGGCGGCGGGAACCAGCTGGGAGGACCAGAGTCTGCTGGAGTGGGACTCGGGTGAGTGCGTGGGGCCGGCGATCGGGGGGGGAGCAGATCCCACCGTGTATAACGATACAGTAATCGGCAGGTTCTCGATCTAAAGCAAGCCGAGGGGCCAGCATCGCTCGCGGTGTCAATGTTACGGGGCCGGCCCCGCTCAAAGTATCCATGTTGCGGGGCAGGCACTGCTCGAAGGCATCAGTGTTTCGGGGTCCTGTGATCCCCATAATAACATGTAATTTCTTCATTTTGTGGTTATACGCCTGGGCTCGCCTGCAGCCTGTCTCTATATTATTATACTTTATATAGCACCAACATATTCTGCAGCGCTGCATGTGAGCAGGGCTGTGTGCATTCTCTCCCTCTGCAATTCTGTGCGGCGCATTTTTGTTTATTTTCATGGCGGCTGATAAGTGTAATCTTACAGACGATTTCCGGATATTCTGCGGGGATTTGGGGAACGAGGTAAATGATGACATTCTCGCCCGCGCGTTCAGCCGTTACCCCTCGTTCCTTAAGGCCAAGGTGATCCGGGATAAGCGCACGGGGAAAACCAAAGGGTACGGCTTCGTGAGCTTCAAGGACCCCAATGACTACGTGAGAGCCATGCGGGAGATGAACGGTAAGAGACTATATCTACCTCTGTTTGGCTGGCTTCCCCTCCGGCAGCTGCTGCCGCCGCCGCTTTCCCCTCCGGCAGCTGCCGCCGCCGCTTTCCCCTCCGGCAGCTGCTGCCGCCGCCGCTTTCCCCTCCGGCAGCTGCTGCCGCCGCCGCTTTCCCCTCCGGCAGCTGCTGCCGCCGCCGCTTTCCCCTCCGGCAGCTGCTGCCGCCGCCGCTTTCCCCTCCGGCAGCTGCTGCCGCCGCCGCTTTCCCCTCCGGCCGTTCCTTCCTGGTGTGTTTATTCTGCCGGTTCCAGTATTCTTGGCGTTAACCCGTCCTGTTTCTCCCCTGCAGGTAAATACGTGGGCTCTCGTCCAATCAAACTCCGGAAAAGCATGTGGAAGGACCGGAACATCGACGTAGTGCGCAAGAAGCAGCGAGAGAAGAAGAAGCTGGGCCTCAGATAAAGTTTCGCTGGATGCTTCCCTGAGCCGCCGGCACCGTGTCCACCGTGAGAAGACCAAGACTCGTTACTCCTCCTGTTTAATAAAGATCCGGCGTGAAGCCCCCGCCTCAGCCCGTCCTGTCCCGTCACGGCACCAACGATTCACACAATGAAAACATTTCATGTGGTTTTGCCGTTTATTCCCGCTCCGCATCTCGATCCTTTCTGCGCTGGTGTTTGGCGGCACAAAAATTCGTCAGAGAATGGTGATTTCCGGCACGTGGTAAAGCCCATAGAGGGGGGTTCACAAATTGGCTGTGATTGGAGGTTTTTTTTTTTAATAATAAACCTTTGCTTTCACTGGACGTTTCTGTCTCTGGGGGGACGGGACGGTTCTGTCTCTGGGGGGACGGGACGGTTCTGTCTCTGGGGGGACGGGACGGTTCTGTCTCTGGGGGGACGGGACGGTTCTGTCTCTGGGGGGACGGGATTCATATTCTGAGACGCCTGCAGAATCCCAGTTTGAGTAAAATAAGAGTTGTTTTTTTCTTTTTCATGTCGTCTCTGTGTTTCCACGTTTTGTGCAGCGGAATAAACGCGCGACGTGCTGTGTCTTTACCTTCACACAGTATCCTGTTACAGGGACACACGGCAGATCCATCGTGTGCGTCAACACTGCACCCTGACACCTCGGTGTTTCCCCCAAAAACCTGCTAAAATCAGTGGCATCGCAAAGCCGGGCCCCGCCAGCACCTCTCAGAGCTAGAATCCGGAAACCCAGAAGCTTTACGGAGCCTGAAATGCCAGCGCTTCTTACTTTTTTTTTCCAAAACCTGTTCGGGTGCGTTGTTACTGCACCGTGTACACGTAATGCTGCGCTGAATTCCTGCCGGCGTGATGGGGCGCTGCGTGACGTGACGGGGCGCTGTGTGACGTGACGTGTCTAGTGTGTATAGTGTAAATAAAATGTGCTTTTGGATCCAGTTTTCGTTTTGTCTTTTTATTTCCCAGAAACCAGATCACGGTCAGGCAGTAACTCTCCACCAGGGGGCGCAATGATCACACAGGATCGAAGCCCGAGACCCCCAACACCCTGTGCTGCAACTTAATATGAGAGAGAGAGCGCTGCTCCACTACTTGGATTGTAAACTCATGTGAGCCGGACCCTCTGCTCCTCTAGATTGTAAGCTCCTGTGAGCCGGACCCTCTGCTCCTCTAGATTGTAAGCTCCTGTGAGCCGGACCCTCTGCTCCTCTAGATTGTAAACTCCTGTGAGCCGGACCCTCTGCTCCTCCAGATTGTAAACTCCTGTGAGCCGGACCCTCTGCTCCTCTAGATTGTAAACTCCTGTGAGCCGGACCCTCTGCTCCTCTAGATTGTAAGCTCCTGTGAGCCGGGCCCTCTGCTCCTCTAAATTGTAAGCTCCTGTGAACCGGACCCTCTGCTCCTCTAGATTGTAAGCTCCTGTGAGCCGGACCCTCTGCTCCTCTAGATTGTAAACTCCTGTGAGCCGGACCCTCTGCTCCTCCAGATTGTAAACTCCTGTGAGCCGGACCCTCTGCTCCTCTAGATTGTAAACTCCTGTGAGCCAGACCCTCTGCTCCTCCAGATTGTAAACTCCTGTGAGCCGGACCCTCTGCTCCTCTAGATTGTAAGCCTTCTCCCCCCCCCCCCATTCTGTTGTACAGCGCTGCTCACTGCAGGTGATAATTTATATAAAACAGTAGTAATCGGGCAAAATATACAGTTGTGTTCAAAATGATTCAACCCCCACTGAAATTGAGTGTTTTGGCCAGTTTGACATTGATTTTGATCATTCAGTCATCTTGCTTACAATTAAATCAAAGAGGCACGTGTAGGTCAGACAAATATAACATAACATTTATAATGAAATAAGCACAAATATCTTTTCTGTGCTCACATCATTATCAGTTTTATTCAACCCCCAAGTGACATTCAATCTTAGTACTTAGTACAACATCCTTTTACAGTTATAACAGCTTTTAAACGTGAAGCATAGCTTGACACAAGTGTCTTGCAGCGATCTACGGGTATCTTCGCCCATTCGTCATGGGCAAAAGCCTCCAGTTCAGTCACATTCTTAGGCTGCGCACTGCAACTGCTTTCTTTAAGTCCCACCAGAGGTTCTCAATCGGATTTAAGTCAGGTGACTGCGATGGCCACTCCAAAATGTTCCAGCCTTTAATCTGCAACCATGCTCTAGTGGACTTGGAGGTATGCTTGGGATCATTGTCCTGTAGAAAGGTCCAACGTCTCCCAAGCCTCAGGTTTGTGACGGACTGCATCACATTGTCATCCAATATCTCCTGGTACTGAAGAGAATTCATGGTACCTTGCACACGCTGAAGTTTTCCTGTACCTGCAGAAGCAAAACAGCCCCAAAGCATGATTGACCCCCCGCCATGCTTCACAGTAGGCAAGGTGTTCTTTTCTTCATAGGCCTTGTTCTTCCTCCTCCAAACATAGCGTTGATCCATGGGCCCAAACAGTTCTAATTTTGTTTCATCAGTCCACAGAACACTATCCCAAAACTTCTGTGGTTTGTCCACATGACTTTTGGCATACTGCAGTCGACTCTTCTTATTCTTTGGAGACAGCAAGGGGGTGCGCCTGGGAGTTCTGGCATGGAGGCCTTCATTACGCAGTGTGCGCCGTATTGTCTGAGCTGAAACTTCAGTACCCACATCTGACAAATCTTTTCTCAGTTCCTCAGCAGTCACACGGGGACTTTTCTCCACTCTACGCTTCAGGTAGCACACAGCAGTCGAAGTCAGCATCTTCTTTCTGCCACGACCAGGTAGCGTTTCAACAGTGCCCTTTGCCTTGAATTTGCGAATGATGCTTCCTATGGTGTCTCTTGGTATGTTTAACATCTTGGCAATCTTCTTATAGCCATTGCCCTTCCTGTGAAGAGTAATCACCTCTTCTCTTGTCTTCCTGGACCATTCTCTTGACTTCACCATGTTTGTAACCACACCAGTAAATGTCTAGAAGGAGCTGAGTATCACAGTCATTTTAAAGCTGCCTAATTGGTGCTTATTATGCTTTATTGCTGCTCCGTGACATCCACAGGTGTTTTCAATACCTGATTGAAAACACTTGAATGAACCTCTGTTCTTCAGAGTGGTAGTCTTTAAGGGGTTGAATAATTGTGTCAATGAAGAATTCACAAAAGAAACATTTACTACTGTATTACAAAACCAATTGATGTCATTTTAGTTGCATATGGTTCTTTAAAAAGTCCTTGTAGGATTTCATTCTGAATACAATTACAAATGTCACTAAATTCCCTAAAACCCTTTACAGCATTGGGGGTTGAATAATTTTGAACACAACTGTATTTTTTTTCTAATTTTTTTATTTTGATACTTGTATGTCACATGACCTTCCCTCGCGCCGTCGTGCTTCCCCGATGGGTCGTGCCACAAACACATCGGTGCGTGCTTCCTGTATCACCGCGCACCATCTGCTGCCGTCGGGAGCATGAAGTTCTCCAGGGCCATTGTTTGTCGGGAGCAGAGAGGATTCTGGGGCCGCCTGGGTTCATTGTTCTGTTTCCTGGTAAACAGGATGTGGCCGGCGTGTGCGCCTGTGTACAAGCAGGATGTGCCTGGTTAACCGGCCCAGGATATGGGGGGGCTTATAACCGCGTCACCTTTAACCCATCACTGCAACCTGACACAGGATCCCAGGACGTCTCGTAAAACGCTGCGTTATCTGGCGCTGACATTACACGGTGTCCGTCTGTCATAACAAAGCTGTCACCCCCCCAGGGGCATCTCTGAGGGATCCACTCGTTAATAACCGGAATATTCTCTGAAACCCAAATATTAAGGAAATCTGCATTTTTACCAAGTGTCTTCCTTTACGGGGCTCGTCTGCTGAACTGTGATCGGTTTTCACCAAGTGTCGAGGCGACGGGACGACAACATTATAACTGATAAAAACTGTGACCTTACTCTGATTAATGCAGCGAGCAGCGTTACACACATACACACCGCACATTACTGTGAGCTTTATTGCTGTGCAGCTCTGTGATACGCTCATGCACACCACATTACTGTATCACAGAGCTCCACAGCAATAAAACTCGCACTCATACACACCGCACATTACTGTTTCATTGCTGTGGAGCTCTGTGATACGCTCATACACACTGCACATTACTGTGAGTTTTATTGCTGTGGATCTCTGTGATACGCTCATACACACCACACATTACTGCGAGTTTTATTGCTGTGGATTCCCTGATACACGCATATACACCACACATTATTGTGAGTTTTATTGCTGTGGATCTCTGTGATACACTCATACACACCACACATTACTGTGAGTTTTATTGCTGTGGATCTCTGTGATACACTCATACACACCACACATTATTGTGAGTTTTACGTAGTTGGTTCGATGTCACAGCTTTCTGTTTACGTCCATTTCTCGTAAGGAATGGAGTCGCCGCTGGTGCTGAGCTACACTTTCCATAAACCCCAGGATTGGCTGAGCCACTTCATAGCCTGAGCTGCTGAGAATCCATGATGTAAACGTCCCAACAAGCTGTGATTAGTGATGTCATCGTTGTGCAGAGCATGAGGTTTACAGGTGTAATGACACAGTTCATTTAATGAGTATTTGGATACTAAATAGAAATAACACAAAAGACACAACCCCCGTCCCGCCCGCCCCTCCCAGCCCCCCCCGCCCCTCCCAGCCCCCCCCCGACCCTGAGTCCTGTACAAAGCGTCACCGACTTCGAAATCTTTATAAAAAAGTCACTGAATCCATGTGTGTTTTGAAAGGTTTTCCTCCGTCCTCATTGGGGTCCCCCCCCCCCCTGCTCAGAATACCGGCTACGGGGTCACAGCGAGTCGTGACGTCATAGCAGAGGGTCGCCCTTACCCCATGGCGGGACCTAATGGGAGGGAGAGGGTGTAACCCTGATTTAATACCCAGAGTTCTGCTCTGCCGTCCATTTAATAGTAAGGTCCGAGATGTGACCCCATATGGCTCCCGTGTTGCCTTGTTACCCCCTGGCTGGGGTACAGTGCCCCTCCTGCAGGCGAGCTGAAGTACTGCATGGGTATGATGGTGTGGACATTGGAGGGCTGCATGTGGTGGTGGGGCACTGGCACGGCTGGCTTGGGCTGGTTGGGGTAATAGTTCCCGTCGGGGTATTTGCACGCGGCGGGGTCTGTGGCGTGTGACTGCTGCACGATCTGGATGCCGTTGAAGTCGAAGCGGTAAGCGTATCGCTTGCCGTGCACTTTGCTCATGATGTTCTTGTCGTAGTAGTAGCGCAGGGCTCTGCTCAGCTTGTCATAGTTCATGTTGGGTTTGCTCTTGCGTTCCCCCCAGCGCCGCGCCACCTCATCGGGGTCCGTCATTTTGAACTCGCCGTTCAGACCCTCCCAGGCGATGCAGCTCGAGTTGCTGCTGTCAGAGAGGAGCTCGAGGAGGAACTGCCAGAGCTGGATCTGACCGCTGCCTGCAGGAGCAGAGAGAGAGAGAGTGAGAGGCACCGCCAATGCCAGTGTGCACGAGAGGCACCGCCAATGCCAGTGTGCACGAGAGGCACCGCCAAAGCCAGCATGCGCAAGAGGCACCGCCAATGCCAGCGTGCGCGAGAGGTGCCGCCAATGCCAGGGTGCACAAGAGGCACCGCCAATGCCAGGGTGCGCAAGAGGCACCGCCAATGTCAGGGTGCACGAGAGGCACCGCCAATGTCAGGGTGCACGAGAGGCACCGCCAATGCCAGTGTGCACGAGAGGCACCGCCAGCGTGCGCAAGAGGAGCCACCAATGCCAGGGTGCGCAAGACAGAGGCACCGCCAAAGCCAGCGTGCGCAAGAGGCACCGCCAATGCCAGGGTGCACGAGAGGCACCGCCAATGCCAGGGTGCACGAGAGGCACCGCCAATGCCAGCGTGCGCAAGAGGCACCACCAAAGCCAGCGTGCGCAAGAGGAGCTGCCAATGCCAGGGTGCGCAAGAGGAGCCGCCAATGCCAGGGTGCGCAAGAGGCACCGCCAATGCCAGTGTGCACGAGAGGCACCGCCAACGCCAGCGTGCGCAAGAGGCACCGCCAATGCCAGTGTGCACGAGAGGCACCGCTAATGCCAGCGTGCACGAGAGGCACCGCCAACGCCAGTGTGCACGAGAGGCACCGCCAATGCTATCACTCAGCGCTGTGTGTGGAGTCAGCGCTGTGTGTGGAGTCAGCGCTGTGTGTGGGGTCCGTGTTTGGGGGCTGAAAGCCGAGGCCAGGGATTAATCTCCAGATTAGGGTGTGAGAATCGTGCGGTAGGATTATGGGATTGCGATGCAACACCCAGATTTACAAACTCTTGTGTAAACGTCCCCCGCCAGGGGCTGATTGCGCCAACTCCAGCGCTGTCTGGGGGAGATCTGAATGTTCACTGCGTTTTATTTTTCCCATTTACATTGGTTATAGTTAGGTTTTACGTTATATGTTACTGGGTATATTTACTTACAGTCGCTTTTGTTTTTCCTCGTTCATTATAAATTTTGTTTTTCCTCGTTCATTATATTTTTTATTTTTCCTCGTTCATTATATTTTTTATTTTTCCTCGTTCATTATATTTTTATTTTTCCTCGTTCATTATATTTTTATTTTTCCTCGTTCATTATATTTTTATTTTTCCTCGTTCATTATATTTTTATTTTTCCTCGTTCATTAATTTTGTTTTTTCCTCATTTCATTATTTTTTTATTTTTCTCGTTCATTATATTTTTATTTTTCCTCGTTCATTATATTTTTATTTTTCCTCGTTCATTATATTTTTATTTTTCCTCGTTCATTATATTTTTATTTTTCCTCGTTCATTATATTTTTATTTTTCCTCGTTCATTATAAATTTTGTTTTTCCTCGTTCATTATATTTTTTATTTTTCCTCGTTCATTATATTTTTATTTTTCCTCGTTCATTATATTTTTGTTTTTCCTCGTTCATTATATTTTTATTTTTCCTCGTTCATTATATTTTTATTTTTCCTCGTTCATTATATTTTTATTTTTCCTCGTTCATTATAAATTTTGTTTTTCCTCGTTCATTATATTTTTTATTTTTCCTCGTTCATTATATTTTTATTTTTCCTCGTTCATTATATTTTTGTTTTTCCTCGTTCATTATATTTTTATTTTTCCTCGTTCATTATATTTTTATTTTTCCTCGTTCATTATATTTTTATTTTTCCTCGTTCATTATATTTTTTATTTTTCCTCGTTCATTATATTTTTATTTTTCCTCGTTCATTATATTTTTGTTTTTCCTCGTTCATTATATTTTTGTTTTTCCTCGTTCATTATATTTTTATTTTTCCTCGTTCATTATATTTTTTTTTTTCCTCGTTCATTATATTTTTATTTTTCCTCGTTCATTATATTTTTATTTTTCCTCGTTCATTATATTTTTGTTTTTCCTCGTTCATTATAAATTTTGTTTTTCCTCGTTCATTATATTTTTGTTTTTCCTCGTTCATTATATTTTTGTTTTTCCTCGTTCATTATATTTTTATTTTTCCTCGTTCATTATTTTTTTATTTTTCCTCGTTCATTATATTTTTGTTTTTCCTCGTTCATTATATTTTTGTTTTTCCTCGTTCATTATATTTTTGTTTTTCCTCGTTCATTATATTTTTTGTTTTTCCTCGTTCATTATATTTTTGTTTTTCCTCGTTCATTATATTTTTGTTTTTCCTCGTTCATTATATTTTTATTTTTCCTCGTTCATTATATTTTTGTTTTTCCTCGTTCATTATATTTTTATTTTTCCTCGTTCATTATATTTTTTGTTTTTCCTCGTTAATTATATTTTTGTTTTTCCTGTGTAATTTAGCAGCTTTCCCATTTTTATAGGTTTTTTCACTTTAGGCTTTACGGGATTTTAGGATTCCGGTTTTCTCCGGGTTTTTATATTATTTAATTAAAGGGAAATTTTTTATGGAAATTCCTCTGAATTTCTTCCTCGTTTTATAACCAGCATTTCCCTCATTTCATCCGTTCTTTAATTTCAGAGTTTTTCCAGTTTTTCCCATTTAAAGTTACAGGCCGCAGGCTTCTGTCCTGAACGCTGGAGCTGTATCTGCCAGTGTGGCGTCCTGTTTCTGCTGTGCGCTGCTGTGCGGCTGGCGGGGCCGGGGCTGGTGGATACAGAGACAGCGTTCAGGCCTTTAAATGGGAATATCCGGATAAAGGGGACGAGCAGCACGTTCCCCCGTCCGGTTGGCTTCTGGTTTATACTTTTATATAATGAACATGGCGGCTGAGCGTCTCTTACCGGGGTTGGACAGACGGCTGCTGGTCGGGCCCAGCACCTGGTACGGGTCTGTGAGGAGAGAGAGAGGGGAGGGTTAGGGCTTGTTTTTCCTTACGCTGACATTTATACAGACTGCATTCACAGCTGTGGACGCGGTGCGGCGCGGTGTTGTATGTTGAGGTGTGGCGTGGTGAGATGTGGCAAGATGTGGTGAAGCATGGGTGGCAAGTTGAGGCATAGTATGGCATGGTGTGGTGAGGCAAGGTGTGGCATGCCCTGGTGATGTATAGCGTGGTGTGGTGTGGCACTGCGGTATGGCACAGTGAGGAATGGTGTGGCATGGCCTGGTGGTGCATAGCGTGGCATGGCTTGGTTCGGCGTGGTGTGGTGCGGTGGACTGACACTAGGAGGAACATTGTATTTGTTTGTTGTACAGCGCTGTAGATTATGTGGGTGCTACTTGAGTATAATGTGGAGAAGGACGTGCGTGGACAGGGCGAGGCTTACACTGTGCACTCACCTGGGGTGGAGCGTAGAGCGTTTGATGAGCTGATGACGCCAGGCGTCTGTGGGGGGGACCCTGTGAGGACACAGAGTAATACGATCAGACGAGATGTTTTCTGTCCTGTGACCTTTCTCTCTCTCTGTTTCTTTCTAGCTGGTTCTGTCTCTGGGTCAGTCCCTCTGTATCTGTCTCTGGGTCAGTCCCTCGGTATCTGTCTCTGGGTCAGTCCCTCTGTATCTGTCTCTGGGTCAGTCCCTCGGTATCTGTCTCTGGGTCAATCCCTCGGTATCTGTCTCTGGGTCAGTCCCTCTGTATCTGTCTCTGGGTCAGTCCCTCGGTATCTGTCTCTGGGTCAGTCCCTCGGTATCTGTCTCTGGGTCAGTCCCTCGGTATCTGTCTCTGGGTCAGTCCCTCTGTATCTGTCTCTGGGTCAGTCCCTCTGTATCTGTCTCTGGGTCAGTCCCTCTATCTGTCTCTGGGTCAGTCCCTCTGTATCTGGGTCAGTCCCTCTGTATCTGGGTCAGTCCCTCTGTATCTGGGTCAGTGCCTCTGTATCTGTCTCTGGGTCAGTCCCTCTGTCTCTGGGTCAGTCCCTCGGTCTCTGGGTCAGTCCCTCGGTCTCTGTATCTGGGTCAGTCCCTCGGTCTCTGGGTCAGTCCCTCGGTCTCTGGGTCAGTCCTTCGGTATCTGGGTCAGTCCCTCGGTCTCTGTGTCTGGGTCAGTCACTCTGTATCTGTCTGTTTGTCTCTCTAGTCCAGGTCTGTCTCTTTCCCACGCATTGGATCTGTCCGTCTCGTTCCGAGTCGCTCGGCCTCTCTGTACAATCCTTTTTTTGTCTGTGATCCATACATCCCCCATTTTTCCTTCGCTCTGTCTCTTTCTTCTGCTCTGTCTCTCTGATCCCTGTCTCTGTCCCACACTATCAAGGTTATTCAGAGAAAGGTGAAACTCTGGATAACTTTTGGAGAAGTGAAAACTCTAGTTGATTCTGCCTCCCTGAGCATGAAGAAGCCACAGGAAAAAAAGAGTGTTAATGGGCATTTCTGCATTCTGCCCTGTTTCAGGTCACACTGCACATGCTCAGTCTGCTCTGTTAAGCGTTTTCTGAAGTCTCCCATTCACTGGTTTTATGGGCAGACGTCCAATATGGAATTAGAGGGATCCCAGCCACTCATTGGCTCAGTAACATACCGCGGTGAATCACGTTTCCCGTCGTGCTCCAGCTGGTTCGCCGCCCATCCTCGTATAACGGTTCTGTGGGTGCAATACAGAGTCAGGCGTTGTTACCCACGGCTCATTGGGCGCCATAAAAACCGACACAAATCCTGATTAAAATGCGGAGACTTGATATTTTGTTGTGGAATAAAAGCAGATTTGAGATTCAGTCTCATCGTATAATGTAATAATTCCCGCTGCCACTTGCTGTTAGTAGCGCAGCGTTCCTCACGGTAACCCAGCAACAGTAAGCTTATACAACTCACATTAGGAATCCCAGACCCTCGTCATCCATTAGCCCCCCTAACACCAACTCACCGGTTTTCACCTGGGTGCGCGGGGTGACTGGATGCGTGTGAACGACCGGAGTCGGGGGGTATGTGAACGCCGAGCTGTCTGCAGAAAGAACGAGAGGATAAGGACGGATGCTTTGATAAATTAAAATGCGAGCTCGCGGTGCGCGGCGCCAACCGAAATGATGCCAAAATGCCACCAAAAGACCTGGCACGGGATAGGGGCGCCATTTTTAAAGTCATCATATGAGCGCGCTAGGCACATATAAACCATATACAGCAGGCTCTAGTAACCGCATATTTCTGCCATAGCGGCGCGGTTACGCCGGAGCCGCAAGAAACTTTAATATTTTGGCAATTTTACGATAAAAAAAGACTTATTTTAACTTTTCTTCTCTCTCCTGTGTCAATAAGACCAACGCGGAACGGAGACCCCAGATCACAGCCTGCAGCGCGCGACGCAATGGGAAGAAACTGGCAATCTGCCGGGATTTCACGCACTTTGCCGTAAGAAGCCCAGGTGTGAGAGCAACATGTCCGTGCTGTACGAAGACCCTAATCTGAGGAAATCCTCGCGGCTCATCCGGCACAGATCCTTCCCATCTACCCCCTGCATCAGCGAAGTGTTGACATCACACAGGCCGTACTCCTTCACCGCCCAGTCCAGCCACTGCGCCACGTGCTCCCGAGTCCAGGCCATGGGGTCTGGGATGAGGAAGAGAGGGTGGAATGCGTTGGCGGTCAATCAATACAATGTAACCAAGCTCCATTGCAATAAAACAGGTTCATACAGGTTGACACTAACGACCGCACGAGGCTCAGTAACCACCACGGAGCCCACATTAAGTAGCTCCAGCTTCTGCGGAACCTCTTTGCCCGAGGGTCTTACATTACTTTATCATAGTAATGATTACGTCACCCATGCTGCCCCGCACCCCTTGCCACCCTGACCTGCGGGCACGATCACTCTCTTCTCCTCGGTGCCGTTGATCTGAGTGGGGGAGCTGGGACCATTGCTGCTGCTGTCGTGGTAGCCGGGCTGGTAGTTGGGATGCGCTTCTTCTGTGTTGGCTTCAGGTTTCTCAGCCACAACACCGGCTGCTCCAGCACTGGCAATCCTGGGCAGAGAAAGGGGAGAGGTGCATTAGGGGTGATCAGGGGGGTCTTTAATCATCTAGATCAAAAACATCATGCTCCATCACACAATACAGAGGCAGCCTGTTACCTGCTCCATCACACAATACAGAGGCAGCCTGTTACCTGCTCCATCACACAATACAGAGTCCTGTTACCTGCTCCATCACACAATACAGAGGCAGCCTGTTACCTGCTCCATCACACAATACAGAGGCAGCCTGTTACCTGCTCCATCACACAATACAGAGGCAGCCTGTTACCTGCTCCATCACACAATACAGAGGCAGCCTGTTACCTGCTCCATCACACAATACAGAGGCAGCCTGTTACTTGCTCCATCACACAATACAGAGGCAGCCTGTTACCTGCTCCATCACACAATACAGAGGCAGCCTGTTACCTGCTCCATCACACAATACAGAGTCCTGTTACCTGCTCCATCACACAATACAGAGGCATGTTACCTGCTCCATCACACAATACAGAGGCAGCCTGTTACCTGCTCCATCACACAATACAGAGGCAGCCTGTTACCTGCTCCATCACACAATACAGAGGCAGCCTGTTACCTGCTCCATCACACAATACAGAGGCAGCCTGTTACCTGCTCCATCACACAATACAGAGGCAGCCTGTTACCTGCTCCATCACACAATACAGAGGCAGCCTGTTACCTGCTCCATCACACAATACAGAGGCAGCCTGTTACCTGCTCCATCACACAATACAGAGGCAGCCTGTTACCTGCTCCATCACACAATACAGAGGCAGCCTGTTACCTGCTCCATCACACAATACAGAGGCAGCCTGTTACCTGCTCCATCACACAATACAGAGGCAGCCTCTTACTTGCTCCATCACACAATACAGAGGCAGCCTGTTACCTGCTCCATCACACAATACAGAGGCAGCCTGTGACCCAGGCCACTTACCTGCTGGCCGGAGTGTCCTCAGCCTCCTGTTTGATGCTCTCCTGCTGCTCCCTGTCTGATGCCCAGGGCTCCTCGGGCACCGCTCCCTGATCCTTAATGCCGGGCGAGTAATCATCTGGCATCTCAGTTTTCAGGAGGTGAGGAGAGAACAGGGTGTGATCTTCACTCACAACAGAAAGAGCCTCCTGTATGGAGAGAACCTGGGGTTACCTGTGTACTGCGCAACAACCAATGTATGATACCATTTTGTCCCTCTATTACCCTCACAGATCTCCCTCCTGCCTTTCTATTACCCTCACAGAGCTCCCTTCTGTCTCTCTATTACCCTCACAGAGCTCCCTCCTGCCTTTCTATTACCCTCACAGAGCTCCCTTCTGTCTCTCTATTACCCTCACAGACCTCCCTCCTGCCTTTCTATTACCCTCACAGAGCTCCCTTCTGTCTCTCTATTACCCTCACAGACCTCCCTCCTGTCTCTTCGCAGAGCTCCCTCCTGTCTTTCTATTACCCTCAAAGAGCGCCTTCCTGTCTCTCTATTACTCTCACATAGATCCTTCCTGCCTTTCTATTACCCTCGCAGAGCTCCCTCCTGCCTTTCTATTACCCTCACAGACCTCCCTCCTGTCTTTTCGCAGAGCTCCCTCCTATCTCTCTATTACCCTCACATAGATCCCTCCTGCCTTTCTATTACCCTCAGAGGGTTCCCTCCTATCTCTCTATTACCCTCACAGAGCTCCCTCCTGTCTCTCTATTACCCTCACAGAGCTCCCTACTGTCTCTCTATTACCCTCACAGAGCTCCCTCCTATCTCTCTATTACCCTCACAGAGCTCCCTCCTGTCTCTCTATTACCCTCACAGAGCTGCCTCCTGTCTCTCTATTACCCTCACCGGGCTCCCTCCTGTCTCTCTATTACCCTCACCGGGCTCCCTCCTGTCTCTCTATTACCCTCACCGGGCTCCCTCTAGTCTCTGTCACATTCATTGTGTATAATTTTTGTGACTGAGGTGGCATATACAGTCAGATGTCGCTGTGCCAGGGAGACGAGTTTAATCCCTGTGACGCCATATTTTACGTCCCAGCGCAGCACAGGGAAAGTGACAATTGTTTGTTTTGATAAGGCCTAAAACACAACCCCCCCCCATAAACAGGAAGTACAGAGAGCTGCGGCCAGAGGCCTCCATTAATCTGCACGCCGCCAGCTCCGCGCCGCATCCTGATGCCCGTCACATCGCAAGGACACCATCCATCACTTCCACTCATTAACCACGAGTTACTGAGCTCCCAAATACACAGCTTTACCCCGACACTCCCTGAAAGGACCCCCAGCCTTTCAGGGAGTGTCGCAGGAGGCGGAGCCAGGCACTTCATTATTCCCAGACATTTCAGGACCATTTATATCAAAAAATGTCATTTAATTCAAGAGCAAAGAATCGGATTCACAGCGAGAGATTTCTGAAAGCATTTATTAGAGTTACAGACTCCGTGCTGGGAGGTTTAATGCTGTGCAGCTCCGTTATACACTCACACACCCTGAATATATGGATGAGCCCCTAAAAACACACCCGCACATCCTGAATATATGGAGGAGCCCCTAAAAACACACCCGCACATCCTGAATATATGGAGGAGCCCCTAAAAAGACACCCGCACACCCTGAATATATGGAGGAACCCCTAAAAACACACCCGCACACCCTGAATATATGGAGGAGCCCCTAACAACACACCCGCACATCCTGAATATATGGAGGAGCCCCTAAAAAGACACCCGCACACCCTGAATATATGGAGGAACCCCTAAAAACACACCAGCACACCCTGAATATATGGATGAGCCCCTAAAAACACACCCGCACATCCTGAATATATGGAGGAGCCCCTAAAAAAGACATTCACACACCCTGAATATATGGAGGAACCCTAAAAATACACCCGCACACCCTGAATATATGGAGGAACCCCTAAAAACACACCCACAAACCCTGAATATATGGAGGAACCCCTAAAAACACACCCGTACACCCTGAATATATGGAGGAACCCCTAAAAACACACCCGCACACCCTGAATATATGGAGGAACCCCTAAAAACATACCCGCACACCCTGAATATATGAGGAACCCCTAAAAAGACACCCGCACACCCTGAATATATGGAGGAACCCCTAAAAATACACCCACACACCCTGAATATATGGAGGAGCCCCTAAAAAGACACCGACACACCCTGAATATATGGAGGAACCCCTAAAAAGACACCCGCACACCCTAAATATATGGAGGAACCCCTAAAAAGACACCCACACACCCTAAATATATGGAGGAACCCATAAAAAGACACCCACACCCTGAATATATGGAGGAGCCCCTAAAAAGACACCGACACACCCTGAATATATGGAGGAGCCCCTAAAAATACACCCGCACACCCTGAATATATGGAGGAGCCCCTAAAAAGACACCCACACAGGGCCGGATTAACATAGGGGCAGATGGAGCAGCAGCTCCAGGCCCATGCCCCAGAATAGGCCCACAGAAAGGATAAATTTGACTGCATTTGGACCACTAAATCTCCACCTCCATAGCAGCTACAGGGTCATGTGAGGTATCACTGGAAAGGTCAGAGCATGGTCTTTCCAATGATACCACATATGACCAGGTTTTTTATAACAATAAATATAAAAATAAGAAATATTTCTTTATTTTTTATTTTTATTTCTAACACAGCAATATTTTTCAATTTATAAAGGGAACAATGATGCTGCAGTAACTCACCATCTCATTTTTCATGTCACTAACAAGCGTGGAGGTGATGGTACAATCCATTAATTACGGATTGTTACATCAAGAACCTAAACCGCCACACTGCAGCAAAGTGCACTGGGGGGGCTTTGGAACCCTGCGCCACTAATCTTTACACCTTGCAAGGTCAAATGAGGGGTCAGACAGGACAGAGTCTGGCCTTTGCATTGATACCAAACATGACAATGTAAAATAAAACAACTTTTTTATTTATTTTTTGTTCAAAAGCGATGGTATTGTCCATTTGTCACGTATAAAGTGAGCAATACCACTGCCATTACTCACCTTCTCATTTCCCACACTGGGAGCAAGTTCAGTGTTTTAAACATAGTCATATTATTCATAAAACACCATTATCCAAAGCACATGGGAAATATCAAATTTTTGGGTTAAAATTGTATATTTTCCCAGAAAAATGCAGGAACAGGTTCCCATTTATTTATTTTTTAACAAGAATTCCCTATAGAATATATAACCAGAGGTTTGAATGATAAAATATGAAAAAATTATTTTACACGCTGTGATGATTGAAATCTGAATGGAAATTTACTCACACCGTATCTGCCTGGTAAGATATACATATATAAGCAATATTAAATAGCCTAAAATATGTTGTCATTTCACTAAATTCCAAAAAAAGCCACCGAAATATTCAGCTCCAGGCCCATAGAGATCTTAATCAGGCCCTGCACCCACACACCCTGAATATATATGGAGGAGCCCCTAAAAAAAACACCCGCACACCCTGAATATATGGAGGAACCCCTAAAAATACACCCGCACACCCTGAATATATGGAGGAGCCCCTAAAAAGACACCCGCACACCCTGAATATATGGAGGAACCCCTAAAAATACACCCACACACCCTGAATATATGGAGGAGCCCCTAAAAAGACACCCGCACACCCTGAATATATGGAGGAACCCCTAAAAGACACACACACACCCTGAATATATGGAGGAACCCCTAAAAAGCCACCCGCACACCCTGAATATATGGAGGAGCCCCTAAAAACACACCCGCACACCCTGAATATATGGAGGAACCCCTAAAAGACACCCGCACACCCTGAATATATGGAGGAGCCCCTAAAAAGACAACTGCACACCCTGAATATATGGAGGAGCCCCTAAAAACACACCCACATACCCTGAATATATGGGGGAACCCCTAAAAATACACCCGCACACCCTGAATATATGGGGGAGCCCCTATAAAGACACCGACACACCCTGAATATGTGAACAGTCATGATGGAGGGGGGCTACTAACACCTGATTATTCCTTACCCTACTTTATCACAATCCTTGTACTGCGGTCCAGAATATGTTGGTGCCATACATATAAACACATAATAGTACTAATAATCTGAATAAAATCGCTATTTTCTGTCGTTCTTTTTGTGAAGGAAAATCTTATTATTTATTTGTTTCTATGTGGTAAAAATCTATTCTTTCTGGTGATTTGTGAGTGACTTTGGATAAATGTCGCCGTGTCGGGTTGCGCCCGTTTCATATCTCACACATCCTTCTTCCAGACACAAATCTCGTTCACCACATGCGGCCTCCACCCAAACCCACCACGGGGCGCCGAGGCGGCTCAATCTGCCTCTCTCACGGTAACTGATTGTACATGTTTTTGATTTTGCACCGCTTCAAACAGGACTGGGTCAACCTGGGAAAACAGGACTGGCTTCTACCATCCCGAGAGGGCCCTGAATGTGCGTCGCTGCGAATTCATCCGATTAATGGGACTGATACTATTCTTAAGTGGATAAATGTCTTGGTGTAAATAAAGTTGCGATGTTTTGAATATCTATTTTATTGATATGAATTTACATTAAAACATTTGCATTTATTATTATTTATTGTTTATACTCTAAAATAATGTAAAATAAAAGTAAAATTTTTTGTTACATATATTTAAAAAATAGTTTAAACCCCATAAATGCATTTTTGTGAAGTAAACTTTATCTGCTGGATCGTCGCCCGTTCCTCGGAGGTTGGAGTTGGCGCATGCGCTGAGCCGTGTATAGCATGTTCTAGGCCAGGGATCTCAAACTCTGCCTCCCTAGATGTTTCTGAACTACAACTCCCATGATTCTCTGGCCGGCTACTGCATTCAAAGAATTCTAGGGAATTGTAGGCATCGGCGTCAGGGGACAGTGAGTTTGACCGTCTGTCTCATAACAGAAAAGCCGCACATTCTCCCGCTCTGGTCCCGTAGTCTTGTGATCGCTAATTTTGCCCTTAAAAGCTATCATTTATTTGCTTTTACTCCTAATTCCCTGATTGGTGACCCTAACCCCCCCCCACTCCCCTTAAGTGTAGTAGCTGTTCCTGAGCGTCCGGGCGTCTCTGGAAAAAGCCGTGAAAGCGGCACCAATCCGCGAGCTTTACCAAAAAGTGCCGACGCGTTTCGCTCAAAAAAAGGCGCAAGCAGGGGATTTATTCTGAAATGTGCTGAGGGTCTTTGCAGATTTGTACGTTTTGTTTGCTTTATATGGTCAGTGCGTCGTCAGGGGAAACGCAGGGCTCGATTTATCGATGAATTCTATGGAATATCCTCCCAGTGGGAGCAGTAACAGTGATATAGAAAGGGTAGTAGATACATGGAATAGCCTCCCAGTGGGAGCAGTAACAGTGATATAGAAAGGGTAGTAGATACATGGAATAGCCTCCCAGTGGGGGCAGTAACAGTGATATAGAAAGGGTAGTAGATACATGGAATAGCCTCCCAGTGGGAGCAGTAACCGTGATATAGAAAGGGTAGTAGATACATGGAATAGCCTCCCAGTGGGAGCAGTAACAGTGATATATAAAGGGTAGTAGATACGTGGAATAGCCTCCCAGTGGGAGCAGTAACAGTGATATAGAAAGGGTAGTAGATACATGGAATAGCCTCCCAGTGGGAGCAGTAACAGTGATATATAAAGGGTAGTAGATACGTGGAATAGCCTCCCAGTGGGAGCAGTAACAGTGATATAGAAAGGGTAGTAGATACATGGAATAGCCTCCCAGTGGGAGCAGTAACAGTGATATAGAAAGGGTAGTAGATACATGGAATAGCCTCCCAGTGGGAGCAGTAACAGTGATATAGAAAGGGTAGTAGATACATGGAATAGCCTCCCAGTGGGGGCAGTAACAGTGATATATAAAGGTAGTAGATACGTGGAATAGCCTCCCAGTGGGAGAGTAACAGTGATATAGAAAGGGTAGTAGATACATGGAATAGCCTCCCAGTGGGAGCAGTAACAGTGATATAGAAAGGGTAGTAGATACATGGAATAGCCTCCCAGTGGGAGCAGTAACGGTGAATATAGAAAGGGTAGTAGATACATGGAATAGCCTCCCAGTGGGAGCAGTAACAGTGATATAGAAAGGGTAGTAGATACATGGAATAGCCTCCAGTGGGGGCAGTAACAGTGATATAGAAAGGGTAGTAGATACTGCTCCCACTGGGAGGCTATTCAATGTATCTACTACCCTTTCTATACACTGTTACTGCTCCCACTGGGAGGCTATTCATGTATCTACTACCCTTTCTATATCACTGTTACTGCTCCCACTGGGAGGCTATTCCATGTAACAGTGATATAGAAAGGGTAGTAGATACATGGAATAGCCTCCCAGTGGGAGCAGTAACAGTGAAATAGAAAGGGTAGTAGATACATGGAATAGCCTCCCAGTGGGAGCAGTAACGGTGATATAGAAAGGGTAGTACAACATGGAATAGCCTCCCAGTGGGGGCAGTAACAGTGATATAGAAAGGGTAGTAGATACATAGAATAGCCTCCCAGTGGAGCAGTATCTACTACCCTCTCTATATCGCTGTTTCTGCCTCCACTGGAGGCTATTCCATGTATCTACTACCCTTTCTATATCACTGTTACTGCTCCCACTGGGAGGCTATTCCATGTATCTACTACCCTTTCTATATCGCTGTTTCTGCCTCCACTGGGAGGCTATTCCATGTATCTACTACCCTTTCTATATCACTGTTACTGCTCCCACTGGGAGGCTATTCCATGTATCTACTACCCTTTCTATATCACTGTTACATGGAATAGCCTCCCAGTGGAGCAGTAACAGTGATATAGAAAGGGTAGTAGATACATGGAATAGCCTCCCAGTGGAGGCAGAAACAGCGATATAGAAAGGGTAGTAGATACTGCTCCCACTGGGAGGCTATTCCATGTAACAGTGATATAGAAAGGGTAGTAGATACATGGAATAGCCTCCCAGTGGGGGCAGTAACAGTGATATAGAAAGGGTAGTAGATACTGCTCCCACTGGGAGGCTATTCCATGTATCTACTACCCTTTCTATATCGCTGTTTCTGCCTCCACTGGGAGGCTATTCCATGTATCTACTACCCTTTCTATATCACTGTTACATGGAATAGCCTCCCAGTGGGGGCAGTAACAGTGATATAGAAAGGGTAGCAGATACATGGAATAACCTCCCAGTGGGGGCAGTAACGGTGATATAGAAAGGGTAGTAGATACATGGAATAGCCTCCCAGTGGGAGCAGTAACAGTGATATAGAAAGGGTAGTAGATACATGGAATAGCCTCCCAGTGGAGGCAGAAACAGCGATATAGAAAGGGTAGTAGATACATGGAATAGCCTCCCAGTGGGAGCAGTAACAGTGATATAGAAAGGGTAGTAGATACATGGAATAGCCTCCCAGTGGGAGCAGTATCTACTACCCTTTCTATATCACTGTTACTGCCTCCACTGGGAGGCTATTCATGTATCTACTACCCTTTCTATATCACTGTTACATGGAATAGCCTCCCAGTGGGGGCAGTAACAGTGATATAGAAAGGGTAGTTGATACATGGAATAGCCTCCAGTGGGAGCAGTAACGGTGATATAGAAAGGGTAGTAGATACATGGAATAGCCTCCCAGTGGGAGCAGTAACAGTGATATAGAAAGGGTAGTAGATACATGGAATAGCCTCCCAGTGGAGGCAGAAACAGCGATATAGAAAGGGTAGTAGATACATGGAATAGCCTCCCAGTGGGAGCAGTAACAGTGATATAGAAAGGTAGTAGATACATGGAATAGCCTCCCAGTGGGAGCAGTATCTACTACCCTTTCTATATCACTGTTACTGCCCCCACTGGGAGGCTATTCATGTATCTACTACCCTTTCTAGATCACTGTTACATGGAATAGCCTCCCAGTGGAGCAGAAACAGCGATATAGAAAGGGTAGTAGATACATGGAATAGCCTCCCAGTGGGAGAAGTATCTACTACCCTTCTATATCGCTGTTTCTGCCTCCACTGGGAGGCTATTCCATGTATCTACTACCTTTCTATATCACTGTTACATGGAATAGCCTCCCAGTGGGAGCAGTAACAGTGATATAGAAAGGGTAGTTGATACATGGAATAGCCTCCCAGTGGGAGCAGTAACAGTGATATAGAAAGAGTAGTAGATACATGGAATAGCCTCCCAGTGGGGGCAGTAACAGTGATATAGAAAGGGTAGTAGATACATGGAATAGCCTCCCAGTGGAGGCAGAAACAGCGATATAGAAAGGGTAGTAGATACATGGAATAGCCTCCCAGTGGAGGCAGTAACAGTGATATAGAAAGGGTAGTAGATACATGGAATAGCCTCCCAGTGGAGGCAGAAACAGCGATATAGAAAGGGTAGTAGATACATGGAATAGCCTCCCAGTGGGAGCAGTAACAGTGATATAGAAAGGGTAGTAGATACATGGAATAGCCTCCCAGTGGGGGCAGTAACAGTGATATAGAAAGGGTAGTAGATACTGCTCTCACTGGAGGCTATTCCATGTATCTACTACCCTTTCTATATCACTGTTACTGCTCCCACTGGGAGGCTATTCCATGTATCTACTACCTTTCTATATCGCTGTTTCTGCCTCCACTGGGAGGCTATTCCATGTATCTACTACCCTTTCTATATCACTGTTACTGCTCCCACTGGGAGGCTATTCCATGTATCTACTACCTTTCTATATCACTGTTACTGCTCCCACTGGGAGGCTATTCCATGTATCTACTACTCTTTCTATATCACTGTTACTGCCCCCACTGGAGGCTATTCCATGTATCTACTACCCTTTCTATATCACTGTTACTGCTCCCACGGGAGGCTATTCCATGTATCTACTACCCTTTCTATATCACTGTTACTGCCCCACTGGGAGGCTATTCCATGTATCTACTACCCTTTCTATATCACTGTTACTGCTCCCACTGGAGGCTATTCATGTATTACTACCCTTTCTATATCACTGTTACTGCCCCCACTGGAGCTATTCATGTATCTACTACTTTTCTATATCACTGTTACTGCTCCCACTGGGAGGCTATTCCATGTATCTACTACCCTTTCTATATCACTGTTACTGCCCCACTGGGAGGCTATTCCATGTATCTACTACCCTTTCTATATCACTGTTACTGCTCCCACTGGGAGGCTATTCCATGTATCTACTACCCTTTCTATATCACTGTTACATGGAATAGCCTCCCAGTGGGAGCAGTAACAGTGATATAGAAAGAGTAGTAGATACATGGAATAGCCTCCCAGTGGGGCAGTAACATGATATAGAAAGGTAGTAGATACATGGAATAGCCTCCCAGTTGGGGCAGTAACAGTGATATAGAAAGGGTAGTAGATACATGGAATAGCCTCCCAGTGGGAGCAGTAACGGTGATATAGAAAGGGTAGTAGATACATGGAATATCCTCCCAGTGGGAGCAGTAACGGTGATATAGAAAGGGTAGTATACATGGAATAGCCTCCCAGTGGGGGCAGTAACAGTGATATAGAAAGGGTAGTAGATACATGGAATAGTCTCCCAGTGGGAGCAGTAACAGTGATATAGAAAGGTAGTAGATACATGGAATAGTCTCCCAGTGGGGCAGTAACAGTGATATAGAAAGGGTAGTAGATACATGGAATATCCTCCCAGTGGGGCAGTAACAGTGATATAGAAGGGTAGTAGATACATGGAATAGTCTCCCAGTGGGGGCAGTAACAGTGATATAGAAAGGGTAGTAGATACATGGAATATCCTCCCAGTGGGAGCAGTAACAGTGATATAGAAAGGGTAGTAGATACATGGAATATCCTCCCAGTGGGAGCAGTAACGGGGATATAGAAAGGGTAGTAGATACATGGAATATCCTCCCAGTGGGAGCAGTAACGGGGATATAGAAAGGCTAATACATATATTTTTCTGCTGTTACAGTATTGCTATATAGCTTACTTTGTCTGTCCTGTTTGAATATTGTATCCGTGCATTATATATACACACACATTCCTATGGATGCTGCTCCCTGCCTGGTTATGGGGGGGGGGGACTCAGGATGCTGAGCCAGACACTTCCACCTTCTGGTTCCCCAGATAAGGGCAGATAATCAGGGTCATGGTGGGACTTCCTGTGCTGGGAGTTAATGGGGTGACCCCCCCCCCCACACAGGCCTTGACACAAAGTGTTTTACTAAAATCGAAATATCCTGCCAGCAGCCCAGATTTACCTAAACCCCATTATGTGACCAGGTTGTACAGCGCTGCGGAATATGTTTCTAACCACTATTGTTATATTAAGGAACCTCTGAAAGCTGGGCTCTGATTGGACACCGGATGGTTTAGATTTATATATTCATTATTATACCTTATAGTATGTTATGTTTATCATCAAAAAAATCAGTTAATTCCCTGGGGATCTCTGCAAAACCGCACTGCATGGCCAGGGTATAAATTATACATACTGCATGGCCAGGGTATAAATTATACATACTGCATGGCCAGGGTATAAATTATACATACTGCATGGCCAGGGTATAAATTATACATACTACAGGGCAGTGTATAAATTATACATGCTACAGGGCAGTGTATAAATTATACATACTACAGGCCAGTGTATAAATTATACATACTACAGAGCAGTGTATAAATTATACATACTACAGGCCAGGGTATAAATTCTAAATACTGCATGGCCAGTTTATAAATTATACATACTACAGGGCAGTGTATAAATTATACATACTACAATGCAGAGTATAAATTCTACATACTGCATGGCAGGGTATAAATTATACATGCTACAGGCCAGTGCATAAATGATACATACTACAGGGCAGTGTATAAATTATACATACTACGGGGCAGTGTATAAATTATACATACTACAGGGCAGTGTATAAATTATACATACTGCATGGCCAGGGTATAAATTATACATACTACGGGGCAGTGTATAAATTATACATACTACAGGGCAGTTGATAAATTATACATACTACAGGCCAGTGTATAAATTAAACATACTACAGGGCAGTGTATAAATTATACATACTACAGGGCAGTGTATAAATTAAACATACTACAGGGCAGTGTATAAATTATACATACTACGGGGCAGTGTATAAATTCTACACACTACAGGGCAGTGTATAAATTATACATACTGCATGGCCAGGGTATAAATTATACATACTACAGGGCAGGGTATAAATTATACATACTGCATGGCCAAGGTATAAATTATACATACTACAGGGCAGTGTATAAATTATACATGCTACAGGCCAATGCATAAATGATACATACTACAGGGCAGTGTATAAATTATACATACTACAGGGCAGTGTATAAATTATACATACTACAGGCCAGTGCATAAATTATACATACTACAGGGCAGTGTATAAATTATACATACTGCATGGCCAGTGTATAAATTATACATACTACGGGGCAGTGTATAAATTCTACATACTACGGGGCAGTGTATAAATTATACATACTACGGGGCAGTGTATAAAGTATACATACTACAGGACAGTGTATAAATTATACATGCTACAGGGCAGTGTATAAATACTACATACTACAGGGCAGTGTATAAATACTACATACTACAGGGCAGTGTATAAATACTACATACTACAGGGCAGTGTATAAATTATACATGCTACAGGGCAGTGTATAAATACTACATACTACAGGGCAGTGTATAAATACTACATACTACAGGGCAGTGTATAAATACTACATACTACAGGGCAGTGTATAAATTATACATGCTACCGCCGCAGTGTATAAATTATACATGCTACAGGCCAGTGTATAAATTCTACATACTACAGGGCAGTGTATAAATTGTACATACTGCATGGCCAGGGTATAAATTATACATACTACAGGGCAGTGTATAAATTATACATACTACAGGCCAGTGTATAAATTAAACATACTACAGGGCAGGGTATAAATTATACATACTGCATGGCCAGGGTATAAATTATACATACTACAGGGCAGTGTATAAATTATACATGCTACAGGCCAATGCATAAATGATACATACTACAGGGCAGTGTATAAATTATACATACTACAGGGCAGTGTATAAATTATACATACTGCATGGCCAGGGTATAAATTATACATACTACAGGGCAGTGTATAAATACTACATACTACAGGGCAGTGTATAAATACTACATACTACAGGGCAGTGTATAAATTACACATGCTACCGCCGCAGTGTATAAATTATACATGCTACAGGGCAGTGTATAAATACTACATACTACAGGGCAGTGTATAAATTATACATACAACAGGCCAGTGTATAAATTATACATACTGCAGGGCAGTGTATAAATACTACATGCTACAGGCCAGTGCATAAATTATACATACTACAGTGCAGTGTATAAATTATACATACTACAGGCCAGTGTATAAATTATACATGCTACAGGGCAGTGTATAAATACTACATACTACAGGCCAGTGTATAAATTATACATGCTACCGCCGCAGTGTATAAATTATACATGCTACAGGGCAGTGTATAAATACTACATACTACAGGGCAGTGTATAAATTATACATGCTACAGGGCAGTGTATAAATACTACATACTACAGGGCAGTGTATAACTACTACATACTACAGGGCAGTGTATAAATTATACATGCTACCGCCGCAGTGTATAAATTATACATGCTACAGGGCAGTGTATAAATACTACATGCTACAGGCCAGTGCATAAATTATACATACTACAGTGCAGTGTATAAATTATACATACTACAGGCCAGTGTATAAATTATACATGCTACCCCCGCAGTGTATAAGGCTGGGGTCAGACCAGCGCACTTTTAACGTGCGTTCTGGCGCACATAATTACGGCCGCACTAGCAGCAGATGACGGGCAATGACGGCCAATATACGATGTACGGCCGCATAAAAGTCATAAACATGTTGTAGCTGTTTAAAAATCACAGCAGTGGAATTTCTTCTCCACCTTGCTTACTCTTTGGACTTTCTTCAAGAACTGTCCCATTTGTGGGCATTTTGGGCATGCTCAGTCTGCTCCTACAAGGGCTGTATGATGTCACTCATTCATTTTCCCTTGGGTCACTTGGAAAACACGGTCCAATTGTTGCATTCCAGCTCTTGCTGCACTGCAGTTCTCAGAATCCCCTGCTGTAAGCTCTGTGACGGCAAGTGAAGCTTCTATTGATTTTCTGTTGGGGAGCTTAGAAGATCCTCACTCCGACCTCCCAGCCTCGTGTCGCAGCGTGTCTCACAATCCACATTTCCTTGTGTGAAGACCAGGCGGTCCTCCTGGGCTCCATGGGTCTTTTCTCAAGCCTTATGCACTGTGTTCATTCATGGTTGGTTGGGAAGACCTTCTGATTGCCACAATCTCACCGCACCTTCCAATAAATCTCTGGGGACTTATTTACTAAACGGCGAGCTAAATTTGATATTGAAGCTGTATGGAAGAAGGGGTCTGGCTATTTTTTCTGCTGATTTCGGTGTAAGTGTTCCATGTTTTTATGAGTCAGTTGTCAGAGATGTCACCAGTTTTTTGTTTAGTGAATAAGCCCGCGGTGGTGAGACGCGCAGCACCGCGCGTTTCTTGCAGCTCCTGGCACTGAACGCGTCGCAATGTTTCCATCCTGGCTGTGGAACCTCAGGGTCTGTTCTCGCTTGCTGTTTGAGCACAGCCGTTAGAATTGCTAACCACGGCCAAAAATACTCAGGTGTGCGGTTTGCGTAGGCCTGTGGCGCGAGCTGAAACCGCCACCCGTCACCCGCGCCTTCACAGGCCGTAAAACAGCAAGACTGCAGCCAAAGCGACAGCTTTGTTCATCAAGAAGACAACGACGATGTCAGCCCGCGGCCCCTCATCTCTTCAAATAGATTTACAGATAAAAAAAAGGCAGAAAACGAGTGCGGAAAAACCCAAAAAGTGAGAAAACTGACATTCACACAATCCGCAGAATCCGAGTCGCATATATCTCGATCTGCTATGAAAGCATGGCGGCCGCTCTCTGCTCCTTCACGTCATCAAGGCCCAGCGCTAAATTAACTATTTCACTCAAAGAATGTTTTAGAAACGTACACAAGGAGCGTCGGGGGTTAAGAAAATGAAAAATAACTAAAAAACTGTGAATTATCCTTATTTTGTCAAGATTCTGTGATGTTTCTTTTTTGATAAATATTGTGACTTTTTTTTTATTAAAAATATTTTTCTGACATTTCCAAAAATTCCACAAGTGCAACAAAATCCGGGGGGGGGGGGGGTATTTATTTTTTTCTGTATTTGTTAAGTGAAAAATTCTAATTTTTAACCGAAACATATCAAAAAGAAAATGGAATTTAATCTTCAGCTAAAGCGTAAAACGCCTCGTTTGAGATAACCGGGGGCGCGCGGAGATACGGGCCCTTCTCATGATCTTTATCTGCAGCTTGAGGAGGCTTCACCCCTTACTGACCGGCAGCTCCCTCGCCCCCCTCTGACAGGTTTACAGATCCAGGGGCCCCTGTCCTCGGGGTTTTTGGGGCCCCGCGTCCACTTTCTGACCCCCCCAGCCTTCTTCATATTATACTAGGGACAGGTAGCTCTTTTAGGCTGCAGGTTGGGGTATCCCCCTATCTCCGCACACGGCACTGACGCTCAGTTTCTGTGAAACTAATGTAGCAAACATAAATAATAAGGGGTTTATTCACTAAATAGTGAGCTGAAAATAGCAGTAGTTTAAATTTAGGCCAAACCGTGTATTTTTGAAATTGTCCCTAGTTTTCAGCTCCTCGGGGGCGGACCTTAGCAGTCAGAGGGTGTTACCGGTTCACGCAGGAGGGCCTGGCTGACTATATTGGAGGATCAGCATTACACAGACCACCAGAGGGACCAGCAGGGATGGGCCCAGTTGGATTGAGACCGGCAGGAAGTTACCTGAGACCTAGTGACCGGATAAAGTAGCTGGTTTATTGAAATTACTTTTTTTTCCCCCAAGCTGCGATTTCCATAAAAACTGACTTGGGGTTTTTGAAAAGGTTTGGTACTGGTGCAGGACTCAGGTCTCCCTGTACTGGCAGGGGAAGCATTTCATAGGAAATTAAATGTAATTGGTTAAAAATTTTAAACATTTATATGTTCTATATACATTATGTATCAGATAATATGTCATATATACGTATATATATATATATATATTATCCAAAAGTCCAGCAACACCTTTCAAAAATCAAAATAAAGCAGCAAAAAGAGAGGAGCTAGACCTGTGTGCAACAGATGCCGCACTCAATCAAAAAATAAAACCTTGATAATGGCCCCTGAAAGCCGACACGTCGGGACTTCCTTATTAAATATGCTTTAATAAATTTCGTTATTTTATTTTTGATTGAGTGCGGCATCTGTTGGATTTTCTACGTATATATATATATACAGTATATATTAGATATATAACATATGTATAACTTATATCTGTATGTGTGTGTCTGTGACCTGCTGTATATACCTGATCTTAACTAAAAAATATTTTTTTTAAAAAAAAGCCATCTAGTATGGCACGGCACGGCACGGCACGGCACGGCACGGCATTGATTAGAGGGTTCCGTGTGAAACCAGGCTCAGGATGCAAAAAACAATGAGAAATTGCAAACGTCATTTGCATGTTTTACCCAGAGTTCTTTGCTGCATATGGGGAATGTAGCACATGAGCTCTGTGAAGCGATTCTCTGAATTGCTGGGATCTGTGTAAATGACTTCTACAAT
This sequence comes from Leptobrachium leishanense, assembly GCA_009667805.1. Taxonomy (NCBI): domain Eukaryota; kingdom Metazoa; phylum Chordata; class Amphibia; order Anura; family Megophryidae; genus Leptobrachium; species Leptobrachium leishanense. Next base: position 85,922,765 of record CM019073.1, on the reverse strand, counting down.
CATAACCCTTATTTTACATATATATATATATATATATACGAAAAAAATCTCGGTGCACACGAAACTGTCACATAGAAACATAGTAACATAGAAAATGTGGTCAGATAAGAACCTTTCGGCCCATCTAGTCGCCCAATTACATGGATACTTTACCTGGATTTATCTTTTGTTTAGGATAGCCTTATGCCTATCCCATGCTTGCTTAAATTCAATCACTGTTTTGGCCTCTACCACTTCAACTGGAAGGCAATAGATATACAAATAGATTTATTCCTAAAATCAACGTTTCAGTCCCATCTGAGACTTTTCTCAAGATTAGGGATTAGCTGTTTGGTTCGATCAGTTCGGAGTTCGATTCGAACTTTGGTCGTTCGCAAGTTCGCGAACTTCGAACTTTTTTTGCGTGTTCGGTTCGAGTTCGTAAAAAAAATAAAAATTTTGAAAAGAGTATAAAAAATGCTTAAAAAATACTAAAAAATCTAGAAATAAAGAGACTGTTTACTGCAGAATATTATAAGCAACGGTTTATTAGATATTGAATTAAAAACTAATGTCTAAGTGCAAAGATTCTCACCTCTAAATGACCTGTGTTTTCAAACGGCGAAAACAGGTGTTTTTAGTCTGGTCTAATGAATTTGATACATTGTATGTACAATGAGGGTGTGGTGTGTCTCCTGATGTGTCATACAACACCTGTGCTTCTGAGAAGTGTTCATTTCTCTCCTAAATCTTCCTCTAATATGCTGCATTTCACTGCTGCTCAGCTCATTTTACCGCTTTCGCTCATCATGTTTAAACGCGATTTGAAGCCACATTTTATTAAATGACCGACATATTAGATATCGTTCTTTCCGGCAGACTCCGCAGATTCATAATATATCATTTTTATATGTATACGTCATGTCCTGCCTGTATATTATGACAACAAATGCAATAAAAATTGAATTTTTAATCATCTGCAGTGTGTAAAGTGTTTTTTTTTCACATTTTAGCACATGAGCGTTTGCGGTTATGTTTTCTATGAGGTGCGCTTGTACAAAAATTAGAAATGGGGACTTGTTACATTTTGTTGGGGGGAATTACGTGATTTATAGCAAACGCACCCCACAGAAAAAAATCATTAGTGCATCATCGTTCACATTATAATTGAAATGTGAACAATATTGCTGCATTAATAAAAATAACACAAAAAAATACATGTTTTTATTTTCTTTTTTTTTTACTTTATACCTGGTCATGTTGGGTATCATTCGAAAGGCCATGCTCAGGCCTTTCGATTGACACCCTCCATAACCCCCTAGCTGCCTGGAGATATCAGGGTTCAAATGAACCCCCTATCTCCACCAGGGGATTGGCCTGGGCAATATATACACGCATGATGTGGGCTGGCCTGGGCAATATATATATATACGCATGATGTGGGCTGGCCTGGGCAATATATATATACGCATGATGTGAGCTGGCCTGGGCAATATATATATATACGCATGATGTGAGCTGGCCTGGGCAATATATATACGCATGATGTGAACTGGCCTGGGCCTGGGCAATATACAGTTGTGTTCAAAATGATTCAACCCCCAATGCTGTAAAGGGTTTTAGGGAATTTAGTGACATTTGTAATTGTATTCAGAATGAAATCCTACAAGGACTTTTTAAAGAACCATATGCAACTAAAATGACATCAATTGGTTTTGTAATACAGTAGTAAATGTTTCTTTTGTGAATTCTTCATTGACACAATTATTCAACCCCTTAAAGACTACCACTCTGAAGAACAGAGGTTCATTCAAGTGTTTTCAATCAGGTATTGAAAACACCTGTGGATGTCACGGAGCAGCAATAAAGCATAATAAGCACCAATTAGGCAGCTTTAAAATGACTGTGATACTCAGCTCCTTCTAGACATTTACTGGTGTGGTTACAAACATGGTGAAGTCAAGAGAATGGTCCAGGAAGACAAGAGAAGAGGTGATTACTCTTCACAGGAAGGGCAATGGCTATAAGAAGATTGCAAAGATGTTAAACATACCAAGAGAGACCATAGGAAGCATCATTCGCAAATTCAAGGCAAAGGGCACTGTTGAAACGCTACCTGGTCGTGGCAGAAAGAAGATGCTGACTTCGACTGCTGTGCGCTACCTGAAGCGTAGAGTGGAGAAAAGTCCCCGTGTGACTGCTGAGGAACTGAGAAAAGATTTGTCAGATGTGGGTACTGAAGTTTCAGCTCAGACAATACGGCGCACACTGCGTAATGAAGGCCTCTATGCCAGAACTCCCAGGCGCACCCGCTTGCTGTCTCCAAAGAATAAGAAGAGTCGACTGCAGTATGCCAAAAGTCATGTGGACAAACCACAGAAGTTTTGGATAGTGTTCTGTGGACTGATGAAACAAAATTAGAACTGTTTGGGCCCATGGATCAACGCTATGTTTGGAGGAGGAAGAACAAGGCCTATGAAGAAAAGAACACCTTGCCTACTGTGAAGCATGGCGGGGGGTCAATCATGCTTTGGGGCTGTTTTGCTTCTGCAGGTACAGGGAAACTTCAGCGTGTGCAAGGTACCATGAATTCTCTTCAGTCCCAGGAGATATTGGATGACAATGTGATGCAGTCCGTCACAAACCTGAGGCTTGGGAGACGTTGGACCTTTCAACAGGACAATGATCCCAAGCATACCTCCAAGTCCACTAGAGCATGGTTGCAGATTAAAGGCTGGAACATTTTGGAGTGGCCATCGCAGTCACCTGACTTAAATCCGATTGAGGACCTCTGGTGGGACTTAAAGAAAGCAGTTGCAGTGCGCAAGCCTAAGAATGTGACTGAACTGGAGGCTTTTGCCCATGACGAATGGGCGAAGATACCCGTAGATGGCTGCAAGACACTTGTGTCAAGCTATGCTTCACGTTTAAAAGCTGTTATAACTGTAAAAGGATGTTGTACTAAGTACTAAGATTGAATGTCACTTGGGGTTGAATAAAACTGATAATGATGTGAGCACAGAAAAGACATTTGTGCTTATTTCATTATAAATGTTATGTTATATTTGTCTGACCTACACGTGCCTCTTTGATTTAATTGTAAGCAAGATGACTGAATGATCAAAATCAATGTCAAACTGGCCAAAACACTCAATTTCAGTGGGGGTTGAATCATTTTGAACACAACTGTATATATACGCATGATGTGAGCTGGCCTGGGCCTGGGCAATATATATACGCATGATGTGAGCTGGCATGGGCATGGGCAATATATATACGCATGATGTGAGCTGGCAGGGGCAATATATATATATGCATGATGTGAGCTGGCCTGGACAATATATATACGCATGATGTGAGCTGGCCTGGGCCTGGGCAATATATATACGCATGATGTGAGCTGGCCTGGGCCTGGGCAATATATATATACGCATGATGTGAGCTGGCCTGGCCCTGGGCAATATATATATACGCATGATGTGAGCTGGCCTGGGCAATATATATATACGCATGATGTGAGCTGGCCTGGGCCTGAGCAATATATATATGCATGATGTGAGCTGGCCTGGGCCTGGGCAATATATACACGCATGATGTGAGCTGGCCTGGGCCTGAGCAATATATATATGCATGATGTGAGCTGGCCTGGGCCTGGGCAATATATATACGCATGATGTGAGCTGGCATGGGCATGGGCAATATATATATACGCATGATGTGAGCTGGCCTGGCCCTGGGCAATATATATATACGCATGATGTGAGCTGGCCTGGGCAATATATATATATATACGCATGATGAAAATTTGGAAAGGATAAGGCACGCAAAGTGAAATTTTTATGTGTCTGAAACTGAAATTTACGTGACAACTCTTATTTTTTTTTTCGTTAATTTATATTTGTTCAATACAGTTAATTTAAAATGGTTTAATACAGTTTATTTATATTTATTTTACCTTTACTATTGGTGCTTTTCAAACTTTATTCTTAAATAAAAAGAAATTTAGCAGTTTCATGTTATGTTGGTTTTTTTGGGGGGGGTGCAAGTAGCTGGTCTTGCCTAGGGTGCAAAATAGTCTAGCACCGGCCCTGACCGCATGGTCCACCCCTGCACTCTTCTACAATACCACAGAGGGGTTACTGTATGATGGCACTTGCTGGCCTGGCACCAAAGGCACAATATTTGGCTGCACTGCCACTGCCGCCTGTATCAGATTCATATCCTCAGAGGGGTTACGGTGTGACGGCACTGTTGCCGACGCTAAAGGCCCAATTTTAGGCTGGGGTCAAACGAACGCATTTTTCGCAGCGAACGCCAAAAAGTGCGTCCGAACGCATTGAGGTGTTTTTTCACGGAAAGCGCTTAAACGGTCATACGATGCGCATTGTTGTGCGTGATTTTATACGGATCGTCAATAAAACACTTTTTGCGTCTGGACATTATTTTCCACCTGCGTTGCGCTGCCGGACTTTCGTGCGGCCGTACTTCGTATATTGGCCGTCATTGTCCGTCATTTGCTGCTACTGCGGCTGTGATTAAGTGCACCTAAACGCATGTTAAAAATGCGCTAGTCTGACCCCAGCCTAGACGGTCATACGATGCACATTTTCGTGCGTGATTTTTTACGGATCCAAACCAGGAAACTTTGGGTGTCTGGACGTTATGTTGGCCGGACATGAGCAGCGTCTGACGTCTCCTAATCACACACACACTCCGCTATGTGGACGCAGCGCACTCTGTACGTCAGTACTAGTGGTTCAGTGTTCTCGAAAAAAATGCGTTCATTTTCCACTTGCGTTGCGCAGCCGGACTTTTGTGCGGCCGTACTTCGTATATTGGCCGTCATTGCACGTCATTTGCTGCTAGTGCGGCCATGATTAAGTGCGCCTAAACGCACGTTAAAAGTGCGCTGGTCTGACCCCAGCCTTAAAGCACCTATTGTTACTTTCATCCAAAGCCTGCATAAGTTTCACAATAATTTAGCCAAAAAAATCACTAAACTTTTTCTGCGTGTCCTAAAACGTCTCCTCTTTTCATACAGGCTGCCGCCCCAAGCAGTTGTTTATGGATAGATTAAAGGAAAAGCATTTACCGTCATTTGAAATGTCATTTTTGGGTTTTTACATATTTCTATACATCCTAGAAATCCGCCACTTCACGGGCAGGTTATGGGGACCTCCTAGGCACGATATTTGAAGGAATTTTTCGTTTTCATTTTTAACCCTTATTTCATGGAAAACTCACTGTCCCTTTAAAAAAAATTTTTATAAACATTTTGTCCTTGTTTCCTGTCCCCCAGGGCACTACCCGGACCCCCATACACCTTTTATGGCAAATATCTAGCATATATGCCCTCTTGGAGGGCTCTCTAAAAATCGAATTTTGAGTCCCATTGACTTGCATTGAGTTCGAGTTCGGGTTCGGGTTCGAATTTGAACATTTGGAAAGTTCGAGATCGAATGCGAACCGAACTCAGGGAGTGTTCGGCTCATCATCACTACTCAAGATATATATATAACCTGAAGAAGAGAGGTACACTATCGAAAGCTTGTCTTTTATATGTATCATTAGTCCAATAAAAATATATATTATGTGTCAGATAATAAATAGCATATATATATATACACACAGAATGCATCAGATAATACATAGTATATATATATACACTTCCCATATTTGTCTATCTGCATATACAGTTTGTATTAGTTTATTTATATATATATATACAGAAAGTGAAGGGACCAGGCACTCAGTTCGAGTGATCGAAAAAAGATGTGCTGTGGGTCACAAAAATGGGTGTCATATATCTAGAGGGAGATAGGGGCCCCTCCCCTGGCAGCAGAAGGGTTAACAGTAACTTGCTTATGAAATGTTCTTAACTTGAAGGTCCTGGTTGAGTCATTTCTCAGATAGTGCGAGTGTGGGGGCAGGGTGTCCCTGTGTCTTCACATTCTGCACTAAACACACACATATATATATATATATATATATATATATATTCATTTCATTAATAATTTTAACCAATCAGAAAGCAGAGAGAGAACTGCCACTCCCATCATCCACACCAGGAGAGAAATGAAATGCTTCCAGCACTACATAATCCTGGGTTATTATTTATGGCTGGCTACAATAAGGGGTTATATATAATACTGACTACACTATAGGTATATAATACTGGCTACACTGAGATATATAATACTGGCTACACTGTAGGTATATAATACTGATGATACTGAGGTATATAATACTGACTACACTGAGGTATATAATACTGACTACACTGAGGTATATAATACTGATGACACTGAGGTATATAATACTGACTACACTGAGGTATATAATACTGATGACACTGAGGTATATAATACTGGCTACACTGAGGTATATAATACTGATGACACTGAGGTATATAATACTGGCTACACTGTAGGTATATAATACTGATGACACTGAGGTATATAATACTGACTACACTGAGGTATATAATACTGATGACACTGAGGTATATAATACTGACTACACTGAGGTATATAATACTGATGACACTGAGGTATATAATACTGATGACACTGAGGTATATAATACTGGCTACACTGAGGTATATAATACTGGCTACACTGAGGTATATAATACTGGCTACACTGTAGGTATATAATACTGATGACACTGAGCTATATAATACTGATGACACTGAGGTATATAATACTGACTACACTGAGGTATATAATACTGATGACACTGAGGTATATAATACTGACTACACTGAGGTATATAATACTGACTACACTGAGGTATATAATACTGATGACACTGAGGTATATAATACTGGCTACACTGAGGTATATAATACTGGCTACACTGTAGGTATATAATACTGATGACACTGAGGTATATAATACTGACTACACTGAGGTATATAATACTGATGACACTGAGGTATATAATACTGGCTACACTGAGGTATATAATACTGACTACACTGTAGGTATATAATACTGATGACACTGAGGTATATAATACTGATGACGCTGAGGTATATAATACTGGCTACACTGTAGATATATAATACTGATGACACTGAGGTATATAATACTGGCTACAGTGAGGTATATAATACTGATGACACTGAGGTATATAATACTGGCTACAGTGAGGTATATAATACTGATGACACTGAGGTATATAATACTGGCTACACTGAGGTATATAATACTGACTACACTGAGGTATATAATACTGATGACATTGAGGTATATAATACTGGCTACACTGTAGATATATAATACTGATGACACTGAGGTATATAATACTGGCTACAGTGAGGTATATAATACTGATGACACTGAGGTATATAATACTGGCTACAGTGAGGTATATAATACTGATGACACTGAGGTATATAATACTGGCTACACTGAGGTATATAATACTGACTACACTGAGGTATATAATACTGATGACACTGAGATATATAATACTGGCTACACTGAGGTATATAATACTGATGACATTGAGGTATATAATACTGGCTACACTGTAGATATATAATACTGATGACACTGAGGTATATAATACTGGCTACAGTGAGGTATATAATACTGATGACACTGAGGTATATAATACTGGCTACAGTGAGGTATATAATACTGATGACACTGAGGTATATAATACTGGCTACAGTGATGTTTATAATACTGATGACACTGAGGTATATAATACTGGCTACAGTGAGGTATATAATACTGATGACACTGAGGTATATAATGCTGGCTACACTGTAGGTATATAATACTGATGACACTGAGGAATATAATACTGACTACACTGAGGTATATAATACTGATGACACTGAGGTATATAATACTGGCTACACTGAGGTATATAATACTGATGACACTGAGGTATATAATACTGGCTACACTGAGGTATATAATACTGATGACACTGAGGTATATAATACTGGCTACAGTGAGGTTTATAATACTGATGACACTGAGGTATATAATGCTGGCTACACTGTAGGTATATAATACTGATGACACTGAGGTATATAATACTGACTACACTGAGGTATATAATACTGATGACACTGAGGTATATAATACTGGCTACACTGAGGTATATAATACTGATGACACTGAGGTATATAATACTTGCTACACTGTAGGTATATAATACTGATGACACTGAGGTATATAATACTGACTACACTGAGGTATATAATACTGATGACACTGAGGTATATAATACTGACTACACTGAGGTATATAATACTGATGACACTGAGGTATATAATACTTGCTACACTGTAGGTATATAATACTGATGACACTGAGGTATATAATACTGGCTACACTGAGGTATATAATACTGATGACACTGAGGTATATAATACTGACTACACTGAGGTATATAATACTGATGACACTGAAGTATATAATACTGATGACACTGAGGTATATAATACTGGCTACACTGTAGGTATATAATACTGATGACACTGAGGTATATAATACTGACTACACTGAGGTATATAATACTGATGACACTGAGGTATATAATACTGATGACACTGAAGTATATAATACTGATGACACTGAGGTATATACTACTGACTATGCTGACGTATATATGACTGATGACACTGTAGGGGTATATATTACAGACCAGTAGTGGGTATATATTATTGGCCACACTGAGGGTTTTTATGGCCACCGTGGGGGTATATATTGATGACCATATTAGAGGTATATACAGGACATGGACACACTGGGGGTATATATATATATGTTACAGCCTTGCCTGACTGGGAGTAATGCTGCTTTAGTGAGCATGGGGGGGGGGGTCAGGGTGAGGTTCTGCACTGATGGGGTGAGAATAGGGGGGGCTCTGGTATTCAGGAAGGGGGGGCTTCAGATGAAAACCAACCATTACAAAACTCCCAATAGAACTGATGGTGGGGGGGGGGGATAAAGCCCCAAGGGTACAGAGACCCGACACAGAGATGTAGAGGTGTATATATATATATATACAGTATATTATCCACAGAGAGGAGAGGGACTGTGTGTTTAACCCTGTGACTCCCTGCAGCCATCACTCTCACTGTAACCTCTGGGGTTTCTGATGCTTTGGGGAATTTGTCAAATTGTGATAAAAATGACTTGACGTCACGGTTGTCATGGTAACCAGGGGTAATTGTTCCTCTCCTTGCTACAGTTACTTTCTATTATTTGAGATTTTTAACCATTCCAGATAAAATGTAATTTCAGATTTTGGGGCAATCAGAGGCTTTTCACTCCTTTAATAAAAAGTGACATTTTTCTCAGCAGTAATGCATTGAGTATTAACCCCTGTCTGTCTGTGATGCAGCAAAGGGTTAATTACTGCTTCATGCAATGTGCTCATTCAACCAAGACTTCCTCTATCTGGGCTTTGGAGAAACTGCTTCTTCTAAACCGAAAACACCCCCAGATTATTTCTGTAATCATAACTCCCAGACATGACACACCCATAAACCTCAGCATTATGTGCTTTTAACTCGTCAAGTGCCGGATATATTATTTATATCTTAATATAGTATTTATTGTTATATTGTTACATACAGTATGTGTATATTGTTATATTATTACATACAGTATGTGTATATCTATTGTTATATTATTACATACAGTATGTGTATATTGTTATATTATTACATACTGTATGTGTATATTGTTATATTGTTACATACAGTATGTGTATATTTATTGTTATATTATTACATACAGTATGTGTATATTGTTATATTATTACATACAGTATGTGTATAGTGTTATATTGTTACATACAGTATGTGTATATCTATTGTTATATTATTACATACAGTATGTGTATATTGTTATATTATTACATACAGTATGTGTATATCTATTGTTATATTATTACATACAGTATGTGTATATTGTTATATTATTACATACTGTATGTGTATATTGTTATATTGTTACATACAGTATGTGTATATCTATTGTTATATTATTACATACAGCATGTGTATATTGTTATATTATTACATACAGTATGTGTATATTGTTATATTATTACATACTGTATGTGTATATTGTTATATTGTTACATACAGTATGTGTATATTTATTGTTATATTATTACATACAGTATGTGTATATTGTTATATTATTACATACAGTATGTGTATAGTGTTATATTGTTACATACAGTATGTGTATATCTATTGTTATATTATTACATACAGTATGTGTATATTGTTATATTATTACATACAGTATGTGTATATCTATTGTTATATTATTACATACTGTATGTGTATATTGTTATATTATTACATACAGTATGTGTATATTTATTGTTATATTATTACATACTGTATGTGTATATTGTTATATTGTTACATACAGTATGTGTATATCTATTGTTATATTATTACATACAGCATGTGTATATTTATTGTTATATTATTACATACAGTATGTGTATATTGTTATATTGTTACATACAGTATGTGTATATCTATTGTTATATTATTACATACAGTATGTGTATATTGTTATATTGTTACATACAGTATGTGTATATCTATTGTTATATTATTACATACAGTATGTGTATAGTGTTATATTGTTACATACAGTATGTGTATATCTATTGTTATATTATTACATACAGTATGTGTATATTGTTATATTATTACATACAGTATGTGTATATCTATTGTTATATTATTACATACTGTATGTGTATATTGTTATATTATTACATACAGTATGTGTATATTTATTGTTATATTATTACATACAGTATGTGTATATTTATTGTTATATTATTACATACAGTATGTGTATATTGTTATATTGTTACATACAGTATGTGTATATCTATTGTTATATTATTACATACAGCATGTGTATATTTATTGTTATATTATTACATACAGTATGTGTATATTGTTATATTGTTACATACAGTATGTGTATATCTATTGTTATATTATTACATACAGTATGTGTATATTGTTATATTGTTACATACAGTATGTGTATATCTATTGTTATATTATTACATACAGTATGTGTATATTTATTGTTATATTATTACATACTGTATGTGTATATTGTTATATTGTTACATACAGTATGTGTATATCTATTGTTATATTATTACATACAGCATGTGTATATTGTTATATTATTACATACAGTATGTGTATATTGTTATATTATTACATACTGTATGTGTATATTGTTATATTGTTACATTACAGTATGTGTATATTATTGTTATATATTACATACAGTATGTGTATATATTGTTATATTATTACATACAGTATGTGTGTATATTGTTATATATTATTACATACAGTATGTGTATATGTTATATTATTACATACTGTATGTGTATATTGTTATATTATACATACAGTATGTGTATATTGTTATATTATTATTACATACAGTATGTGTATAGTGTTATATTGTTACATACAGTATGTGTATATCTATTGTTATATATTATTACATACAGTATGCGTATATTTATTGTTATATTATTACATACAGTATGTGTATATTGTTATATTATTACATACAGTATGTGTATATCTATTGTTATATTATTACATACAGTATGTGTGTATATTGTTATATTATTACATACTGTATGTGTATATTGTTATATTGTTACATACAGTATGTGTATATCTATTGTTATATTATTACATACAGCATGTGTATATTGTTATATTATTACATACAGTATGTGTAATATTGTTATATTATTACATACTGTATGTGTATATATTGTTATATTATTATTACATACAGTATGTGTATATTATTGTTATATTATTATTACATACAGTATGTGTATATTGTTATATTATTACATACAGTATGTGTATATATTGTTATATTATTACATACAGCATGTGTATATTGTTATATTATTACATACTGTATGTGTATATATTGTTATATTATACATACAGTATGTGTATAGTGTTATATTGTTACATACAGTATGTGTATATTGTTATATTGTTACATACAGTATGTGTATATCTATTGTTATATTATTACATACAGTATGTGTATATTTATTGTTATATTATTACATACTGTATGTGTATATTGTTATATTGTTACATACAGTATGTGTATATCTATTGTTATATTATTACATACAGTATGTGTATATTGTTATATTGTTAGATACAGTATGTGTATATCTATTGTTATATTATTACATACAGTATGTGTATATTGTTATATTGTTACATACAGTATGTGTATATTTATTGTTATATTGTTACATACAGTATGTGTATATCTATTGTTATATTATTACATACAGTATGCGTATATTTATTGTTATATTGTTACATACAGTATGTGTATATTTATTGTTATATTGTTACATACAGTATGTGTATATTTATTGTTATATTATTATATACAGTATGTGTATATATTTGTTATATTGTTGTTCCAGGATTTGGTGTTTGTATTTTCCCGTCTGTTTTGTTGTTGATTATTTTGTCACTTTTTGTGTGTTTGGGAATCAGAGCTGCCCCAGCTCCCTGTGCTAGACTGTATATAAAATCATTGTCTTTATGGGGTTTTTTTTTGGGGGGGGGGGTTGGGGGGAGTTTTATATTCAGATATTTCAGGATCTGTTTAGAAAGAAATTTTTGATGTAAATTTAGATTATTTCTCGCCTTCAGATCCTGCACTCAGAGGGTATCTGTCTCTGTCTCTGACTCTTCCTCTATCTCTGCCTCTGACTCTGTCTCTGCCTTAAACTCTGCCTCTGCCTCTGTATCAGCTTCTGCCTATGCCTCTATCTCTGCCTCTGTCTCTGCCTCTGACTCTTCCTCTGTCTTTGCCTTAAACTCTGCCTCTGTATCTGCTTCTGCCTCTGCCTTTGTATCTGGCTCTGTCTCTGCCTCTGTCTCTGTCTCTGCCTGTGTCTCTGTCTCTGCCTCTGTCTCTGCCTGTGTCTCTGTCTCTGCCTCTGTCTCTGCCTGTGTCTCTGTCTCTGCCTCTGTCTCTGCCTCTGTCTCTGTCTCTGCCTGTGTCTCTGTCTTTCTCAGATCTCCTTGCAGCACACCTGTAATGCATTTGATCCTCTGTCTCTGCCTCTGTCTCTGCCTGTGTCTCTGTCTCTGCCTCTGCCTCTGTCTCTCCCTGTGTCTCTGCCTCTGTCTCTGTCTCTGCCTCTGTCTCTGTCTCTGCCTCTGTCTCTGCCTCTGCCTCTGTCTCTGCCTGTGTCTCTGTCTCTGCCTCTGCCTGTGTCTCTGTCTCTGCCTCTGTCTCTGCCTGTGTCTCTGTCTCTGCTCTGCCTGTGTCTCTGTCTCTGCCTCTGTCTCTGCCTGTGTCTCTGTCTCTGCCTGTGTCTCTGTCTCTGCCTGTGTCTCTGCCTCTGCCTCTGTCTCTGCCTCTGTCTCTGCCTCTGTCTCTGTCTCTGCCTGTGTCTCTGTCTCTGCCTCTGTCTCTGCCTGTGTCTCTGTCTCTGCCTCTGTCTCTGTCTCTGCCTGTGTCTCTGTCTCTGCCTGTGTCTCTGTCTCTGCCTCTGTCTCTGCCTCTGTCTCTGTCTCTGTCTCTGCCTGTGTCTCTGCCTCTGCCTCTGTCTCTGCCTCTGTCTCTGCCTCTGCCTGTGTCTCTGTCTCTGCCTCTGTCTCTGTCTCTGCCTCTGCCTCTGTCTCTGTCTCTGCCTCTGTCTCTGTCTCTGCCTCTGTCTCTGTCTCTGTCTCTGCCTGTGTCTCTGCCTCTGCCTCTGTCTCTGCCTCTGTCTCTGCCTCTGTCTCTGTCTCTGCCTGTGTCTCTGTCTCTGCCTCTGTCTCTGTCTCTGCCTCTGTCTCTGTCTCTGCCTCTGTCTCTGTCTCTGCCTCTGTCTCTGCCTGTCTCTGTCTCTGCCTCTGTCTCTGCCTCTGTCTCTGCCTGTGTCTCTGTCTCTGCCTCTGTCTCTGTCTCTGCCTCTGTCTCTGCCTCTCTCTGATCTCCTTGCAGCACACGTGTTATGTATTTGATCCATCAGACACTTCATACATTAATATTCTCAGGGACTTGTGTAAATGTAACTGTGTATAGTGATAGTAACATTGTGACCCGGGTGTATATGTGTGTTTATTAGATTATGACTATAAAGCCACATGTTAAATCCTTTATAAATTCATACTATTAATTATATACATTGTATCAATAAGCAGTTTGGCCCGAATATACAATACAGAGAGAGCACACACTATACAGAGATTACCGAGTGTACAGAGCACAACAGTATACAAAGTACACCGAGTATGCAGAACACACGGTTCAGAACAGACTATACAGAGTATTCAGAGCACACAGTATACGGAGTGCACTATACAGAGTACACACAGTGTGCAGAGCAGACTGATTAGTCTATATACAGGCTATGCAAAGCAAACAGATTACAGAGCACAAAGTATACAGAGCATGCAGGACACACAGTATACACATAGTACAATACGCAATACGCACAGTATACAGAGCACACAGTATGCAGAGCACAGTATACAGAGCACACAGTATGCAGAGCACAGTATACAGAGCACACAGAATGCAGAGCACAGTATACAGAGCACACAGTATGCAGAGCACAGTATACAGAGCACAGTATACAGAGCACACAGTATACAGAGCACAGTATACAGAGCACACAGTATGCAGAGCACAGTATACAGAGCACACAGAATGCAGAGCACAGTATACAGAGCACACAGTATGCAGAGCACAGTATACAGAGCACAGTATACAGAGCACATAGTATACAGAGCACAGTATACAGAGCACACAGTATACAGAGCACAGTATACAGAGCACACAGTATACAGAGCACAGTATACAGAGCACATAGTATACAGAGCACAGTATACAGAGCACACAGTATACAGAGCACACAGTATGCAGAGCACGCAGTATACAGAGCACAGTATACAGAGCACACAGTATACAGAGCACAGTATACAGAGCACAGTATACAGAGCACACAGTCTATAGAGCACACAGTATGCAGAGCACATTAGAGCACACAGTATACAGAGCACAGTATACAGAGCACACAGTATGCAGAGCACAGTATACAGAGCACAGTATACAGAGCACACAGTATACAGAGCACAGTATACAGAGCACACAGTACAGACAGCACACAGTATACAGAGCACACAGTACAGACAGCACACAGTATACAGAGCACACAGTATACAGAGCAGACAGTATACAGAGCATACAGTATACAGAGCACAGTATACAGAGCACACAGTATACAGAGCACAGTATACAGAGCACAGTATACAGAGCAGACAGTATACAGAGCAGACAGTATACAGAGCACACAGTATACAGAGCACACAGTATACAGAGCACACAGTACAGACAGCACACAGTATACAGAGCACAGTATACAGAGCACACAGTATACAGAGCACACAGTCTATAGAGCACACAGTATGCAGAGCACATTAGAGCACACAGTATACAGAGCACAGTATACAGAGCACACAGTATGCAGAGCACAGTATACAGAGCACAGTATACAGAGCACACAGTATACAGAGCACAGTATACAGAGCACACAGTACAGACAGCACACAGTATACAGAGCACACAGTACAGACAGCACACAGTATACAGAGCACACAGTATACAGAGCAGACAGTATACAGAGCATACAGTATACAGAGCACAGTATACAGAGCACACAGTATACAGAGCACAGTATACAGAGCACAGTATACAGAGCAGACAGTATACAGAGCAGACAGTATACAGAGCACACAGTATACAGAGCACACAGTATACAGAGCACACAGTACAGACAGCACACAGTATACAGAGCACAGTATACAGAGCACACAGTATACAGAGCACAGTATACAGAGCACAACAGTATACAGAGCACAGTATACACAGAGCACACAGTATACAGAGCACACAGTACAGACAGCACACAGTATACAGAGCACACAGTATACAGAGCACAGTATACAGAGCACACAGTATACAGAGCACACAGTATACAGAGCACACAGTATACAGAGCACAGTATACAGAGCACACAGTAATACAGAGCACAACAGTATACAGAGCAGACAGTATACAGAGCACACAGTATACAGAGCACAGTATACAGAGCACACAGTATACAGAGCACAGTATACAGAGCACACAGTATACAGAGCACAGTATACAGAGCACACAGTATACAGAGCACAGTATACAGAGCACACAGTATACAGAGCACACAGTATACAGAGCAGACAGTATACAGAGCACACAGTATACAGAGCACAGTATACAGAGCACACAGTATACAGAGCACACAGTATACAGAGCACACAGTATACAGAGCACAGTATACAGAGCACACAGTATACAGAGCACACAGTATACAGAGCAGACAGTATACAGAGCACACAGTATACAGAGCACAGTATACAGAGCACACAGTATACAGAGCACAGTATACAGAGCACACAGTATACAGAGCACAGTATACAGAGCACACAGTATACAGAGCAGACAGTATACAGAGCACACAGTATACAGAGCACAGTATACAGAGCACACAGTATACAGAGCACAGTATACAGAGCACACAGTATACAGAGCACACAGTATACAGAGCACAGTATACAGAGCACACAGTATACAGAGCACAGTATACAGAGCACAGTATACAGAGCAGACAGTATACAGAGCAGACAGTATACAGAGCACACAGTATACAGAGCACACAGTATACAGAGCACACAGTACAGACAGCACACAGTATACAGAGCACAGTATACAGAGCACACAGTATACAGAGCACAGTATACAGAGCACACAGTATACAGAGCACAGTATACAGAGCACACAGTATACAGAGCACACAGTATACAGAGCAGACAGTATACAGAGCACACAGTATACAGAGCACAGTATACAGAGCACACAGTATACAGAGCACACAGTATACAGAGCACACAGTATACAGAGCACAGTATACAGAGCACACAGTATACAGAGCACACAGTATACAGAGCAGACAGTATACAGAGCACACAGTATACAGAGCACAGTATACAGAGCACACAGTATACACAGAGCACAGTATACAGAGCACACAGTATACAGAGCACAGTATACAGAGCACACAGTATACAGAGCACAGTATACAGAGCACACAGTATACAGAGCACACAGTATACAGAGCAGACAGTATACAGAGCACACAGTATACAGAGCACAGTATACAGAGCACACAGTATACAGAGCACACAGTATACAGAGCACACAGTATACAGAGCACAGTATACAGAGCACACAGTATACAGAGCAGACAGTATACAGAGCAGACAGTATACAGAGCACACAGTATACAGAGCACAGTATACAGAGCACACAGTATACAGAGCACAGTATACAGAGCACACAGTATACAGAGCACAGTATACAGAGCACACAGTATACAGAGCAGACAGTATACAGAGCACACAGTATACAGAGCACAGTATACAGAGCACACAGTATACAGAGCACAGTATACAGAGCACACAGTATACAGAGCACACAGTATACAGAGCACACAGTATACAGAGCACACAGTACAGACAGAACACAGCGCAAGCATTTCTGGAAACATAAATTTGTGCATTTTTCTTGCAGATTATTTCTTTGTGTTAATCTCAGATTTCAATTCTCCAAACCCTGCATTTTCCTTAAAATTCAGTTATTAAACATATAATAATAATCTCCAGTCCCAGCATTTCCTAGGAAATACTTGAAAATGAGAGAAATGTCAATGTATCCCTCTTGGTAAAATACTACATAAATAAATATACAGTTATTATAATAATCTGTAATACCTGCATTTTCCTTTATATACAGTTATTATAATAATCTGTAATCCCTGCATTTTCCTTTATATACAGTTATTATAATAATCTCAATCCCTGCATTTTCCTTTATATACAGTTATTATAATAATCTGTAATACCTGCATTTTACTTTATATACAGTTATTATAATAATCTATAATCCCTGCATTTTCCTTTATATACAGTTATTATAATAATCTCAATCCCTGCATTTTCCTTTATATACAGTTATTATAATAATCTGTAATACCTGCATTTTCCTTTATTTACAGTTATTATAATAAGCTCTAATCCCTGCATTTTACTTTATATACAGTTATTATAATAATAATCTGTATTCCCTGCATTTTCCTTTATATACAGTTATTATAATAATCTGTAATACCTGCATTTTCCTTTATTTACAGTTATTATAATAAACTCTAATCCCTGCATTTTACTTTATATACAGTTATTATAATAATCTGTATTCCCTGCATTTTCCTTTATATACTGTTATTATAATAATCTCAATCCCTGCATTTTCCTTTATATACAGTTATTATAATAAACTCTAATCTCTGCATTTTACTTTATATACAATTATAATAGTAATATTCAATCCCTGTATTTTCCTTTATATACAGTTATTATAATAATCTGTAATCCCTGCATTTTCCTCTGTATGTTTATATATTTTTTATTTATTTCTCCTAATGTATTTTGAATGTTAATGTAATTTGCAAAATCTCTATTTAATTATATAAAAAGTTACATTTGCCATAGTTTATTTATTGTACTAGAAAGTTATATTTGTAATAATCTACAAACTGTATATATGGAGTTTAATTCTTTAAAAATAGACCATTCGGTACCTGACAGGCTTAACTTGCTCCTCATAACAAATTCTCATGATATTCTGTCATCATTACTATAATATTATTATGACTAGATTGGTTTATTATTTGAGTTATTAGATAAGAGCTATTATTTTTCCCATTAGATTTATTATTGTTAATTGACTTTGTACCATTTTTATAAGAAGTATTGAATGTGTTATCTTATTATTAGCATTGCTAGGATCATTTTTATATTTACTGGTTTATTATTATGGAATTTGAATTATTATTACTGGATTGATCACTATTATAATTATTACATGGCTCATTATTATTATTTAAACTATTCTGGGTTTATCATTTTAATGATAAATTATAAATGAATTCACTACTTTTATTGTTTCTGAATTATATCATTACTATTGGATTCGATTGTATTATCACTGGATTTATCACTATATTGATTATTACATATGTTTCATTACTTTTTGTATTCAAACTATTTTAGATTTATCATTTTATAATGTACATTATTATTACTGCTGAATCCATTCATGATATTTTTACTGGATTTGTATAATTTTTCTTTTTGAATTTATTATTGTTATTATAACAGGATTTTTCAATATTTTAAATTATTACATGATTCATTATCATTATTAATTAAACTATTTTAGATTTATCATTTTAGGAAGTGTATTATTATTATTTAGAGGTATTATTATTAGTGAATCATTGCTGTTATCATTGCTTGATTTTTTTACGCAATAACTGTGATTATTACTGGATTTATCCTTATTATGATTATTACATACATTTCATTATAATTTGTAAAGCAAACTATTTTTGAAATATCGCTTAATAATGTGTATTATTAATATTTATAAGATATAATGTTATTATTACTGAATTTATTGCTGTTATTGGTAATGTATTTGTGTTATTATTATTAAATAAATAAGTGTTATTATTACCGGATTTGTCACTATTATAAATAGTATGTGGTTCATTATTATTAATATTATTTAAACCATTTTAGAGCTGTCATCTTATGTGGGTTACTGTTACTTTTAAAGAGTCGTTATTATTATTTTAGATTTATTATCATTAATTAAATGAATTAGTTACTTTTATTATTACTTGATATATCATTATTATAATTATTACATGGAATTTTATTATTTAAACCGTTTTAAAATTATCATTTTACTATGTGTATTATTATAACATATTATTTCAGAATTCATTGCTGTTATTAACATTTCATATATAATTATTAAATTTATTACTTGGTTCATTATTATTTAAACTATTTAAAATTTCTCATTTTATAATGTGTACTATTATTAGTGTTTTAGATGTATTATTACTGAATTCACTAATGTTATTATTACTTGCTTTATCGTTATTATTATTACATGGTTAATTATTACCATTATTTAAGATATTATAAGGTTTTATAACGCCCTGTAGTTTTGTTATTATTGGAATTATATTATTAGCTCTGATATTTTTGCTCTATTTGAGTAATTCGTATTATAATAATTGGGTTTATTAGGGATCCCATTAATTCCTCTTTATTCACAGAGGAATTCCTCACATTTGGTACAATATAAATGGGGATATTTGCAGTTGAGGGAGCACAGAGTATGTTATATATTTATATGTGAAAGTATATATATATATGTGTGGAGGCTTTTTATCTCACTTTTAGTCCTCCACCATAACCCTTGTAGACACTATATATATACAGATATATATATATAATGTATATATTCACCAAGTGGTGGTTTGTCCATGCAGTGAATAAACACATTTAAATGTAACTGTGTGTTTATATGGCTCTATGTGTAAATATTGCAGTTGATGTTTAACCCCCTGCGGTTTCACCATCTTCTCTGCACAAGAACATGTTGCGACAATAACAACTTTCACAAAAACAGCAGAGAATTGTGCAACTAATGAGCAGCAGAGATGGAGGGAGCCCAGACAGGACAGGGTTAATGGCTCGTCTATAGGGGGTTAGGGGTCTCATAAGAATCTGGGAGTTTGGGGTTAAAATGTTTCTCTTTTTTCGAAATGATCAGATTTTAATTAACATATATTTGTTTTGTTTTTTTTGTCACTTGTTTTTGGATTAACATAAACAATGAAATAAAATGAGGAGAAAGAGACTGGGGGGGGCAGTAGGGGGAGATATTATGGGGGGCAGAGAGGGAGGGATGGAGGTGAAAGAGGGAGAGGGGGAGGGGCTATTATAGTTCTTGTTTGACATAATAATCTTAAATAAAAAATGTAAATGAAAATAAAAATTTATGGGTTTTTTTCCCCTCCTTTTTTAAGATAATCTGGGGGTAAATATGTCGAAATCTCTGGTATAAAGGGATAAACACTTACAAGACACAAAAAATAAAAACTAATATATATATAAAACTATAACTATATATATGTGTGTATATAAAACTAGAAAAAATAGGATAAAAACACTATATATATAAAAATAGGGATAAACATTCACAACACACAAAAATAAAAACTAATATATATATAAATCTAGAAAAAATTTAAATCTAATATATATATAAAACTATAACTATATATATATGTGTATATAAAACTAGAAAAAATAGGATAAAAACACCATATATATAAATAGGGATAAACATTCACAACACACAAAAATCAAAACTAATATATATATATATATATATAACTAGAAAAATTAAAAT
This sequence comes from Leptobrachium leishanense, assembly GCA_009667805.1. Lineage (NCBI taxonomy): Eukaryota > Metazoa > Chordata > Amphibia > Anura > Megophryidae > Leptobrachium > Leptobrachium leishanense. The sequence continues at coordinate 85,901,337 of CM019073.1, read as the reverse complement.
TAGGATAAAAAAAACACTATATATATTATGTATATATATATATATATATATATATATATGGATAAAACGCGTGAAAAAGTGGGTTTATCCACTAAAATGTGTTTTATTGATGTACCTGAAAAATGCCAATTTTACACAGACCATATATATATATATAAAGAATTTGAAATGCTCCAGCTGGTTGTGGGGGGGATGGGATGTGGGGGGTTTGGAACATAAACAAGTATTTATTAAATACTAGCCATTTATTTGAAGACCTGCGTCTTGGAGACCACCCATGGCTTGTATGGGGGGAGGGGGGTCTAGAGTCACTGAGTTTTTTGTGGGGGGGATAACTAAATGTACCCCATCACTTCCAGCCAAGGTGAAGGTCTCAGGAAGCAGTTCCCACCACCCACGTGCCCCCCACAAGGTCCAGACCCACCTGCAGCTTATGCTCTGTCTGTGTGGGCCATTGGAGTGGACCCCCCCACCCGTTCCTCCTTTGTGGACAGGTGGTCTCTGGAGCCCATCATGAGCTGAGCAGGTGGGTGGTGGCAGCAACAGGTCCCTCATCTTGCAGCCAGGGTCCCTGGGCTGGGGGTTTCCTCGCGAGGTCCCCTCCTGTGCCTGTGAGGTCCCCTCCTGTGAGGTCCCCTCCTGTGAGCTCCTCTCTGGTGGTTTCGGGTGTTATTTAAGCTCAGACATGAACCACCAAGGGGAAGGAAGAGGAAATTTGGTACCAGAAGGAAAGAGTGGGGGCCTCGGATTACCGCCCCAAAGCCTGAGAAAGGAGGGGGGCGGGAGGAATCCAAGTCCTGCTCACCAAGGCCTGGACCTACCTTGATCGTGCAGTCCATGGCTCTTGGGGTCCAGGTCTTCTCCTCAGGACTCCATGGGTAAAGTCAAGGTGCTCCTCAGCGCACCCACCGGATGAGAGGCCGGGGTGTGTGTGTGTGCATGTGTGTGTGTGTGTGTGTGTCAGTGTGTGTGTGTGTGTGAGTGCATGTGTGAGTGTGTTTGTATGTGTGGAAGTGAGGTCACAGCCCTGGCTTCCTTTTGCTGACAGATGTAGAAATGAAAATGTCAGTTAAGAAGACAGAAGTCTGGCTCTTCCTCACTTCTTCAGACTGTAAGGGAGGGCACAGGGGCAGGAGGGCAGGCAGGAGGGCATGCAGGAGGGCATGCAGGAGGGCAGGCAGGGTGCTGGGGCATCCTTCAGACCACGAGGAACCTGCTGCCAGGGCAAGGAGAAATAATGGGAGACCCCAGGCTGGGGTAAGGGCACCTGCCAGGAATGGGGCTTCACCCTCAGGTGACAGGAACAAGCTACCAACTGCCCAGACACCAGGACCCCCTCTGCAAAGTGCACAGGCAGAGGACCAAACTACCAACTGCTCAGACACCAGGACCCCCTCTGCAAAGTGCACAGGCAGAGGACCAAACTACCAACTGCCCAGACACCAGGACCCCCTCTGCAAAGTGCACAGGCAGAGGACAAGCTACCAACTGCCCAGACACCAGGACCCCTCTGCAAAGTGCACAGGCAGAGGACCAAACTACCAACTGCTCAGACACCAGGACCCCCTCTGCAAAGTGCACAGGCAGAGGACCAAACTACCAACTGCCCAGACACCAGGACCCCCTCTGCAAAGTGCACAGGCAGAGGACCAAACTACCAACTGCCCAGACACCAGGACCCCCTCTGCAAAGTGCACAGGCAGAGGACCAAGCTACCAACTGCCCAGAAGAAGGTACATCTGCAAAAACAGAAGATGAAGGTTAAAATCCCCATTCCCCATCAATCAACCTGCCCAAGGGACAGGACCAAGCTGGAAACATACCCAGGAGACAAAGCCGCAGCCAACTTCTAACCTGCCCAGGAGAGAGGACCAAGCTAACAACTGCCCAGATACCAGGACCCATCTGCAAAGCGCCCAGGGGACCAAGCTGGAAACTGCCCAGAATATACCAAGCTAAAGCTGCTCAGTAGAGAGGACCAATGTGGACATTGACCAGAAGACAGGATGGAAGGAACCTGCCCATGAGATGATGCTGAAACACAAAGCCCTGGCTATATGCCATGGAGAAGACAGGTGTCCATTATGCTGGGACTGACCAGCTCTGAGAAAGGGACAGGCTCTGTGACGGGGCCCATGGGATGCTTACAGGGTTATTCAGAGAGAGGTGAAAAGCAGGAGAATGGCTGGAGAATGGAAAATTCGAGGTTAAAATTCTCCCATTCATCTCACTTTCCAAATCGGCTATTTTGATCTAAAATTTTCAATTCTCCAGACATTCTCCTGATTTTCACCTCTCTCTGAATAACCCTGAAAGTTTATCTGTAAATGAATTATAACTAATCATTGCATTGTTTCACACATGTTACAGGGCTGTACCTGCTGCTAGTGATGGAGTGAAGATCACAGCTTGAAGAAACTCCTCACCCATCCCCCAATCTGCAGAAAATGTATCTATATATTTACTACATATTTATTTACTGGGTTAATCTGTATATTTGTGTTTTCTTTTTAATATTTTGCATTTTATTACTTTGTGTTTCTGTAACAATTCAATGTTCTTGAATCCAGGACAAACTGAAACCAGAGAATCTCAATGTATCCGTCCTGGAAAACCAGAGAAATATCAATGTATCCTTCCTGGAAACCAGAGATATCTCAATGTATCCTTCTTGTAAAACCAGAGAAATCTCAATGTATCCTTCCTGGAAAACCAGAGAAATATCAATGTATCCTTCCTGGAAACCAGAGAAATCTCAATGTATCCTTCCTGGAAAACCAGAGAAATCTCAATGTGTCCTTCTTGTAAAACCAGAGAAATCTCAATGTATCCTTCTTGTAAAACCAGAGAAATCTCAATGTATCCTTCCTGGAAAACCAGAGAAATATCAATGTATCCTTCCTGGAAACCAGAGAAATCTCAATGTATCCTTCCTGGAAAACCAGAGAAATCTCAATGTGTCCTTCTTGTAAAACCAGAGAAATCTCAATGTATCCTTCCTGGAAAACCAGAGAAATATCAATGTATCCTTCCTGGAAACCAGAGAAATCTCAATGTATCCTTCCTGGAAAACCAGAGAAATCTCAATGTGTCCTTCTTGTAAAACCAGAGAAATCTCAATGTATCCTTCCTGGGAAACCAGAGAAATCTCAATGTATCCTTCCTGGAAAACCAGAGAATCTCAATGTATCCTTCCTGGAAAACCAGAGAAATCTCAATGTATCCTTCCTGGAAACCAGAGAAATCTCAATGCATCCTTCCTGGGAAACCAGAGAAATCTCAATGTATCCTTCCTGGAAAACCAGAGAAATCTCAATGTATCCTTCCTGGAAAACCAGAGAATCTCAATGTATCCTTCCTGGAAAACCAGAGAAATCTCAATGTATCCTTCCTTCGAAACCAGAGAAATCTCAATGTATCCTTCCTGGAAAACCAGAGAAATCTCAATGTATCCTTCCTGGAAAACCAGAGAATCTCAATGTATCCTTCCTGGAAAACCAGTGAAATCTCAATGTATCCTTCCTGGAAAACCAGAGAAATCTCAATGTATCCTTCCTGGAAAACCAGAGAATCTCAATGTATCCTTCCTGGAAAACCAGAGAAATCTCAATGTATCCTTCCTGGAAAACCAGAGAATCTCAATGTATCCTTCCTGGAAAACCAGAGAAATCTCAATGTATCCTTCCTGGAAAACCAGAGAATCTCAATGTATCCTTCCTGGAAAACCAGAGAAATCTCAATGTATCCTTCCTGGAAAACCAGAGAATCTCAATGTTTCCTTCTTGGAAAACCAGAGAATCTCACTGTATCCATCCTGGAAAACCAGAGAAATCTCAATGTATCCTTCCTGGGAACCAGAGAATCTCAATGTATCCTTCCTGGAAACCCAGAGAATCTCAATGTATCCTTCCTGGGAAACCAGAGAAATCTCAATGTATCCTTCCTGGAAAACCAGAGAATCTCAATGTATCCTTCCTGGAAAACCAGAGAATCTCAATGTATCCTTCCTGGAAAACCAGAGAATCTCAATGTATCCACCCTGGAAAACCAGAGAAATCTCAATGTATCCTTCCTGGAAACCAGAGAATCTCAATGTATCCTTCCTGGAAAACCAGAGAAATCTCAATGTATCCTTCCTGGGAAACCAGAGAAATCTCAATGTATCCTTCCTGTGAAACCAGAGAATCTCAATGTATCCTTCTTGTAAAACCAGAGAAATCTCAATGTATCCTTCCTGGAAAACCAGAGAATCTCAATGTATCCTTCTTGGAAAACCAGAGAATCTCACTGTATCCATCCTGGAAAACCAGAGAAATCTCAATGTATCCTTCCTGGGAACCAGAGAATCTCAATGTATCCTTCCTGGAAACCCAGAGAATCTCAATGTATCCTTCCTGGGAAACCAGAGAAATCTCAATGTATCCTTCCTGGAAAACCAGAGAATCTCAATGTATCCTTCCTGGAAAACCAGAGAATCTCAATGTATCCTTCCTGGAAAACCAGAGAATCTCAATGTATCCTTCCTGGAAAACCAGTGAAATCTCAATGTATCCTTCCTGGAAACCCAGAGAATCTCAATGTATCCTTCCTGGGAAACCAGAGAAATCTCAATGTATCCTTCCTGGAAAACCAGAGAATCTCAATGTATCCTTCCTGGAAAACCAGAGAAATCTCAATGTATCCTTCCTGGGAAACCAGAGAAATCTCAATGTATCCTTCCTGGAAAACCAGAGAATCTCAATGTATCCTTCCTGGAAAACCAGAGAAATCTCAATGTATCCTTCCTGGGAAACCAGAGAAATCTCAATGTATCCTTCCTGAAAACCAGAGAATCTCAATGTATCCTTCCTGGAAAACCAGAGAAATCTCAATGTATCCTTCCTGGGAAACCAGAGAAATCTCAATGTATCCTTCCTGTGAAACCAGAGAATCTCAATGTATCCTTCTTGTAAAACCAGAGAAATCTCAATGTATCCTTCCTGGGAAACCAGAGAAATCTCAATGTATCCTTACTGGAAAACCAGAGAAATCTCAATGTATCCTTCCTGGAAAACCAGAGAAATCTCAATGTATCCTTCCTGGGAAAAGCAGAGAAATCTCAATGTATCCTTCCTGGGAAAACACTTTATAAATAAATAAACATAAGGAACCATCAGACAGTGGGGTGGGAATGGATGGGGCAGAGCTTAGTAACCAGAGGTCTCAGAAAAGCATGTCTCACATTACTTGATGCACACCGAGCATCATGGGACATGTAGTTCTGAAACTCTGTGTATTTTTGGGCATGGGGTGAAGTTTATTCACTCATGAGTAATTCTTTCCATGCTGAGTGTGAGTGACAGGGAGGCAGATCCTGCAGGGCTGGGGTGGGGGGAGGGGGGGGAGGGGGGATATGCTTCCTACATGTTTCTTATCAACATCTGCAGCTTTATTGGCAAAACACAAGTGAACCACAGCCTTACCACATGCCCAGCTGGGGGGGGGGGCAGCTGGCTGAGGGCACAGGGGATTGGGCAAATAAGTTGATTTTTAGGGGAGTTTCATTGTGGTGTTTTGTGTGTGAACCTTGTATCTGTATGAAGAGAAATAAATACATTGTTTCATCAACATGGATTTAATAATAAACAAACAAACAGCAAACACAGCTTCCTGTCCTGGGATTCCTGTGCTCAGGGTCACATTGTGACATCACTGCAATGATTCCCTGCAAGAAATGTATCGACAACGAATCCATCCCAGAGATTCCATGGACATTTCAGAAATCCAATCATTTCTATGTATGGGGGGGGGGGGGGGGTGAGTGAGGCTGTCTGAAATCTGCCTGCATGTGCTCGCTGGCTCCCCCTGTGGCCAGATGTGGAGACTGCAATGGAAATTTATCAAAGGTGTTTATTCACTAAGCAGTGAATTGGTGAAGAATACACATTTTAGGTTAAAACAGTGGAGCTGAAAACAATTTTCAATAAATAAAATTGCATAATGATAGAAAGCAGGACCGGTGATAAAGAAAGAGTAAAAAGCGTCTCCCCAAACAATAAAAAAAACATTGGTTGTCCCAAGTTTACTGTATGTGCGCCTTCCTGTTCCTCGTATACTTTGTATCTAAAGAAGAAAAAGTAATGAGAACCTGAGAATAACAAATTATTCCAGGTCACTAGTTGCTCTCCCGGCTGCCAAAGGGAAAATTACTTTCAGGATCCCAAAAAAACTGCTATTAAGTGATTTCTGATCCGCCTGTATATTTTTCTTTCTCTTTTGGCAAACCTACACACGTTATATATAGTTTTTTTTAAACAACAAAGAGGGCTTTCTGGTGTCACCCCACATGGTCACATGACTCATTTAGTATTAAAAATAGAAAAGAAAACCTGAAAAGTGTTATTTTTTAATATGTTCTAACAAAATCCTAATCTGACCCCCCCCCCCTCCTCAATTTCCCCTAAATAACTGGCATTAAGAATATGAATGTGAATGAAGGGTAAAAATGTTACCACCCCAGGGTAAAATAAATTTAAAAAAATCGAGGCACACACTCCAGATCTCAGCCACCAAATCGCAGTTTAGTAGATCGGGCCCAGAGTAAACTGTACTTATAACTCTTTTAAGTGGAAATGAGAATGTCAGGCCTAATCTGTGGATCTGCGCTGCGGTGCGCACACTTCCTCTTCACTGTCATTACACCATCAGCTGCGCTTCACTTCCTGCCAGCCTGATACCCCTCACCCCGTGCCCCCCCTGCCTGCCACCCCCAGGGGTCTCCCAGCATTTAAAAAGGGTCTGAAATGTATCAAACACTTCCCCACATGTTAAAAACATTTCCTCTTTCTGAAACCTTTATCTTTATTATGTTAAAAGTAGAGCAGGGAGGCCCTAACGGCGTAAAACGAGCAAAAATACCAATAAAATACATTATTTCACATTATCGGCTTGAAATATCTGCGATTCAGGGCTAACCCGCAGAGCTTGCATTCCATCCAAGTGGAGCTGGAAACGTTTTACTGAAAGGCTCAGAAACGACGCACACAGAGTCGAAACGTGGTCTGGTGCAGCGCTGTATTGCAAGCTCTCCGGGTTATCCCTGAATCGCAGATATTTTGAGCCAATAATGTGATTTAATCTATTTTATTGATATTTTTGCTCGTTTTACACCGTTAGGGCCTCCCTGCTCCTCTTGTAACATAATAAAGATATAAGGGGTTATTCGCAGACATTTCGGTGCTGTCTCTCGTTCCCCGACCCTGCCGTGAATTTAGCATTTACCGCAGGGTCCCCGAAGTGCAGGATTTGCCACCGCAAAAAGCCGATTAAAAAAAATAAATGCCAGGAGCCCGTCAAAATGATCTGAACATTTCAGCGGTTTTGCAGCGTTTATTTTTTTAAATGCGCAGAAATGATCAGATTCGATAAGCTGCCACAAACCCGCCGATCCACGTCTGGAAAAAGCCAATGATCCGCCGAACACAGCGACGACCAGCTGACAGAAAAAGCCGATGATCCGCCGAACTCAGCGACAACCAGCTGACGGAAAAAGCCGATGATCCGCCGAACTCAGCGACGACCAGCTGACGGAAAAAGATAACGATCCGCCGAACACAGCGACGACCAGCTGACAGAAAAAGCCGATGATCTGCCAAACACAGTGACGACCAGCTGATGGAAAAAGCCGACGATCCGCCGAACACAGCGACAACCAGCTGACGGAAAAAGCCAACGATCCGCCGAACACAGCGACAACCAGCTGACGGAAAAAGCCGACGATCCGCCGAACAGAGCGACAACCAGCTGACAGAAAAAGCCGACGATCCGCTGAACACAGCGACGACCAGCTATGGAAAAAGCCAACGATCCGCCGAACACAGCGACGACCTGCTGATGGAAAAAGATGACGATCCACCGAACACAGCGACAATCAGCTGACAGAAAAAGCCGACGATCCGCCGAACACAGCGATGACCAAATGACAGAAAAGACGACGATCCGCTGAACACAGCGATGACCAGCTGACAGAAAAAGCCGATGATGCGCCGAACACAGTGACGACCAGCTGACGGAAAAAGCCGACGATCCGCTGAACACAGCGACGACCAGTCGACGGAAAAAGCCGATGATCCGCCAAACACAGTGACGACCAGCTGACGGAAAAAGACGACGATCCGCCGAACACAGCGATGACCAGCTGACGGAAAAAGCCGACGATCTGCCAAACACAGCGACGACCAGCTGACGGAAAAAGCCGACGATCCGCCGAACACAGCAACGACCAGCCGATGGAAAAAGCCGACGATCCGCCAAACACAGTGACGACCAGCTGACAGAAAAAGCCGACAATCCGCCGAACACAGCAACGACCAGCCGACGGAAAAAGCCGACGATCCATCGAAATCAGAAAAAAAATCCTGAAGAATGTCTAAAAAATCTTAGATAAATAAAGAGACTTTTTGCTGCAGATTAAAATAAACGGTTTATTAGATATTGGATTAAAACGGGAATATTTTTAACATTGAAACCTAAGGGATTCGTCTGATTAAACCTGTCGAATGAAACCACTGAACATCAGGGCATTTCACTGACATTTCTCTGCTGTTCAGTGTGAATAGATTAACCATTGCTTCTCTATGGGGATTTCACTGCCGCCGAACATCACCGTATTTCACTGCCACCGAACAGCACCGTATTTCACTGCTGCCGAACAGGCACCGTATTTCACTGACTCCGAGCAGGCACCGTACTTGCAGTTCACCAAAATTTGGCAAACTGCTCTGCTCTCTGAATAACCAGATGGCCCCGAAATGTCACCGTACGGGAAACTCACTGCTCGGTTCGGTTTCGGGGCCGGATCGTCTCTCTCTGAATATCCCTGATAGGTTTCAGAAAGAGGAAATGTTTCTTCAATATGTGACGTGTTACAGTCATTACAGTTTATTGATCGTGATTGGATTACGGAGTAGTGGGACGACGCACCCAGGACACAAGAGAACGGCAGAGCTGCGTGCCGAATCGCGGGTTTCTTACATCAGAGGCTGAATGAGCTGGAGACGTGTTTAGGGAATGTTCTAGAATCCTGCGGTTTGGGTCTGAAATTCGCGATTCGCCCATTTCCTGCAGATTTTAGTGAATAAAGTAATAACTAGGCAGAAGCAAGAATTGGATTCGCCCGATTAAACCCGTCGTATCGAAACCCCGAAACCAGCTCATTTCACCGGAACGCGGCGTCCTCTGAATAGACCAATCCATAGATTCCAACGGGACGATTTCGGTGCCACAAAATGCCCGGTATCTATACTATAAAACAATAAGGGCTGGCGAGTCCGTCGCCAAAACCCTACTGCGCATGCCGTGTGCGAGAGGGACAAAACAAACCGATCCATTGGAGAGGCGCACAGCGCAGCACAGCACAGCACAGCGCAGCACAGCACAGCGCAGCACAGCACAGCGCAGCACAGCACAGCACAGCACAGCACAGCACAGCACAGAGCAGCACAGCACAGCGCAGCGCAGCACAGCACAGCGCAGCACAGCACAGCACAGCACAGAGCAGCACAGCACAGCGCAGCACAGCACAGCACAGCGCAGCACAGCACAGCACAGAGCAGCACAGCGCAGCACAGCACAGCACAGCGCAGCGCAGCACAGCACAGCACAGCGCAGCTCAGCACAGCACAGAGCAGCACAGCGCAGCACAGCACAGCGCAGCGCAGCACAGCACAGCACAGAGCAGCACAGCACAGCGCAGCACAGCACAGCGCAGCACAGCGCAGCGCAGCACAGCACAGCGCAGCGCAGTGCAGCGCAGCACAGCACAGCACAGCGCCTCTCCAATGGATCGGATTTGCTTTCTGCATCTCCTCCTTGCCGGCCTCCATCTCCTCCTTGCCGGCCTCCATCTCCTCCTTGCCGGCCTCCATCTCCTCCGCGCCCGGCCTCCATCTCCTCCGCGCCGGCCTGCCATATTACCAGTCTGCCATGCACAAAACTAGTTCGCCAGCCATATTACCAGTTCGGCAGTCATATTACCAGTCTGCCATTCATAATACCAGTGTGCCTAAATACCAGCCTGCCATGCCATGCATACCACGTGCCATTAAATATCCGCATAATGTAAACGCTACAAAAAAAATGCCCGCCCAAGCCCAACACAATCTGAGGGGTCCCATGAGTTTACAATCTGAGGGGTCCCATGAGTTTACAATCTATCCCATGAGCTTACAATCTAAGGGTTCCCACGAGTTTACAATCTGAGGGGTCCCATGAGTTTACAATCTGAGGGGTCCCATGAGCTTACAATCTAAGGGTTCCCACGAGTTTACAATCTGAGGGGTCCCATGAGTTTACAATCTAAGGGTCCTGTTCCCGTGAGCTTACAATCTAAGAGGGAAGAGGAACCTGCTCTAATATATAAATGCCTTTGTAATGCGCTGTCAGCTGTGCGCGCACCCATCACAGCTGCTCAGTCGGCCCTCCTGTTGCGGATGGGATGGCGACTGACGCGTTACAAACGCATTTATATAGAGATACTCTTGGATAGGACATTGAAAAACAAATATGTGGACTTGAATTCTGAGCTGCCGACAACAACAATAGACTGAGCTCTGGGCCGGCTTTCCACCTAGTTTATTTATAAAGGATTTTATCAGGACGGATACATTGACATTTCTCTCGTTTTCAAGTCTGTCCCGGTGAAAACACATCTCAGTGAGTCGACGAATTGCCCCAAAATTGCACCGTTCGGGGAAATTCTGTGGCAAATTCTGGTGTTAGTGAATAACCACCTCCGAGTCATCACTATGGCAACAAGGGCTGAACTAGTGAAGGGCTCCACGTCCTGGGTACCAGCACATCGCCATCTATTGGTAAGAAGCTGGAAAAGCAATAGAGGAGCTTACAGTTACAAGCATTTATAAAGCGCTAACAAGTTCCGTAGCGCTGTACAAAGGGTGAGACAGAATAACAAATATACATAAAAGTTAAACACACAGAACAGTAGGAGAGAACCTTGCTCAAGAGCTTACAATCTAGAGGAGCAGAGGGTCCGGCTTACAGGAGCTTACAATCTAGAGGAGCAGAGGGTCCGGCTCACAGGAGCTTACAATCTAGAGGAGCAGAGGGTCCGGCTCACAGGAGCTTACAATCTAGAGGAGCAGAGGGTCCGGCTCACAGGAGTTTACAATCTAGAGGAGCAGAGGGTCCGGCTCCCAGGAGCTTACAATCTAGAGGAGCAGAGGGTCCGGCTCACAGGAGCTTACAATCTAGAGGAGCAGAGGGTCCGGCTCACAGGAGCTTACAATCTAGAGGAGCAGAGGGTCCGGCTCACAGGAGCTTACAATCTAGAGGAGCAGAGGGCCCGGCTCACAGGAGTTTACAATCTAGAGGAGTAGAGGGTCCGGCTCACAGGAGCTTACAATCTAGAAGAGCAGAGGGTCCGGCTCACAGGAGTTTACAATCTAGAGGAGCAGAGGGTCCAGCTCACAGGAGCTTACACTCTAGAGGAGCAGAGGGTCCGGCTCACAGGAGCTTACAATCTAGAGGAGCAGAGGGTCCGGCTCACAGGAGCTTACAATCTAGAGGAGCAGAGGGTCCGGCTCACAGGAGTTTACAATCTAGAGGAGCAGAGGGTCCGGCTCACAGGAGTTTACAATCTAGAGGAGTAGAGGGCCCGGCTCACAGGAGCTTACAATCTAGAGGAGCAGAGGGTCCGGCTCACAGGAGCTTACAATCTAGAGGAGCAGAGGGTCCGGCTCACAGGAGCTTACAATCTAGAGGAGCAGAGGGTCCGGCTCACAGGAGTTTACAATCTAGAGGAGCAGAGGGTCCGGCTCACAGGAGCTTACAATCTAGAGGAGCAGAGGGTCCGGCTCACAGGAGCTTACAATCTAGAGGAGCAGAGGATCCGGCTCACAGGAGTTTACAATCTAGAGGAGCAGAGGGCCCGGCTCACAGGAGTTTACAATCTAGAGGAGCAGAGGGTCCGGCTCACAGGAGCTTACAATCTAGAGGAGCAGAGGATCCGGCTCACAGGAGTTTACAATCTAGAGGAGCAGAGGGCCCGGCTCACAGGAGCTTACAATCTAGAGGAACAGAGGGTCCGGCTCACAGGAGCTTACAATCTAGAGGAGCAGAGGATCCGGCTCACAGGAGTTTACAATCTAGAGGAGCAGAGGGTCCGGCTCACAGGAGTTTACAATCTAGAGGAGCAGAGGGTCCGGCTCACAGGAGTTTACAATCTAGAGGAGCAGAGGGTCCGGCTCACAGGAGTTTATAATCTAGAGGAGCAGAGGGTCCGGCTCACAGGAGTTTACAATCTAGAGGAGCAGAGGGTCCGGCTCACAGGAGCTTACAATCTAGAGGAGCAGAGGGTCCGGCTCACAGGAGCTTACAATCTAGAGAGCAGAGGGTCCGGCTCACAGGATTTACAATCTAGAGGAGCAGAGGGTCCGGCTCACAGGAGTTTACAATCTAGAGGAGCAGAGGGTCCGGCTCACAGGAGTTTACAATCTAGAGGAGCAGAGGGTCCGGCTCACAGGAGCTTACAATCTAGAGGAGCAGAGGGTCCGGCTCACAGGAGTTTACAATCTAGAGGAGCAGAGGGTCCGGCTCACAGGAGCTTACAATCTAGAGGAGCAGAGGGCCGGCTCACAGGAGCTTACAATCTAGAGGAGCAGAGGGCCCGGCTCACAGGAGCTTACAATCTAGAGGAGCAGAGGGTCCGGCTCACAGGAGTTTACAATCTAGAGGAGCAGAGGGCCCGGCTCACAGGAGCTTACAATCTAGAGGAGCAGAGGGCCCGGCTCACAGGAGCTTACAATCTAGAGGAGCAGAGGGCCCGGCTCACAGGAGTTTACAATCTAGAGGAGTAGAGGGTCCGGCTCACAGGAGCTTACAATCTAGAAGAGCAGAGGGTCCGGCTCACAGGAGTTTACAATCTAGAGGAGCAGAGGGTCCGGCTCACAGGAGTTTACAATCTAGAGGAGCAGAGGGTCCGGCTCACAGGAGCTTACAATCTAGAGGAGCAGAGATCCGGCTCACAGGAGTTACAATCTAGAGGAGCAGAGGGTCCGGCTCACAGGAGTTTACAATCTAGAGGAGCAGAGGGTCCGGCTCACAGGAGTTTATAATCTAGAGGAGCAGAGGGTCCGGCTCACAGGAGCTTACAATCTAGAAGAGCAGAGGGTCCGGCTCACAGAGTTTTACAATCTAGAGGAGCAGAGGGTCCGGCTCACAGGAGTTTACAATCTAGAGGAGCAGAGGGTCCGGCTCACAGGAGCTTACAATCTAGAGGAGCAGAGGGTCCGGCTCACAGGAGTTTACAATCTAGAGGAGCAGAGGGTCCGGCTCACAGGAGCTTACAATCTAGAGGAGCAGAGGATCCGGCTCACAGGAGCTTACAATCTAGAGGAGCAGAGGGCCCGGCTCACAGGAGCTTACAATCTAGAGGAGCAGAGGGTCCGGCTCACAGGAGTTACAATCTAGAGGAGCAGAGGGCCCGGCTCACAGGAGCTTACAATCTAGAGGAGCAGAGGGCCCGGCTCACAGGAGGTTACAATCTAGAGGAGCAGAGGGCCCGGCTCACAGGAGCTTACAATCTAGAGGAGCAGAGGGTCCGGCTCACAGGAGTTTACAATCTAGAGGAGCAGAGGGTCCGGCTCACAGGAGCTTACAATCTAGAGGAGCAGAGGGTCCGGCTCACAGGAGCTTACAATCTAGAGGAGCAGAGGGCCCGGCTCACAGGAGTTTACAATCTAGAGGAGTAGAGGGTCCGGCTCACAGGAGCTTACAATCTAGAAGAGCAGAGGGTCCGGCTCACAGGAGTTTACAATCTAGAGGAGCAAGGGTCCGGCTCACAGGAGTTTACAATCTAGAGGAGCAGAGGGTCCGGCTCACAGAGCTTACAATCTAGAGGAGCAGAGGGTCCGGCTCACAGGAGTTTACAATCTAGAGGAGCAGAGGGTCCGGCTCACAGGAGCTTACAATCTAGAGGAGCAGAGGATCCGGCTCACAGGAGTTTACAATCTAGAGGAGCAGAGGGTCCGGCTCACAGGAGTTTACAATCTAGAGGAGCAGAGGGTCCGGCTCACAGGAGCTTACAATCTAGAGGAGCAGAGGGTCCGGCTCACAGGAGTTACAATCTAGAGGAGCAGAGGGTCCGGCTCACAGGAGCTTACAATCTAGAGGAGCAGAGGGCCCGGCTCACAGGAGTTTACAATCTAGAGGAGTAGAGGGTCCGGCTCACAGGAGCTTACAATCTAGAAGAGCAGAGGGTCCGGCTCACAGGAGTTTACAATCTAGAGGAGCAGAGGGTCCGGCTCACAGGATTTACAATCTAGAGGAGCAGAGGGTCCGGCTCACAGGAGCTTACAATCTAGAGGAGCAGAGGGTCCGGCTCACAGGAGTTTACAATCTAGAGGAGCAGAGGGTCCGGCTCACAGGAGCTTACAATCTAGAGGAGCAGAGGATCCGGCTCACAGGAGCTTACAATCTAGAGGAGCAGAGGGCCCGGCTCACAGGAGCTTACAATCTAGAGGAGCAGAGGGTCCGGCTCACAGGAGTTTACAATCTAGAGGAGCAGAGGGCCCGGCTCACAGGAGCTTACAATCTAGAGGAGCAGAGGGCCCGGCTCACAGGAGGTTACAATCTAGAGGAGCAGAGGGCCCGGCTCACAGGAGTTTACAATCTAGAGGAGCAGAGGGTCCGGCTCACAGGAGTTTACAATCTAGAGGAGCAGAGGGTCCGGCTCACAGGAGCTTACAATCTAGAGGAGCAGAGGGCCCGGCTCACAGGAGTTTACAATCTAGAGGAGTAGAGGGTCCGGCTCACAGGAGCTTAAAATCTAGAGGAGCAGAGGATCCGGCTCACAGGAGTTTACAATCTAGAGGAGCGGAGGGCCCGGCTCACAGGAGCTTACAATCTAGAGGAGCAGAGGGTCCGGCTCACAGGAGCTTACAATCTAGAGGAGTAGAGGGTCCGGCTCACAGGAGCTTACAATCTAGAGGAGCAGAGGATCCGGCTCACAGGAGTTTACAATCTAGAGGAGCAGAGGGCCCGGCTCACAGGAGCTTACAATCTAGAGGAGCAGAGGGTCCGGCTCACAGGAGCTTACAATCTAGAGGAGCAGAGGGTCCGGCTCACAGGAGCTTACAATCTAGAGGAGCAGAGGGTCCGGCTCACAGGAGTTTACAATCTAGAGGAGCAGAGGGTCCGGCTCACAGGAGCTTACAATCTAGAGGAGCAGAGGGCCCGGCTCACAGGAGTTTACAATCTAGAGGAGTAGAGGATACGGCTCACAGGAGCTTACAATCTAGAGGAGCAGAGGGTCCGGCTCACAGGAGCTTACAATCTAGAGGAGCAGAGGGTCCAGCTCACAGGAGCTTACAATCTAGAGGAGTAGAGGGTCCGGCTCACAGGAGCTTACAATCTAGAGGAGCAGAGGATCCGGCTCACAGGAGCTTACAATCTAGAGGAGCAGAGGATCCGGCTCACAGGAGCTTACAATCTAGAGGAGCAGAGGGCCCGGCTCACAGGAGCTTACAATCTAGAGGAGCAGAGGGTCCGGCTCACAGGAGCTTACAATCTAGAGGAGCTCCCTGCTCACAGGAGCTTACAATCTAGAGGAGCAGAGGGTCTGGCTCATAGGAGCTTACAATCTAGAGGAGTAGAGGATCCGGCTCACAGGAGCTTACAATCTAGAGGAGTAGAGGATCCGGCTCACAGGAGTTTACAATCTAGAGGAGCAGAGGGCCCGGCTCACAGGAGCTTACAATCTAGAGGAACAGAGGGTCCGACTCACAGGAGCTTACAACCTAGAGGAGCAGAGGATCCGGCTCACAGGAGTTTACAATCTAGAGGAGCAGAGGGTCCGGCTCACAGGAGCTTACAATCTAGAGGAGCAGAGGGCCCGGCTCACAGGAGTTTACAATCTAGAGAGCAGAGGGTCCGGCTCACAGGAGCTTACAATCTAGGAGCAGAGGGTCCGGCTCACAGGAGCTTACAATCTAGAGGAGCAGAGGGTCCGGCTCACAGGAGTTTACAATCTAGAGGAGCAGAGGGTCCGGCTCACAGGAGCTTACAATCTAGAGGAGCAGAGGGCCCGGCTCACAGGAGTTTACAATCTAGAGGAGTAGAGGATACGGCTCACAGGAGCTTACAATCTAGAGGAGCAGAGGGTCCGGCTCACAGGAGCTTACAATCTAGAGGAGCAGAGGGTCCAGCTCACAGGAGCTTACAATCTAGAGGAGTAGAGGGTCCGGCTCACAGGAGCTTACAATCTAGAGGAGCAGAGGATCCGGCTCACAGGAGCTTACAATCTAGAGGAGCAGAGGATCCGGCTCACAGGAGCTTACAATCTAGAGGAGCTCCCTGCTCACAGGAGCTTACAATCTAGAGGAGCAGAGGGTCTGGCTCATAGGAGCTTACAATCTAGAGGAGTAGAGGATCCGGCTCACAGGAGCTTACAATCTAGAGGAGTAGAGGTCCGGCTCACAGGAGTTTACAATCTAGAGGAG